>MU375937.1:0-314813 GCA_022495235.1 Xylaria curta | reverse complement strand
TTAATTAATTATTATATAAATAAAGTTAAAATTAAGTTATTTATTTTTATTTAATTTTTTATTATTTTGTTTAAAATTATTAATATAAAAGTTAATTATTTTTTAATTTTTTTTAAAGATTTTTTAACGTAAGTTTTTTTAGTGTATATAGCTTTAATAAATAAAAATATTTTTAATTTTTTTAAGTGTTAATTTTTTAATTAGCTTGTTTAAAATTTTAATAACTGTTTTTTATAAACGTTTATATTTATATAAAAGTTATTTATGTTTTAAGTTTAAATTAAATAAGCAAAAATAATTATAACTTTTTTAGCGTAATTTTTTTTTATTAATAAATTTATTACGATTTTTTTTAATGTTTTATAATTAATTAAGTAATTTTTTTTTTAAAATAATAAAAATTTTTATAATATTATGTTTACTTTAAAAAACTTTTTTATAAACTAATATAAAAAAAACTTTTTTATATTATTTTATAATAATTGTTAGTTTTTTTAGCTGCTTATTTATTATTAAGTTTAAAAGTTGCTAGCAAGCTTAATTTAAAGTTATTTTTTTATAAATAACTTTTAAAAAGCTTTTAATAATAAGCACTTTTTTTATTTCTAGTAGATTTAAAGTTTTAGTTTTAAAATAAGCTTTATATTAATTATTATATTAAGTTTTAAATTTAACTTTATTAATAATAACTTGTTTAAACATTTTTTTATATTTTTAAAACATAAAAAACTAAAAAGTAAAATTTATAAAAATTAAATAATTTTTTAAAGCTTTTATTATAATTTATATATTAATTATTTTATTAATTATTATTTTTATAGTAATATTTTATAATAAGTTTTTATTAATTATTTTTTTAATTTAATTATTAATTATAATATAATAATTAAATTAAGCTGTTTATATTATTATATATATTAAAAATGTTTAAATTAAGTTATTAAACTTTAAAGTAATTTTTTTTTTAGTAAGCTTTTTTAATAAACTTAATGTTATAAATAATTAAAAACTTATTAAAAGTTTAAATTATTTTTTATAATTTTTTAAATAAGCTTTATAATATTTATAATAAATTTATTTTTTATGTTTTTTTTAATAAAAATATTTAATATTTTATTAAATTTATAATTTATGTTTAGTTTATTTAGATTAATTAGCTTTTAAACTTTATAAAAATTTGCATAAAATTTTAAGCGATTAATTTAATAAAATTAGTTTTATTAATATTAAAGCTAAATATTTTGGTCGATTTTTTTGCTTATTATTTTAGCTTTTAATATAATAATTTAAATAATCGCTTTATAATTTTTAATAAAAAAAATAAAATATAATAAAATTTTTATTATTGTTTATTAATAATTGTTTTAAAAATTTTTAGCATTAGTTTTAAAAATAAACCGGGCTTATAATTTTTGTAGATTTATAAATTTATAATTATATAATAAAAATAAACTAATGCACTTTTTAAAAAAGATTTATTTAAATATATTTAAATAATTTAAAAATCAAGTTTTAATTATATAAAAAAAATTTTAAACTTGTTATTTATACTAGGGATCTTTTGGACTATAGTTAACTTAATCTTTTAACTAGTAGGGATTTTATAGGTTCTACTTATCCGTAACATATATTATATGTCTGATTTCTAGCACTTAATAGCTTGTAGCCTATAGTGGCGTAAAATGATGTCGGTCACACGTGTTTCGATTTACTTGGTGGCTCACTTCAAGCTATTATGCCTTCCTATGCAAACAGGAACTATTTGTGATCTCGATAGAAATGATGTTCCTTGCACAGCCGATCTGAATACCATTTTTTGATGATTAGTGTAGCACTTAGAATAATATATGCTCTATGCTGTATCGCTCGGGATGCAGCATGATTATGTGCTGCTGATTGATTGACATTTGACCTAGAGAACCGTCCCTTCTTAGAGCAAACCCACGCTTCCTAGAGCTATTCATTATAGGGCTATTAAAGGAGTTTGTTATTTATATCTTGTACCGTTCAGATGCGCATCCACGCTATTACGGGGTCAGGTCCTAAGACCTACCCTTATTCCCGATTTTAATCAGATTACCTTAGGCATATCCTTGAAAAAAGCTGGTCTTTTTTACGAATCGTGCTCATGATACGCTTTCCTCTCCCAGAAATGAGTCCAAGTTGACGGCCGCGACCTGAATCACACGTCCAATAAATTAATGGCTTGTGCGTAATGCCTGCGCATCACCGAAAGAGGTATCAAGTGCTATTACAGCGCCTCGACACTCGCAAAAGGAGCGTTCACATCCTCTTTCAGATAGTGATTACTAGAGGCTGGTAGCGCATATATACCATGGAAATAAGCCAGGCGAATGACACCTCGGGCAGGAATAGGTCTCGCGGCGCAGGAAGCGCCTATTTCGCCCGAGGAGTAACCGACTACAGCGGTAAAGGGAGGGCTGGCCACATGCAGAATATTCACCAGAATAACCTGTATATTCCACACAGAAAAACTACAACAGCGCCGCCTCAGCGGCATAGGACTCGTCTTCGCTCGCGAGTAGCTAGTCTCGAAGTGTCCCTGTGATGCTATAATGCTGAATAAAACCGTCAACCACCCCTGATAATGTATCTTATCCTGTAAGAAGGAAATGTTAATAAAGTAGCTACGTTCCCGGCGGTAGCCATCCGCGTTACTTGAAGGGCTAGTAAGATTTCTTTGAGTGTCGGGGCTACAAATAAATTTGATATACACGTAGTGAGTAATTAATTCTAGCATATATGGTCTAGATTTCGTGAATTTACTTAGGATAAGACAGTATATAATATATTCACGGTAGAGTTTGATCCGCAAGACTCGCTAGTCTAGCTCAGAGGAAAGAAAAGCCAGCTTAAGGGATAAAAATAGAATCTAGGCATTCTCACAAATCTTGATATTGAACAAACGAATGAACTTGGTGATTATAACGCTTGAAATGCTAGTGAAACCACCCATTCGTAGTACACTTTCCTTCTGGGGACCCTGTAATTAGAATCGGCAATAACCACTTGTTATGAAACTATACCAGTGACATGCGGTATGAGTTGCTCGTGTGGCACGTCCGTGTATGATCGCACACTTAAACCTCCACGAGATCAAATTTCAGCATCCTCAATAGCTCCAACACTCCTCTAGTCATGCGAAAAGTTAGAGTCCCATTTGCTATACGGAAATGTAGAATCGGGCTGAGTTTGCCTTTCTTCGCGAGTCATGAACTCCGTTGTGCGAGTGATTCCTCCTTTCTGATGGGCCATGGACGCTTTGTATTGTGCATTGGGCATTGTGTTAAGATTCTCTGTTGAACCGTAAGGTTGGCGCGATACAGGGTTAGGTATACTGCTTAATGAAAATTCACTGTTCTGCATACGGTGATAATCCCTGCCCCCGTTTTGGGAATGTTGTTGGTCAGAGTGTCCACTCCGCTTTGATTTTAGAGTGTAAGTGATGACCGACTTTGTAATGCGACTCAACAACTTTGACTCTTGAATCAATTTAGGGAGACTGGGAACACAGAATACAAGGAAACCGAGAGTGAGCTCAGCCAAAGACCATAGCCCTACCTTAGATATTTCATAGGAGACATCAGGCGAAGTAGAATATCCGACGGTCGCAACCAATCTTGCTGCTGCTGAAGCAACGGCACTTGCACTTAATGTTAGCCAAAATCATTCGGGTGGTAGAAAAGCGGGTACAGCTCACGTACAGAAGACCTATAGCAAAAACAACTGAAACACCTATCTTTTTGGTAGTTGCTAACCGCAGCTGCCAAATCACCTTCTGTGGGGCTAATAGTATGAAAAGGTCGCAAAGAAGGTTCACACTAGCGGTTGTTAAGTCCAAAGGTGTTCGGTTGAAGCAATTCCCAGGAATTGTTTTATCCCAGATCCTTTTGAATGGCCTACAACTAAGATTTCCTGCAATCTCAGCCGAGGAATAAAATATGATATTAAACCATATTAAAATATAACAAGTCCACTATTTAGTTAATTAAAGAATGATTTATAATAACGAATAAAGATTTTTGATAAAAACAGATCTCATCTTAAAAGATTAAACAAAGATTCAAGTAAACTTACAAAGAATGTTCCTCGGGTTCCACGTGGGACGAATATGTAAAGCCAATCTAAAAGGATAGAGGTTTTGATAAAAATCAGTGTAACCGCGTAAAAGTTCACTGCAATCTGGACAGTCTAAATTAATCCTTTAGCAGTGTATCTAATATCACAAAGGAGATGAAAGACTGACATATAAAACCTCGCTTAGGTCGCGAACAAGAATGTTCCACTGGTGTACAAAAGCTCCAACCCCCGAAGTACTTCTGTATAAAGAGTACGAATAACCAATATAAGCAGCCTAAGAAACTTAAGTAAGTAACCCAGTTCGTTTCAAGCAGGACGTTGACCTTATAATCATACTTACATACGCTCCAAAGGCGAGATCTATTTAGGTTTAATGATATAATGTCAGATTAGCAAGAACAACAGCGGCGGACCGTGAGTGTCTTACAGTCTTGTAGGTGTAGCTTTTTTACAATGAAGATCTTGACATAGGCACGTATGAAGATGGCGAATGTCACAATGGCTAGGGCAACGGTAGTAACAGCTTGGACAAGCGTATTCATATTTGGTGGATTTTCAAAATCAGGCACAATACTAGCCTGTGGGGGAGGGAGCGCTGGCCCATTGAGGATAGCGCTCTGCTCTCCGGGCGGGAGAAGATACAAGAAGTCCAATGGAGAAGACATTTAAGGTACAGGAAACATAAAATGTGAGGAATTTATTGTAGTTAATGAGTTCCGTAACGCTATGCCTAGAGCATGAGAAGGTTATATCATTAATGATCAAGCCATTCGTATTAAGCGCCGCAGCTTTAAGATGTAAAGGATAAATCTATCATAATACCAAATCCTTCACAGAGCCTTATTTAGGCGGGGTTGGTGACTCCAATTCCAAATTCATCCTCCAAAATTCAGACTGCATTAGCCCTTCCATCAGGGGCGACAAAGATATGTAACCCTTTTATCAGAACCGATGGAGCAGCCCGCTTAATCAAGGCTGCAACGTCTATCAAGTTTCATCCTCTTAAAGGTCATCGATCAAATAAACCTGGTGTGGTATAAATGGAAATGTGGTAGGAAGTAACCATCGACTCAGCTTTTAGGAAATCTCTCACGAACGCGTAAGCTCGTATCACACCTAGCATACTGATAATACAACCCCGCAAGCAAGAAAATCCTATATACTAGATAAGGCTTCCAACGTCTGAGCGCTCCCAAGGAAGGAGGTAAGATATTGTGTAACACAACATAATCAATCAAGCAGGTCTCGATAGCTCGCTTAGCATTAGTTTCAACCGGTAAGCTACCCTAGTAGTTCGCGCTCCTTCAACACCAGCATACCTTTACCCCGCTAGGTACCTCAAAGTGTGTGGAACGTTTACGGGCTCATTATGCGAGCTGAGCAGTATCAATGGTGCTCAACGCCCGGCACCAAATGCTGTCGAGTCAATATTATGTGGTGATACGTGAGAGCTGACAGGAAGTTGCTACATCATCATAGGGGGGTCAATCCTGTGGCGCGCAAGAAGGAGCGCTTTGCTTACACTTCGAGCTCAATAACTCGCAGCAATTAATGCATGATACATGCAGAGCCCAATATTGCGACGTTCTATGTTACAAAGGTACAACCTTAATCATATGTTTCTATTTAACAGTAAACAAGAATAGTGAGTGGGCAGTCTTATAGGATTGATAAGTGCTACTTTGCACAAGAAAACAAGAACGAAAACAAGTCACACGGATGTAGCTTTACGTTAAGGGCATCTGGAGCTATAGGCTATTGTCATGGCCTTGGGCTATAATTTCGTTTTTTAATTTCGTTTTATAGTAGGTGTAATTATGAAACTAACTTATCGCAGCCGTTCTATATTGTCGGCATCCCATTAAGACAACATAATAAAACAAAGAAATATGTAACCTTCCATAGAATAAGAAGAGCTAAAGTAAACAAATTCTTAGGCTGAGAAGCGTAGATCACTGGTGAAGTCTCCCCAGCGAGCATGCACATAATCTAAAGGGGGGCGGTTTCTCGGCTTCCAATTCCCTGTCATTCCATACACCGGCAACTCGCCATCGGCTGCGAGCACATACGTGGCATTTAATTGCCACATGCGTTGTGTGTCAGTTGCTGCCTTTGGCGGCACTCGAGCCTCAGCAGAGCTCATAGACATCTTCTCCATGTACTTTAGTAGCCTTGTCAAGATTATGGCTGTGTCATCTGCACCGAGAGTCCATGCGTGGTTTGTGTATCCCAACATGAACATCATGTTCGGGACCGAGTCTAGCATGGCTCCGTTCCATATGTAACGTTTTTGCCATAGTATTGGCTTCCCATCAAGTCTTAAGTCAATTTTTCCTCCCATCATCATGCGGAATCCAGTTGCAGTGATGATGACATCGGCAGCAACAATTTGATCGTCGCTCATCTTGATTGTATCGGCAGTTACCAATTCAATCTCGCCAGTAATGATCTTCACATTTGGTAGATGCAAGGCCTTGTAGAAAGCAGCGTCCGGGTCAAGGCAGATGCGCTGGTCCCAAGGATTATACTTCGGTTTGAAATGGGTATCGAAGTCAATATGCTTTGGCAGTAGATTCATTGTTGCCTTTCGAAGCCCATCCCTGATCACTCCAGGGAAGTATCTGCATAGAAGAACCAGAATATACGGCGAGATGAGGTAACGGACACGACGGAATCTGTCAACAAGGTATCTTGGGAAGAATCGCTGGGCCCAGGCCGTATTTGGAGAGGCTGCTATATATGTTGGGCTTCGTTGGATCATCGTTACTTGAGCGGCCTTGTCTGGCAACGCAGGTAAAAGGCTCACAGCTGTTGCGCCACTCCCGATAACTACGATCTTCCTATTGGTGTAGTCGAAGTCGGTAGGCCAGAATTGTGGATTTATGAGCTTGCCTAAAAGAATGTTAAATTACATACCGTATAGTAGGGCATAGCTCACGAAATCATTCTTACCCTTGAAAGATTCCAGTCCAGGAACTGCAGGTTGGGCAGGTGATTCATAGTCGTAGTATCCTGTCCCAAGGACGATCCAGTGTGACTTGATACTCTTGGGTGGACTATCGCCATGTGTAACTGATAAAGTCCAGGATTTGTGTGCCGAAGACCAGTCCGCGGACAACACTCGGTGTCGGAATCTGATAAATCTGTCCAGTTGGTGCTTTGAAACGGCTCCCTTCAGGTACTCCATGATCTGGTTGCCTGTGGCGATCGGGTGATCAAAAGACCAAGGATGCCACGCAAATCCCATAGTGTAGATGTCAGAATCCGATCTTACGCCAGGATATCGATAAAGATCCCAAGTACCACCGATGTTGTCTCGGGCTTCGAGAACCAAGAACTTAAGATGAGGAAGCTCATTCTGTAGGCGATACGCACAATTGATTCCGGAAATTCCTGCTCCGACAATGATTACATCGAATGTTTCGCCATCGTCGTCGATTGGTAGATGGGGTGCCATAGAGTGCAATGTAATAAGATGAATGTGTACTTTTCTCGCTCACACTACAGCTGGGTAGAATACTAAACAGAAAGGTAAGAATGAAACTGCTAGAAGGAGAGATAACTCAAAACTCGATAAATGCTTGCAGCCAGCTGCAGACTATCCTGTGTATCTGTGAGGGGACTGCAGACTCTCAAGCCGGCCCGAAAACGACCCCAGAAATTTGGTGGCATGGCCTAATACTACCATAAGTCTCGTAGGATCGAAGGGGGTTTAATTTATCGCATGCAACATTAAGCTCACCGACAGATACCTGCCAAATCCTGCAATGAACCTGTGACTGCTGTATGATGATAATTCTAACGCAATAGCGATGCATCTTCCTGTTGTACTACCACACCAAAAGCTAACGTAAGACCCGCTAAGACACAAATTGCCGTGACTCGTGTTCTTGCGTGATCTACTCTCCGGATATGCTCGGCTATAGCGATAAGAACCGGCGCCCAGTGCTAAGTGTTACACACAATTAGTTCTTTGGGTACTTGTTTTGATTACGTTGTATTCATCCTTCGCATTGCTATTCCATCCCCTTTGGATAACCCCTGCGAGGGAGACCACAGATTGAGGCAGAGTCCTGGACTTTAGCACAGCAAACAAGTTTTGATATTCCAGTCCTATGTAGTCCCGAGTCTGCTGGCAGTATATATGCTCATTACCTATCTCAAGCACAATTAGAATCACAGTAGAATTACAGTTAAACCTGAGATGCAACTTACTGCCTATATAATCTACTATAATAGTTTCTATAAGTGCGTTCAGCTGGTAAAATGAACGGCGCATCTCCACAAGCCATTGAGCCTGTGGCTATTATCGGAATGGGTATGATGCCTTTGAACAGCTATAAGATCGAAAGACTGATTATTGATTGTGAGTGTAGGCTGTCGGATGCCTGGTGATGTCCGAAGTTCGCCAGATCTGTGGAGGCTTTTGATGTCGAAGGGTATAGCCAACATGGAGAAAGTTCCTTTGTCTCGTTTCAACGTCGATGCTTATCTCCATCCAAACAATGAACGGCCTGGGAGTTTCAATGTACCTGGAGGCTACTTCCTCAAGGAGGACCCCTACAATTTTGATCCCAGCATGTTTAAGATTTCCGCTGTTGAAGCATCATGTATGGATCCACAGCAGCGGCTTTTGTTAGAGGTGGTATATGAAGCTTTTGAGAGTAGCGGGACCCCTCTCAACCTTGTATCAGGACGGAAAACTGGTTGTTTCATCGGGTCATTCATTCAAGATACTGTATATGTTGCAGCAGGTGAGCCCGACTTCGCCCAGGCCTATACCGCGATAGGTGTCGACCCAGGCATCCTTGGAAATCGCATCAGCTTTGTCTTTAATCTCAAGGGCCCAAGGTAACTTCAATACTCCTGTAACAGCAAGCTTACTAATTGTCAATAGCTTGACCGTCAATACTGCATGTTCTTCAAGCATGTACGCTCTAGACCTAGCTTGCAAGGCGATGTACTCGGGCGATTGTGATAGTGCCATTGTTGGCGGCACAAATCTTATCATCACAGTCAACCAGCATATGAATACGGCAAAAATGGGTGTTCTTTCACCCACCAATCAGTGCCACACTTTCGACGCCTCTGCTGACGGGTACGGGAGATCTGAGGCCATTGGGGCTCTTTACTTGAAGCCATTAAGCGCTGCTCTCCGAGACGGTGATCCGATCCGTGCTATCATACGATCAACTGCTGTTAGCAAGTAAGATATACCCTTCTAAAGTTTAACAATTCCATTGATAAGCCCTAGTAATGGTAAAGGAACCGATGGAATCACAATGCCAAGTAAAGAGGGCCAGGTAGAGGTAATTCATGCGGCGTATCGCCTTGCAGATCTCAATCTGGATGATACAACCTATGTCGAATGTCATGGCACAGGAACTCCGGTCGGCGATCCCATCGAAGTAGAGGCTCTCCATGAGGCCTTTGGCGAGCTAAAGCCACTGTCAAATCCAATTCTCATAGGGAGCGTACGCATATATTATTCCTACATCCCAATTATCTGCCCCAACCTGCGCCGTCTGCACTCTATTTCTCTATCCTTTTCTTTTAAGTCTCAATACTTTAACTCAAAATATCGTCCCTCTACCATTCATGATCATGAACCATAAGATGAAAGGAATAATACAGCTGTCTGATCACGAAATTTGCTGTAGGTCAAGCCCAACGTCGGTCATAGTGAGGCCGCAAGCAGTATGGCTACGCTTATTAAAGCCGTGATGGCATTGGAACAAGGCATTATTCCGCCAACAGCCGGAATTGTTCAATTAAATCCAAACAGTAAGCAGGGAACATCTAACGTTTTGATTTTCTTCCTGGCGACCTAATTTTCTCCTCACAAGTTCCCTGGAGTGACTTGAATGTTCAAGTCGTTTCAGAGCCGACTCGTTTTCCGGCTTCAAATGCTATCCAGCGTATCAGTGTGAACGCGTTTGGTTATGGTGGCACAAATGCACATGCCATCGTCGAAAGTACTGTCTCGATGGTGCCAGGATATCGGGCACACAAGCTTCTATGTGAAGACGAAGCGGTCTGTGACAAGCATTTCGATAACCAGTCCGAGAATGATCAGGCTTATCTCCTGGTATTCTCAGCACACAATGAAGTGACCTTGAGAAACAACCTTAGTAGCTATGCTGAAGGCTGTTGCAGGGCTAATCTCATTGACTTATCTTACACGCTTGGAACTAGGCGGACTAAGTTTTATTGTCGTACATTTGCAGTCGCTCACCAAGGAACCCTCGCATCAGACATTCAGTCAGCATCTGACAATATAGGCGAAGAACCAAGAGAACATGCAGCACTTGCCTATATATTCACAGGTACGAATCTTCAATTAAGTGTGGAATCTACAACTCTGATACGTGAGTTACGTCAGGTCAAGGCGCGCAATGGGTACAAATGGGAGCTGCATTGGTGTCATCTTTCCCATCCGTATTGCAGACAATTCGACATCTTGATGAGCATTTGGGCACGCTAAAGAGCCCACCTGCGTGGAAACTGGAAACGCTTCTCATGACTCATGACGAGGCAATTGCGATCAATGAACCTGAATTTTCTCAGCCGGCATGCACGGCTCTTCAAATTGCCATTGTTAACTTGCTCGATAGCTGGGGCTTGGAACCAACAGCGACCGTGGGGCACTCGTCTGGTAAGCTTATATTCTTGCACCGTCCGGGATTCTTGGCTGTAAGCTAATAACTCCCGAAAAGGAGAGTTGGCTTCTGCCTACGCTTCTGGGATAATCTCTGCAGAGGAAGCCATCACTTCGGCGTATTATCGCGGAAAGGCTGTAAGCCTCTCTACAGACCAAGGTGCTATGCTTTCTGTCGGCCTCGGCATGAATGAAGCCAGGGACTACATACTTGATTCGCATTTTCAAGGTAGATTGGAGATAGCTTGTCACAATTCACCGAGCAACACTACTATCAGTGGCAATCAAGAAGATATCCAGCAGCTGAAGGAAATCCTCGAGACACGGAAGATATTTGCTCGGATACTCCGGACGGGAGGTAAAGCGTACCATTCCCATTATATGCGAGAGGTTGCCACTACTTATGGAACATATCTTGACAATGAGCCAATAATGTGTCGCAGCCGTCAGTATAGATGCCCTATGTTCTCGACTACCAAAGGGAAGATGATTACCGGCAAAAATGGCGGTGTTAACAATTTCTACTGGGTCGAAAATCTTACCAGTACAGTTCTATTCGACGAAGCTGTTAAGCTAATGCTTGCCAAGACACCATCAATTAATACACTCGTGGAAATAGGTCCTCACTCCGTGCTTGAAGGGCCCCTTCGACAAATTTGCCAAGAAATGAACACAACTCGAGTAATGTATCTTCCAACGTTGAAACGCAACGGAAACGGGGCGAAAGAACTTCTCAAACTAGCCGGCCACCTTTGGATGGTAGAATCAAGCATCGACATGCGCGTCGTCACTAGTGTTGAGAAGCTGACCCAAGGGGGAAAAATTGAGCATCAATCAGGATCGCTTTTGGTAAATCTTCCAACATATCAGTGGACATATACAAATTCGTACCGATCGGAGTCGCGAGTAAGCAAAGATATTCGGGAAATGGTAGAGCCACGCCATGATATTCTTGGCCGTCAAGTTAATGTCACCTCTACTCTTAAACCAGTATGGCGGAATATCTTGCGCCAGCGAGACTTGCCTTGGTAAGCAATATCCATAACAATCTTGATCCGCCCGCTTTTCTTCCTTGTCTATATGTGGCCCTAGTTGCGTATGTGATTATGAAGATCGAAAGAAATCTTGTTCTAGCCCATAACGGAATCTAACTGTCGTAGGTTATCCCAACATAGGATAGGGGGCGAAGTCCTATTTCCGGCTACAGGCTATCTTGCGCTCGCAATTGAAGCTATTACTCAAGTAAACTCACAATCAACACAGCCGCTAAAGGTTGAGAGTTACACACTGCGCGATATTGTAATCTCTAGCCCAACCGTCATTCCAGATGATGATTCCGGAATAGAGATCCTTTTCCACCTGAATCCAATGGACGAAAAGGCGGAATTCCTTAGCAACGGACGCAGGAGTCAGTGGTATTCGTTCACCGCAATAAACTACGCATCAAAGTCTTGGAAAGAGAGTGCCCGAGGACGTATTAGTCTAAACATGCGTAGCCAAGCATCGAACTACAAACCGAAAGCACTCCCTATTACTCCTTTGCGATCCGAGCACGCAGACTGGCTCGAAAGAGGCCGGCAGGTCGGTGTTGATTTAGGTCCGGCATTTGACCATATTGGGTATGTCTATGCAGATGGACAATCCCACACCGCCCGAGGTGAAATGAGCATAGGCAACGTGTGCGGTTTAGTAGAGGCCGAATCCCGTTATGTGCTACATCCCGGCGTACTAGATGCATGCCTCCAGATCTTCAATGTGGCAATTCACAAGGGCCAAATAGAGACATTACGATGTGGTCGGGTGCCAACACATATTGGGGAGCTTACTTTGTTCTCACCTTCTTCCAAGCAGTTGGCCAACCTGTGTAAACTGCAGGCTTGGTCAACTAACTGCGGTGTCCGTGCAAACATATCTCACTCTCAACTTTTTTCCTACGATAACTCGTTACTTGTTGAGTTCATGAATTGTAGAACAGTCGAGTATCTGGCTGCGCTGCCGCCTCAGATGCAAGGGAACCTACAACAGGACCTCTACCTGAAGTACGAATGGAAAATCGATATAGACTACCTCCAATGGATAGATAAGCCTGGCGTTTCTGCTAAGAAGTCCGTGGCTAACCTGGTTGATACGATATTGCACAAAGATATCGCATTAAGAACGTTATGCCTTGAAGATTCGCATCTCTCATCCATTCTTTCTATCCGTCCTACCGCCATGATCACGGTTCTAGGCACGCCCGAGACTTTTCAAACTACCATAGATGCCAAGCAAGCGGTGAACGTGGTGTTGGAAAATATGGACATTGAGGAAATGCTCCTAAACTCTCATAGCTCCGAAAAAAAGTTCGATCTCATTGTTGGTCCTGACATGGACAAGATCGATATTCAATTCCTCCAGCGCCTCACTCAACTACTCGTTACAAGAGGTCGCCTGATATTTCGCATGTGCTGTGAGAGTGCCGATCCATGGAAGAACGCTCTAGATTGCGCCGGTTTCCGAGATGTTGAGGTGATGACACCTGAGCGTCTCATTCTCGCAACTCGATTGCAAGATTCACATGAATCGTCTGTTGCCTGCCCTTGTGATCTAATAGATGGTGACAGAAGCCTCCTACTCATATATCGCGATGCCCCAACGTCAATCTATTCTGCAGTTCTTGACGATTTGATGAGCAAGGGTTGGAATGTATGCTCGCAATCTATCGCTTCTACCTTTGATATTCTGCCAGGTCAGCAAATTGTTTTATTGGCTGATGCAGAAGGCCCATTGCTGGCTGAATTAGATGAAAACCAGCTGAGGGGTTTGATCCGACTGGCAGAGTCCGCATCGGCGATTGTCTGGGTAACATGTGGAGGTCTGCTATCAGGCGACCAGCCGGAATACGGTATGACTGAGGGTATAGCCAGGGTCCTTCGTAATGAGAAAGGTTCACTGGATCTCGTGACAGTAGACTTCGACGTGGAGAGCACTCATACATCACGCCTAGTATCTCTTGTTGTCGACATATTAGAGAGACAGCGAATAAAGGGTCGAAACGGGGAAACTGAGTATTGCATCTATGGTGACGTGGTGTACGTCGGTCGCATTGTCCCTTTCCAAGAGCTCAACAGCCAGTTTGCTAGCGATTCGGGCGAAACGACTACAGCATATCAAAAGGATAACCCTGATCTTGTTGGGAGCATAATCAATGGAAGACTCAGGTTCTCCCAAAACCACGACCGAGATTCTAAGGCATTATTACCTGATGAGGTGGAGGTACACGTTGCCGCGATAGGTATGACGCTTTTAGATGGATCTGACGATGCAGATTACTTGAATCACCAAATAGCCGGTTCCGCATCACGAATAGGCGCAGCAGTGGACCGCGTGACGACTGGATCAAATGTTTTCGGGTTTGCATTTGATAAGTTAGCTACCTTTCAACGCACTTCATATAGGATGCTACAAGTACTTCCGCCAGGTTTATCAGTGGAAGAAGCTGCAACCCTCCCATCCCCATTTACTACGGTCTTGTATGGCCTTGAAGAACTGGCAAGGATTGATGATGGTGACAACGTTGTGATAGTAGACGGGCCAGGCGATGTTGGATTGGCTGCGCTCCAGATATGCCGCCTCCATCAAGCGAACGCTATTGTAGTCACCTCATCACCAATCACAAAAGAATTTCTCCTTGCCAACGAATGGTTATCTTCTAACCGGATTATCGACCCTCGGGATAGTAATTTGTCGGTTAAGCTCAACGAAGCTTCAGGTAGTAAAGGAATTCATGTTGTCCTTTGCTCGCAGACTACAGACAGCGCAACTGTTCTTGAATTATGCCAAGCCCTGGCGTCATCTGGCCGCATAGTCACTTTTGGCAGCAGTCAAAATTGGTTTCCGAGAACTTTGGTTAAGCCAAGCATCAGCTATTTTCATTTTGAGCTTGCCGAGCTTGCTCGAGATCGACCCCAGGTCGTGGAAAGGTAGGGTTCTTCCCATATCATTATTCTTACTACCAAATAAGAGCCTACTAAGTTTTTTCAAAGGCTTCTAAACCGAATCGTTGACCTATACGTGCTTGAGGAGATCACTGGCCTGGGTCCTATCGAGACCAAGCAGCCTATGCAGTACAGTGAGATTGTACAAACTATACCCAGGGCGTTAGCGGATAGTCGCTATGTAATATCCTACTCCAGCAACATGTCATTCAAGGTGGGTACTCTCTTGAATAGTTACTCTGAGTTTATATTAAGTTGTGTTGTAGGTTTCGGCGTCACAAAAGCCTTTAAAATTCAAGCCCGACGCCACCTACCTTCTAGTCGGGGGCCTGGGTGGCATTGGGCGAAAGATAGCCTCATGGATGACTGAGCGAGGTGCCAGACGATTAGCGTTCGTATCCAGGAGTGGGACTGATCATCCTGAAGCAGCAGAGCTTGTTCAGCTTCTTCAAAATCGAGGGGTGAACGTTTCAGTCTTGCGCGCCGATGTCACCTGCCGACAGGAGCTGGCAATAGCAATTTCCCAACTTAGCCCGGCTTACCCTATTCGTGGAGTAATGAATGCTGCGGGTGTCCTTGCCGATGCCGTATTTGCCAATATGACATTTGATCAGTGGCATCCTGTTGTAAAGTCGAAGTTACGGGGCAATCAAAATCTCCACGAGCTATTGAAGGGCCAAGAGCTCGATTTCTTCGTGATGACAAGCTCTGTTTCGGGCTTCATGGGTTTGACAGGACAGAGCAATTACGCCGCTGGTGAGTGGGACTGCTCCTTTCCCGTGGGAAATCCTATGAATTATTTGTCTTGCTAATGTAGGCAGCCAATACTTATCTCGACTCTCTCGCCCGGCATCGCCGTTACCGTGGTCTTCCGGCAATTTCGCTTGTACTAGGTGCAATTCACGGATTTGGCTACATACACGAAAATTCTCTTGAGGACACTTTAAAGCTGATGGGGGTATATAGCCTAGGGGAGAAAGAAATGCTTGACGCATTTGAAATTGCCATGACACCCCAAAGAGAGCTACCTCCAAATGCTGATCATTTCGCTGCTGGGCTCCAACCTCGACAGCTTGGGCGTGCACTGGGCGCATCCGGTGTATACATGGCACTAGAGGAAGATGCGCGGTTGAATTGGTTAGCCAGAGCTATAGAAGAACAGAGTGCGGGTATGGGCTCTCGGGTATCCTCCTCTTCAGCTGCTAACCCAAAGAATATCGTTACAATGATCCTCGATACAACAAGCATGCAAGAAGCCGTGGATATTGTCACGGTAGCCGTTGCCCACCGTCTAGCGCGGCTGCTAATGATCGAGGAAGACCTGATCCAAAGCACCCAGAAGTCTATCGGGAACCATGGTTTGGACAGCATGATCGGCGCCGAGTTTCGTAACTGGATCTTCCGCGAATTCAAGATTGATATGCCATTCCAGAAACTTCTCGCAGCTGATTTCACCTTGGTAGATTTAGCAAAAAGCCTATGCGGAGAGATTCGTGGAATCAACCAGGATCCGTAGTAATAGTTGGATATTATAGCTAATATAACGTCAGCTATTTTATAGGCCGCAGCTGATATATATGAAAATGCAATACATGCTGCCTGTGTTGCATCAATGTGCGTCTTAACTGGTTTGATAGGAGAGAGAGAATAGATCTTGGGCGATTCTAGCAACGGCCACTGAAGAGGAGGCGAACAAAAAGCAAAGTCCAACTGAAGTGAAGAAACCAGCGTAAAAGGTGGAAATCACCGAAGTTACGCTGCAGGAAACACAGGACAAAATAAAAATAATACGTAATATAAATGGCGCACTATCCAGCGCAAGTCTAAGTATTTAAAAAGGTCCCTCTTCCCACTTGAACAAGGTTATTCTCCCTATTCTTTAGTATTTAAGTAACTAAAGCGTACTCCTTAACTGAATCGTTTTTAAGCAACTTTGTAAACTTTTCGTACTTATCTACCACCTTTAGAAACGGCGAGTAGTTCTCTTCAGCTCAAATGGCTCTGTTCAGTTCAAAATGCAGGGCGACGGTAAGATCGCCATCTGCTAGGGGGGTAAATGCCAGTGGCATACGCGCAACCAAAAGTCCAACGTCAAAAGCATCAGGATGCAAAGCGATGGCAATCTTTGCATGCAGTACGTAATAATATATGTTCTTTTATTTGCTGTACTTTCACTTTGATTAAGGGTAAGAAAACGCTTCTTAGCTGATTATAGTAATCCTATATAGCGACAAGTCCGACACACCCATCTGGCACACCAACACCGCCAACCCCACCGGCGATAGCACCTGCATTGTCGCTGTTCAGAATGATGGCAATGTTGTTGTCTACAAGGGTACCCCAATCTGGTCCAGCAAAACTCAGAAGTAAACACTCTGCGTCCTGAGCGAAGGCGATGGGTCAATGAGCATGGCAGTCTCTCGAAGGAAGGATTTCAATCAAGTTGGGCTTGAACCAGTCACCCACTTATCACTGAGTAACCAATGACACAAGCAGGACTGAATTGAATATTGCAAAGTTTTCATCATTGTGTATCAACGGAAGACTAAGCCGGTATGAGTAGCGGTGAGATATGAACCTTATAGAATAGATGAGCGCGTTCCCAGATGGTCTATTTCGAACAGTTAGATCCGCCTGTCCATCTTAATTTCGTGCATTTATACGAGTAGTGTGGAATGTTCTCTGTGTCACGTGCCATTTATAATAAGGTAAGACATGTTTCTACATGTTTCTTATGAACTAGAAGCCGCGAATTATTGCCATTCGTGAGGATCCTGTAAAGCTTCATCAAGTCGATGCTGCCTTCTCGCCCAAATGTTGTCGTACTCAGCGTTGCTGAAGGATTGCCGGCGAATCTCCGGTACGCGTATGCACTGACTAATGTCTGAAATAGCTAAGCCGTCTCCTGTCTCTAAGACTGCCACTTTGCCTCTTTGTCGTGTATATAGAGCGTTTGCGTTAGGCACATAAGTACCGAGTATGCCGCTTTTTAAGGTGAATTCTACAAGTAGACCGGAAAGACCTGCATAAATGGTAGGAGAGATGTCCGAAGGCTTTGCCAAGGAGTATATAGGTGAGCTCGCGTAGTCTCGGAGTGGTAGGTAGATATTGCAGTTGGGGCGGTAAAAGCTATGACGTGATAGCGCATGCCATCGACAGAGACGACCAAGAACATGATCACACAGAGAACGGTTATCATGATACTCGGGTTCGTTAACGATTGTTGGTGGTCTGGGAGCAGGATAGGGGCTCGTGCTCGTACACGGTAATGAATCAGTATGATAATATCCTCTGGTCCAACGAAAGTCGAAAACCTTCAACAATTGTGAGTAAGCGCTCCCCGCGACGAATCTTTCGAGACCGTGAGAGATGAGCGCATTGATGGGAGTATTGATTTCGAAGTTATCCTGAAAGACCCGGTCCACTGATGAAGGCGACCGGAGATCTTGAAGGCGGATAGTGCCATCATCCCAGGAACTGAGCAAGACATTCCCACCTCCGCTAGCGATGGATCTAACATCTACGGGGAGAAGTGCCCTTACGGTTCGAGGACTAGAATCCATGTAGAGATGATGCTTTAAGATTCTGGTCGTTGTAGAGACTTCTACGCCGGTAGGAGTAACATCTAAAACCCGAATAGGATCAAAACTCCTATTCAAGGCTACAGCGATAGTCTCTTTACCCAACATTCTCATAGATCGAATGAAGTCAAAAGAAGAAGATTGCTGTGAATCTCTGAGGGAAATAGCAACGGTCGGGTCAGTATTCGAAGGATCCGTGGCATTATTCAAATGTCTTTGGTCATGGTCCCTAAGAGAATAGAGCCAGACGCTTTCCCTAGTGCTGGCTGCCATAATACCGGCGTCACTGTGGATGTCAACCGCCCGTATTTCATGCTGATGCATAGATGAAGAGGGTGATGGACGGAAATGCATTAATGTTTGGCCGGACTTAGACCCGCCAATGGAGAGTAGACGCAAATCACCGTTCGCCCTTCCTACTACGGCACCCATATCTTCCTTTCCTCCAAAGAGATCTGATCTCACGATGGATATTGCTGTGGTATCGTCCTTCCCTGCGACAAAAGAGGATTCTGACCCCTTATAGCAATGCCAGCTTTCGGAAACCACCCTCGTTCGATCATTTGTTCTAATGCGCGCAACGACATCTTCGCCAGAACCCCAAACTACTAACTCTTCATCGAAGCGCCCTTGCCTCCATAGATGAGCATCCACAATAATATTGCCAGGAATGGATTGAGCGGCATAGCTTCTTCGCGCATTGGGTCGTCGCGCCTCGGGCGGTGAGAGTGAGTTGAAAACGAAGGCTCGTCTATCCCAGTCTCGCGACTGTGACGTCAGCACACGTGCGAGGGCCGCCCAATTTTCATCAGACTTGTTCGTCGGCAGCGTGAGACTGCTGAAGCAGCTTTTCACGAATATGCGCCACCCTTCAGCTGAGATAAGCTGGTGTAAGCCCTTAGAGGCCGCGGCGAGATGGGCTACACTTCGAGCCGTGTCTAAGTATCCCAATATGATAAGCAGGACATCAGTAGGTAACGTATCGAGTCTCGAAACGTCTAAAGCCCGGGATGACGACATCGCTGCGACGAGGACACGCGCCCACGCCTTTCATTCAAACACTTTCCTCAAAGCCTCGGTCGGCCTAATCAGGTGCTATAAAAAGTCGTCGTAGAGCCACATAGTATAGTTGGGCATAGATATAAACTAAGAGATCGGAGAGTGTCCTGGACGAGTGCGGATGTATTACGAATGCCTAGAATGAGCTTAGGATTTTCTCGGGCGCGTTTGGACATTTGCGTCATAGCCGGCCAAGCACGCAAGGCCCCGATTCATTGCAATAGTAGCGCCGAAATGTAACTAAACCCCGGGATATATCTTTATAGTTACATAACATACCTAACTACATACGTGGTTATCTAACTAATGTTGGAAGTCTTGTGACAAGATAAGTTATCATGGTTTCAATCCTCAAAATGCCACAATGTTGTCTATTATCTATCTCTTCAATGTGGCTATGTGCTTATCTGCGCCGCTCAGATTGTGCGCTATCTTTCTTATAGCTTTTAATGTGACTGGTTACGCAACTCAAGATTTCGTATAATTACCTCGGTGTAGTATAGGGCAATAGGGCATTAATTATCATTAGGTGTTTTATTGGCTTGAACATAAACTCTCTTGTTGCTGTGCGATCTGACCCCCTTTCCCGTTCATCTCTATTATCTCCAACAACTTCTACTCGGGATCCCCATAATGACTGCTGCCGGCTTTTATTATCTTGCTTTTACCGTCGTAACTTCTTGGGGTTTATATCGTTACTTACTCTACCCAGCATTCTTCTCGCCTCTGGCCCAGATCCCCACCCCGCATTGGACATGCTCTATCTCGGATGCGTGGATCCTTTATGCCCGATTTCGCAGCCGGGAGAACAGAACGCTACAAGCTGCTCACAGGAAATGTGGTCAGATCGTCCGAGTTGGCCCTCGCGAATTGAGTGTCAATAGTGTAGAAGCCGTCAAGACCATCTACCAAGGTGGTTTTGATAAGCACTCCTGGTACTCGGTGTTCGATAACTTCGGGTAAATTAGCCTCGCTCTTTGAAAGCGAGTGTCGCTGAATCTCGTCAGATTTCCCTGCACATTTTCATCGCTGCACTCGAGGCATCATTCAATTAGGAAGCGCATGGTTTCAAATGTCTACTCAAAGTCTTACATCAATGCTTCCATTGCTCAAGCCGCTCAGTCCGACGTGATCTTGAACACGAGGTTAATGCCGACATTAGAGGCGTCTATGTCGCAAAGCTGTACCCCTCACGGCATTGACGTTCATTCTCTCTTCTGCGCGGTAGCTATGGACTTTATCTCTGCATACTGCTTTGGCATCCGCCGCAGTTCCAACTTCATCAAAGACAAGGCTTATCGTGATCACTGGTTGAAGATTTACATGACGCGTAAGGGGCACGGTTTCTTTGCTCAGGAACTCCATGGCGTTTCGAAAATCTTTAAATACGTAGGTATTTGTCTGACCCCCCAATGGGTTGATGCGGCAAACCGAGAGCTAGAAGCATGGTGTAAGGAGCTGAGCGATGCTACCATACAAGACCTTCGGGAACCAGGACCGAAGCCAGACTCGGCCGATAGTCCTGTTGTCGTGCACACACTACTTGCAGGGTATGACAAAGAAAAGAAGATGCACGGCACAGCTTCTCTTATTCATTCAACCGCTATACTAAATCCAGAGTTATCTATTGCATCCGAGGTTTTCGACCATGTGCTGGCTGGACAAGAGACTACGGGAGTCGCTCTAACCTATCTTTCTTACCATCTTTCACAGTCTCTTGATTTGCAACAAGAATTACAAAATGAGCTTCTGTCCCTGCGCCCTAGCATGGTACTAAAGGGCAGTAGGATAGAAATGCCGGACTCGAAACAATTACATAACTTGCCAAAGCTTCATGCAATGATATTAGAGTCTGTCAGACGGTATGCGCCCGCCGGTGGCCCGGAGCCGAGAGTGGCCCCATATCCATCGTGTTGTATAGGGCCGTATGAAGTTCCCGGCGGCACTCGCGTATCCGCATCTGCATTCAACCTCCATCGAGACGAGCAAGCATACCCGAACCCCGAACAGTGGGACTATACACGATGGCTAGTAGACGGGGCGGGTAGCTCTGGGCGAGAAGCTGCCAGCAAGCAGTTCTGGGGGTTTTCAAGTGGGGGTAGAATGTGTCTAGGCTCTAACTTTGCTATGCACGGTTTGCATTCCCCATCCTACAGAAGATGGTCTAGTTCAATGACTAAGCTATTGTGCGGCAGAGATGAAGCTCACTATCGCGGCGATCTACTCCAATTTCACCAGTCACATCGTTGACGACAGGGGGATTGAGCAAACCGATATGTATACAGGACATCCGAAAAGCAATGCCCTGCATTTGCGATACGAAAGAATCTAGATTCGTGATAATGGTCTCCCAGCCTATAGCAAAGGAGGTGCGTTTTTATCAAATTCCATCGCCTAAGAGAGCAAGAATCTCGGCGATTCATAAAGTAGCTAAAGCATCGCTAGATAGAAGTAGAAAACCAACATGTACTAGCGGAGGCGCCGAATAAGACGTTTACAATTGGTTACTGGCAGTCACCAAATAGCCATTTCAAAGTCATAGTGCAGGCGTTACAACCCATTTGTATCAAACGTTCTCCGTTTAATCAACCGAAATGCAAATTTCGTGCCAGCCTGCGCTGTGGTGCATCGCTGTCCGTGGTAATGAGTCTGGTGGCATTTCTAATCGTGTCGGTGGCTTTGAAAATAAGGTCCAGAGACACGGCCTCATCCCGCTTCTTCCATCCGAGCTCGAATGGGAGACGTTCGTTTTCTAGGCGCAAAAAATTATCAGCGGTGTGTAATGAATGATAAGAGGTCACTGGCTCCGCCAGATTGGAAGATGATGTCCGATCACTTACTGAAGAAGTACTCCACCAGTGTCTTGTTCACCGTGACAGCATCGGTGTCGCCGAAAGCAATGACGGGCGCCACTACTTCGCCGAGACTGAACTCTTCCGTGAGCGCGGTGAACCTGTATGTTGGATTGAATGCCTTTGAACTCAGCTGCCGCGCGACCTTGGAATTGGCGATCATGTTCGCGTCGATAACGGGGCCTATCCAGTATCGCATTGTCTCGTTGAATACCGTCTCATTGAAGACATGGTTGTTCCCGAAATACGCATCGGTACGACTATGAGATATTAATTTCACGATCTAGGAGAGAAGAAGCTTGCATAATTTCCGAGATGGCCTATTTAGACAAATGACTGCAACTCACCTGAGACTGGCGTCATGCTCAAGAAGGTTGTGCTTATTTAGTTGATCTCTAAGAATATTTGCATTAGCTACGTATTCGACATAGGGGGCAGCAATAGCATGAATAAGTTCAATTGTAACATACAACGTAAAGTATGTAGCATTTGGCTCAGGGTTGGCGATGATGGCTTGATCAAACATGATATTCGACAGCGTTGGGTTGAAATTCAGCCCATCGGCCAAGCCTTTGACGGCATTCTCTCGTGTAATGTTTCTGCCATCGCGTGGGATGTACCCGTGATTTGCCAACGTGTTCATCATTGGACATGGCCCGCGAACTAGTAAGAGTTAGCATGGCGTCAGGGCAGAATGCATACAACGGCGATTCTCCATACAATCGTTCGAGCCTCCCGGAGCCCAGGCATGGTCTTGTCCTTGGCCCAATGCTAGACCAAATGCCAAAACGGGAATAAAGAACGGAGAATGCATAACTGTCTGATCGTTTAAATACTAGATTCAGATAGTGAATGGCCTCGATGTCTGGGCGTTGTATCAGAGACTTGAATTAGCACATGAGGAGAAGAGCTGAAGAGAGAATGTGAACAAGCTATATTTATACAGATTTCTGTCCGCCATTTGCCAAGAACATATAAACAAGTCTCATTGTATGAAGTTCCAAGGGTAGTATCGTATAGCGCTTCATGGCAAAAGCAAGGCAGTGCAAACCCACCTGTACGCGGATTTGGATACGCGTATCGCCGCATTCGATCGAACTCTTAATTATATAGCTAGTAGCGCGTTTTAATTCAAGATCACACGTTTAGCGAAAGTTTTTTAAACGCATTCTATTTGATCAAGTATAGGAGAAATCTATGGTTTGCTAGAACTTCAAGAGGCTTCGAAAATTCATGCTTCTTGAGAGAGTAAGAAGACGATCAACTAATTCAAATAGAGGTTCAATACTATTACAAGTATCACTGCTAATTTACTTTATCTTCTGGTAGTACTAACGCACGGATGATGTGATATCGATATCATGATGTGCTGTTTCCTCCCTGAATTTCAGACCCAAACACTACACCCTTAACCCACAAGAGCTGATTCTCATAGTTTGGTCCCAAAACACTGCAAATCGTATGCAAGAAACGATATCCGGCATCACGTATTTGCCATATGGCTTTGGCATGGTGTAGAAGGGCCGTATAGTGGGCGAGGATCACCAGCGCTTGTGGCAAGCGCTGGCTTATCAAATCATTAAACATCGCATTGTTGCACACTGACCAGATGAATGCCATTTGGTGCCGCCAATTTTCCATCGTTGGTGCCGTTATCTCATCTAACCCAACCTGCAGTAAGTTCACAGCTTCGATACATACCTCGAGGGCTTCTTCATCCAAATCGCGCGATTCTTGGATCCAGCGGCGAAGATCAGCTAACTCGGTTCCGTGCGCGTTTCTAGGGCGTTGAATCCCAGAAAAAAGGCAATACGGCCAGATTTCCGACGCAGGAAGAAACCGCCACGAATCACTTGTGATGGTCCGTAGGCCACGATGTATTTGAACGTAATGGCAGTAATTGTCAAGGAGCACGGACCCATCCGACTCCAAACCTGCCAACGTGTCTACCAGCATGTGACGTCCGAGAATGGATGAGAAGAGTACCGCAGCTGAACAGTTCGTTTCGTCGATATGCAGGCGTTCGGAGTTAAAGATGTTGATAGCCTGATTTTGAAGTTGAAACGCCTCAGCGAGATAGAGACCGGAGTTTTCTGGCTTTAGCACGGCCAAGTGACGGGAAGAAGTGGCCAAGATCGCATGGAGTAGCCAAGGGAATTTGAGCGCCAGTCTAGTCACCATTGTTGTTGCGGCCGCATCAAAGTCATTGTCCAATTCCGGAATTGAAATTGAGAATCTGTAATGTAGAAGAAACTCCATATGATTTATATTGACAGATCCGCCTGGAATAAAGCTCGAATCTGCAGCGGGATGCTCGCTAACCCAGTGAATGACATTTGGCCTCAAAATTGTTAGATGTTGAGATGCTGAAGTCGCATCCGTTGTTATTGTGGCAGGGCTCAGGCCAGGAGCTTCATCTGACCGATATGTGCTACCCGGAGTTGTTATGGTGGCTTCTGGTGTGGGCCTGGAGGAAGCAGATGTCGTCGAGGCAGCCACATAATGACACTCACGGTGAGTAATGACGCAATGAGCACAGGCTGGTCGCTTTTCGTCGCACTTGATATGACGATGCTTGCATTCTCGGCACCCCAGACGAGATTTCTTGTGAGTGCGACGATTCATTAGGGATGCTATATGTAGCACCGAATAGAGCTGGTCTGCAATGAATCCGCGGAGCGTCAGATCGGCTCGGTAAATCCGATGTGCCGGCCTTAGTCTGTTCTGTGTCGAGATGGTGGTTAGTAATAAGTGATTAACTAATGGCTAAGCGTGGAGGGGGAATACGTGTATAAATTATAAGATACGCGGATACTAGACTGCTGTAACAGTCCAAACTCCACAGGCATGCAGGGAGCTTGCCGTTCCGCTATTGCTGCCGATTGGTTTGACCTTGGCCCACCCGCAACGAGTCAGCGTTATTCGCCGTGCCAAGTCAGGGGGATGACAAGTAAGGTTTGTTTAAGGTGGTGCTAGACGGTATTTCTGCGCCAATGAATTTATAGAGAAAAGCGATTATCACGAAACTGAACAGCTACAGGCAGCAACATAATAGTTTCGTGGCCGCGTCATCGCGATATCTTGTTGTTCTGAAATTATGCCTTGCTCCATGACAATATGCCTTACTTGTTTTAAATATGCAGTTCTCGACACGCAGATACCACGCGTACGATGCTAATTCATCGCGGCAATGCAACGATTCTAGCTGCAATCACGGCATTCCCTTTTTGGGCACCTCGACTCTGTAGCCGGAGTTTTTCCGGAATAAGAGAAAATCTAAAGTTCAGTTTGGATAGATAAGCTTTTAGGGAAAGAAAAAAAAACAAATAGGCAGGCCAGAGAACTCCTGTCCTACAGGCTATACGCGCAATCTACCGACTTCCTGTTAAAAAGAACCATTTGGCCCTCCTTTGCCCACCGTCTCCGTTTATCTCCCGGACGACAGGAGGATGGGCGACCGCGGGCCGATATATATCCATTTCTTACTTAGTTATCAACAAATTTGTAGTTAATATCGCTTCGTGTCAGCTCGAAAACCTCAAACTCCGGTTTCGTAGCCGCGAGCTCTCAGTCCATTATCATGAATATAAACATCGCCAACGTACAAGTTATACTGATCTTTCTTGCAAGATAACCGGCAAACCTCCCCGTGTAGTATCATGACTATATCGTATATCGCCGGCCAATATCACCTCTAGCCCTAGCCAAATCTTCCCTGACCTTGTTTTGAATATTATTTGGAATTAACAGCTTCTCTTTGGTGAAGACGGGAACTCTTGAAGTCCTCCATTGTTTCAACCCAATTGTATTTTTCAACGACAAGTGTCTATCACCTACTTCACGTACAGGGTTCTTTACATGATAAAATGATAGTACTCGTGGGCCAATATCCTCTTCCGCGTAGGCTAGCGGAATGGTCGTGGTGGCTACTGACATTATATCAGCGAGTGTAGACACTTTGAGGGTCAGGTAGCTGTAACAAGGGGCCAGCGTACCAGGGCTTAGAACAGTATTCGATATTACAACAATATTCTTAGGCGTTAAGGAGGGGAAGCCTGTGATCTAATCCTTAATACCCTCGTGTAACAAAAGGAGTCTACTGCCTTGATACAGGGGCACGCTATGCAGTAGATGGTTCAAATTTCCGCTATAATTCTCCCCTAAGTCGTTCTCGTCACTGTTATAAGACACCTTCTTGAGCTTTTCAGATGACATGGCATGGCGCAGTGGTGAAGAGTTGGTATGGAAGCCTCTAGGACTGGAGGTTATGGCATCCGAAATTGGAGTCTCTCATACCACGAACGTCTCACGGGCCGGAAACTCTTACCCCACAAAACCTGGACATGATAATCAATCGAAGTCGTCCTCGCAGCCTTTACCTTATATCTAAGTTTATAAAAGTGTGAATCTAAGTTATATATTATGATGAAATTTCGATACTAAAATTTGTAAAGGAAGCTCTTTGAAATTAGAATAAAGTTAACTATTGGCAACAATCGCTATCAGGAGAAGCAGTTACATTTAGCTTCCAGGCATCTCAATACCTGGATTACGAGGTTCCCCCAACTCATGCACGTCGGTCGACATGGGAGTATATCCTTGACCAGAGTACGCGTGTGGCGACGAGTTCAGATAGGCCGTCTGCGATGCTGTTCCATTTATCTCCTGGGGCGCATCCCCTTTGCTTCCGCAGCGGCGCGAGAAAATCCAGCCGAGCGTGAACAGTGCGATAGCTCCCACGGCCGAGCCAACGCCGATGCCCACCTTCGCGCCAGTGGACAAGCCCGAATTTGACTGCGGCGGTGTCGTCGTTTCGGTACCGGAGACAGCACTGGACGTCATGGTAGGGCTGGTAGAAGCCTGCGGAGTGCTGCTGGTAGGAGACGAAGAGAACGGGGCACTTGTTGATGATGAAGATGGTGGTGGTGATGATGATAATAATGATGACGATGATGACGCCGAATCTAAGTTGGTGATAACGAAGATGGATGAGGATATCTGCTGGGTGGTTGAGGCTGGGTCCTTTCCTTTTGGCACGAATCGGAGGACCCAGGTTGGGGAGTCAGAAAGCTCGCTTGCGAGAAACGTAGCTGTCCAGTTTACTGATAGTGTCGAATTCACGTTCACACTAGCTGGGCGAGCTGTTAGTATTATTGCTTGTTCGGCGTCGTGGAAAGCTCACAAGCGATTTTATGCTCATGGTTGAAGTTCTCGGAGCCTGTGGCCCAGAGGTCGACCGCGGTTGTGTCACAGTCCGCACAATAGTATTGAAACCAGCTTGCTAGACCCGGCACCCACTGGATTTTGTACTCTTTACCCAGCTGTAGAATGGTCGCATAGTTTGGTGTCTTGGGGAACACCCAGTCACCCTGCACAGAGTCTGCCACGCACGAGGGCGTCAACAGGACCAGAGCTAGTAGCGCAGAAAGTCTCAGTCGCATGGCGGCGATAATGAGTCAATCCGACCAATTGAGGCAATTGAGAGAAGGAAAGGAAGCCAATATCGTGAGGATTTATGACCTGATGCTTCAGCAAGAGATCGCAGGAAATACAAACTACGAAGCACTATCTTCCCTTTCAGCGATAAAAGGATGAGAATCCTCGTTCTACCTATCAATCCGGGGGGTTGCTCTTATTAGACCTTCGTAATCGGGCATCTAGGGCTCCTAGCTCTAATGTCAGCCAGGTAGAGTAGCGATGCCGGGTGCATCACGACCATCAATGCAGGCTACAAAAGTTTCACCAGGGACGACCTCCTACAGGAATCCTAGGTTAGCAGGGTTATGGGGAGAAAGGGAACAGTGTGATCGACCAAATACGGGTGCGAAAGGAGTCTATATACAAGCTGAAGGTAGCCTCCATCTTACCTAAGGCTATCCGTACACAGGGTACCTACGTAAAATAGACTGCTAGCGCTAGGCGGCTACGTCGCAAAAATCACAATTTTGGTATTCATTTTTAAATTATTTGACCTCCGGAGGGCATGCGCTCCGCATCAATCCTCACTCCGGGAAAAAAAGCAAATATATTGTTGTTTTCATCCACTACTCGCCCCACAAGTTTACAAAGCTCGCTATTTCAAAGTAGTCGTAAACGGTTTAACCGAGTAGTCGCTATCAGTAGAGTTACCCTTAAGTAAGCAAAGGGGGATACCTTCAGACTATCTAATCTCTCGTGCAAAAGCAGATCCGCTAATAGGCCAAGTAAAGTAGTACTTGGAAGTTTTACGATAAAGATCGACCCGATACCTTGTATGAAAGGTAGCACTGTTTCAACAAATTCGCAAACAAATATTTAAATTATTCAGCTCGGCAGACGTTGTATCACAGCTACTCAAGCGGCGCGAGGGGTTATGCACGCTGGGCGCAGCTGAAAAGGTTATTAAGAAGACACAGCTCGTAACAACTGATTTGCCGCTCATTGGCAGGCATTTTAAGCGGACTGTGACATTCATCTTACCCAGTGGCCAATGAACCATTTGTAGTTGGGGGTGGAGACGTGATAGGCAGAGAGAGTTCGGTGGCTGTTAGCTGGATACAACCTCTTGCAATGGTACTCCATCAGAGATCAGCACTGATTTCTAGCGCACTACGACATATCATAGGCATCAATTAATCATCAATACCACCCAGCTAAGGGGACGCCAAGAGAAAAGGTTGCATTGCTTAATATTGCTTCAAGCTTAGGACATCTTTAGGGTCCGTCAGATATCGCAATCTTTAAGGACAATTAGAAAAGGTTCATAACTTGTAAGAAAAGACAGAAATTAGTAAATAACAGCTCCCGATGGATGCGTATAGACAACAGTGTGATATAGAGATAACAGAGTAAAAGATCTTTCATCGTCAAAATTAAATTTCGACCTACTTGATTGATAGCGGTCGGAGTTAGAGTCTCTTTCGCACGTGTACCAGTATATTCACCACACGGGTAGACAGAAGCGGATGAGAAGCGAGGTCGGGAGGCAGGCAATAGACATTTGTTGTTGCACGAGGGTCTTTAGGACCAAATTCTAGTCTTTCCTCGAACATGCCGACAGCCGTAACGTCGACACTCAATACGAAAATTCCTCTTCCAGGCCAGGAGAACCAAGTAGTTAATCACTCAACCCAAAGCAACGCTGCCCTAGTATCATATCACAAATGCTTTGTATCATATCATTCAAATATCACTTATTCATATCTACAATTTTCCCAATCATTTGTTTCATCAATCATTACAATTTACAATAAGCTCTCATACTTATCCAAGCCGCCTCCTTGCTGTTTCTGCTGTTGGGGCGTAGGCGTATTCATGCTACCACCACCACCCATCATACTATTCATACTCCTATTTCCCGAGTTCATCATGCTATTCATGCTCCCGGCTGGCGGGGGAGACCCAAAACTCGACAACGGTGTCTGGCCAAAGGACGTCGAGGAAGTTTGCCGTTGAATGCCGCCCCCAGAAAGCGGTGGCGGCGGTAGACGGAATCCTCCAGTGCTTCCACTCGAGGGTGGTGGGGCCAGAGAGAAAGATGACGAGGTTTGATTCAAAGAGGGCCGTTGTTGGGATAGGTTCATGCTGGAACCCATGGTATTCATTGATGGTGAGAGGGGGGTTGTAGACGATGCCCAAGGATTTGCCGCAGTTCCAGTAGCAGCAGATTGCCAGTTGATACCAGTCGAAGTTTGTTGAGCTGTGGAATTATTCTGCTGCATCGACGTTACAGTAGTGGGCTGCAGGGGCTGCGAGAATTGCGTAGTCTGAGGGCTGAGAGTACTAAAAGCAGCCAAATCCGGCGTCACAGTCCGGAATGAGGGTTGTTGTGCCTTTGGAGGATTGAATTGGGAGGTATTGCTAGCAGGGGGTGGAGTGGACCAGGAGAACTGAGCAGTAGTAGGAGATTTCACCGCTGCAGTAGCGGCGGCGGGAGGGTTTGATGATGATGCATCCCAGCCACCGTTCATCGAATTATTGTTCGATGTTTGAGATGTTTTGCCCTTGACTAGGCTCTCGAAATCATCTGGAGTCGTCCCATTTGTCGCATCGAAAGTGGTGCCCGTCACCCCTCCAAAGCCCAAGAAATCGTCATTTGTCGCGGTTGTGGATGTAGTCGCCCCATTAGTTACGGCCAGCTCTTGTAGTTTCTTCGTTTGCTCCTCTTCAACTCTCCGGGATAGCGACCTGATCAGTTCCATAAAGCTTTGGAATTGCTTGAGGTCCAGTAGCGGCCCCAGGCTCATGTTCCAGAGAATCGGTAGGATCTCCATCGCCACGAACTCTGCGTCTGCATTATCTCCAACTACTCGCAAAACATCCAGGGCGGCCATCATAACGGCAGGTTCCTTCGTCTTTATGGCTTTTATTAGGGGTATAATCTTCTCCTGCATGGTGTATTTATCGAGAGCACTCGATGAGGACGTTTTCTTCTTCTTGTCGGGTGCCAAACCGTCCAGCCCGTCATCACCGGAGCTTGTTTCATTAGAACCACCGCACAGGATGACGAAGGCACGACAACCGCGCACTTTGATTGCAAGACTATTCGTCTTACTGAAAACGCTAGCAATGACGGGAAATAGCTCATTCTTGATCGTACTGAAATCAAGAACAGGCAGCACATTTGGCAGACCTCTCAATGCCGCATCGACTAGTGATGGTGTGGAGGATTCGATGGCGGTGAGTAGTATCGGGAGGACATCTTTGAACATATTAGCTAACGCCCTACAAAGTTCATAGAAAAGTAGAACACATACCATCTTTGAATTCCTTTCCCGAACTATTCTCGGCAATCAAATTAGCGTTCTCCAAAATAACCATCAAGCCAGCATCTCGCGCCGTGTCCTTCTCCTGACCTTGTTTGGCATTATCGACGAATATCTCTTTCAGCCTAGGGCGAACCTTTTCCCCAAAGGCACGTCGAGACGACGGCAACAAGCTCATAATCTTGAACACATTTTGGAGAATGAGTGATAGCAGCTCCTTATCTTTCAGTTCTTCCAGTAGAGCAGGGAGCACCTTCTTCTCCATGACTGATTTCGGGAAGGACGGAAGGACCTTATTCAACCCTCTCATGAACGAGGCCTTCTCACCGGGGGTCTTGGCTGGGAATGCGTCGAGGAAGCGGATTGTCGAGACAAGTATATTGTCAAAATATTGACTTTCTTGGAACTCGCGAGCCGTCATGCGCTGTGCCGGCCGTCTCGTAATTAGACGTGGTAGAACGTGGTTTGCGAGATCCTTGGGCAAGGGGCGTTTTGACAAGAAGTCGTTTCCTGTAGAAGGCACGGTTGACGAAGAGGTGAAAATGCGCCTGTAAGCCGATATGCTCCCGCTTGTTTCTATCGGGGAACGATGGGGTGAATTATATAGAGCGATGCACAGCAGCCCGAGCGAGAACATGTCGGCAGAGGTGGTGAGGTTATTATCGAGAACGAAGTCGGGGGAGGTATAGTCTAAATTGATTTGTACATATCGCGGTAAGCGGGCGTCTAGATTCAGGGCCTCGGAGAGGCTGATGGGCTGAACGGAGGTAGGTTTTGATGAATTTTCGGGAGGACTACAGAATGCGAGGCCACTGATCTTCCAGTCGGACTGGGCACCACATTAGTCTCCAACACACATAGAGAGCTAAGACAGAACAGACATACCTTCGCATTAATAAGAACCGATTCCGGGGTAAGGTTACCGTGGACCAAGCCGGCATTCTCGTGCAGGAATTCCAGAGCCTTGCTCACCTGGAGCAAGCCTTTCTGGATTTCCAACTCGTCGATCTCCAGCTCGCGCCTCCGCCTCACACCATCGGAATCCTCGGTGACATATCGACCGGACCGCCCGCCGATACCTCCCGCCCTGTCTTGCTCGTCCTTCTCCTGTAATAAGCTGGCAAGGGATGTGGTGATGGGCTCAGTGACGAACTGCAGCCCACCGCCCCGCGTGTCCTCGACGGGCTCGACGAGTTCGAGGACGTTGGGGTGGCGCAGGCGGGCCAGCGACGACGCCTCCTTTTTTAAACGTTCAACGACCTGTTCGACAACGGGTTAGCCGTCCTATCCGGTCTGATCCCGTCTTCTCTTAGACCCCCATCACGGTGGTCGCATTCAAGACTGACTGACCTCTTCGGCAGCGCGCTTGAAGGACGAGGCGCTCGACCGGCTCAGTGTATTGGCGTGCGAATCCAGCGACTTCCTATCGAAGACGAAGACTGAGTAGGGCTTCTGGGTGGACTTCTTCTTGGCATCGTAGATCTTCCAGGCGCCGGCGGTGGAGGACACAGTCTGCGAGACGGTATAGTTGGAGTTGATGTTGGAAGAAAAGCTCTTCAGCGAGGAGAACATGTTGGGCGACAAGCGACCGTCATGACGCTCGCTGCGTAGTTGTCGTGATTGTCGCGGTTACCTATCGTGATGCGCAACGACTAAGGCATCGAGGTAACCTGGCGTATGCGCTGTGATTATCGACAAGGACCGAGTAAAATCCGGTGGGCGACTCGATGGGCGATTGATATAGCGAGCAGCGCTGCTCTGGTGTGCGGTAGTGTTAGGCGACAGGTGAAAAGCCAGACGGCGCAAATTGGTTTAATAACGACCTTGAATTATATGTACCTACCTACTTGAAGCTCTTTTAGGATGTTTAGGTTCGATTCTATACTGTCCAGATACCGTGTATATACTGTATATCTTGTAATAGTTGACAAATTGGGATTAGCGTCGTGGTTACTGCCAAGTAAATAGGTATTCCAACTAGTTTCACTATTCTATAAAATCGAACAATTGTTCAATTCTCTATATAACCATTCTAGTCAATGTTGGCACTATGATTTCAATCACTTCAACAATCTCATATCCGGCGTTGGTTTTGGCCGAATAGACTTGGATCCATTAATTGAGGCTAACGCGCTGTGCTATGTACCCGTACCTGCAGGCTTGGCGGGAGTAGCCAAACAGCTAGAAGTAACTAGTTACCACCTTCATCCAGAAACCTCGTTCAATAGACTCCATGATTCATAAGATGCTCCTTGTTTTATTGGATTACACAATCATGCTTTCCGAGCAAGCTGGGATACAGAAGCGGGAAGACATTACAATGATAAACAGCGTCGACAAGACAGCATCAGCGAAATCACAAGGCACATGACACATAACACATATTAGAAAACCAAGAGACTGGCAAAACCATAACTTTTTTTAATTTATTTATCCAACCCTCCAAACGCTAACTAGCCTTAGAGATGATAAAGTTAGCAGCCTGCTGCGCGAACGTGCCCACCTCAGCGTAGTGGACGTTAAGGTTATCGCCGAAAGCGCACACGGGGTCGTGGACCATGCAATAGCTCTGGATCTTGGGGCCGTACGTCGACAGTAGGGCCAAGCTGTTGCCTCCACGCGAGAAGATACCGCTCTTAGTGGCGTTGCCCACGTCGAAGCTCTGTCCGACGGTAAAAGTCGGGTCGCCGAAGACGGCCACACCGGTGACTGGGAAGCTGGTCAGCTTTTCGATTCTCTTTTCTCTCCTGATCATTATTATGAGAGAAAAGGAGTTTCGGGACTTACGGTATTGCGTGTAGTGAGTCGACAAAGGAGTAGGCTTATCAACACCACCAGCCAGGGCATCAGTAACGACATTGCCACCCTGGCTATAACCCAACATGACGATACGGCTCGAGGCGCCGCAGGCGTCGACGTACGACTGATAGAGGCTGATAATGTTGTTGATGCCGTCCGTGACGGACGTCACGTACGTGCCATCAGTAAAAATGGTGGCCGGGTAGTCGACGGCGACGCTGGCCGAGTTCGGTATAGCGGCCGTGATCAGATCCGAGACCTGCTGGATGTCGCCCTCGCCGACGGGCTCGTTGGAGCCCCGGGCGGCTAATATGTACACGCCCGAGTAGCAGGTCTGTCTGGGCTCCAGGGGAGCGGCGGCGACGAGGGCGGCTGCGCCCAGGGCGAAGGCGGCGGAACGCATCTTGTGATAGTCAAAGGAGGCAGACTAAGAAGGCAGGAAGGGAAGGAGGGAAGATGGTCTCGCTGGCTTGTCAAAGGAGATGAGGATGTCGTCGAGGAATGGATGGCAGACTTGGTCTTATATATGCTGTTCGAGACCACGTCTCCATCCCTCAGCCAGGGCCCCTATTTCCGCGAAGAGGGTGTAGGGATCACCTGCGCTGCAACGTCGAGATCCAACGGTGACCATGTTGAACCAACATCTTCATTACGAAAGCACACCGAGACGATGTATGTGCACACGCGCCTAACTTATTAAGGACCTTCCTAGGTAAGCTAGCAATTCACGATACCCGCATGCGAGAATTAAGGTTCTCGATAGCCATCCATCGGGATTAAGAATTGGATAACTAGCGAAAAGAGCAAAACGCCCGTCTAAGTACTATAATACTTAGCACGAAAAGAGGCACACACACGTGCGATTAATCGCTCCAATCATGCTTCTTCACATTCCAAAACCGGAAGTTAACTCGACTCCAATCAATTCCGCACGCGCGGCAAGAAACCGCGATGTGAATTGATATAGAAAATGCATGTTTTAGATTTCGGGGTTGGTTGGGATTTGGATTAAGCTTTTCCAACAAGCACGCCGTCGCGGATCTTCAGTGCCGAAAGAGGATTGACTTGCTGTATTAGGAAATGCACTACGGGAGTTTTACATACGCGTGATACGCCAAGCCTAAGCCCACTTAAGCAGGTACCGTCCTGCGTCCGATGCCAGGTGGTTGGGAGCTCGAACCATCTTTATCTTCATTTGTTGACAAAGGGCAGATCAGACAGTAAGCTTCGCATTGCGCGTCCGAGTGGCCTCGGACGCATCCAGAAACCACCTAGCCTTGTCTTGAAGATAGACATGATTGTGTTGCGCTGTGCAGCCGTAACTTAATCCTCGCTCAGACGGAACCTCGAACTGCCTGCTTTGTTTTCCGTGGCCCGCTTTCCAACAACCTCGGTCGTTGCCCATTGCAAATACTTCGGAAGGAATTGCGCGAGTGCCTTGTGAATACAGCTGCTAACTTCGGACCATCGAGTCTCCAAGGGGATGTGCTTCTGCCAAAGAGAAGTTACTCGGTTGAAGCATCTCTAATGCCCCCAACCAATCAAAGCATACGAAGTCATAATATGATCAAACGTCAGAAGGTCCGGGTCTAGACAGTTCTCTTGCATCCGTGCGCGGCCAACCCAACCGGGTCGCTTTTGGCGGATTTAACCCATGCCTTGTGTATGCTGACGCGCGGTTAAGCATGCTTATGCCAATTGCGTTGTCCCTTGCCGCCGCCGCTAAGACCACCGGGCCGAGATTTACACATCGCCATTGGCTTCTGACCGGAATCGTCGGCATACGTAAATGGCCAGTGATGCTGGGTCTTCATAGTCCAGTTCGGGTGATTTCAAGGTAAGATTGATTGTGCGGCTAATTGATAGAACTACATATTTAACATCGTCTCAGTCAGAAATTACTCTCTTTCACCAGGGGACTTTCTAGCATTACTAGCCTCAAGTATTGTCAGATGCTAATGTCTTTTAGACTGCTGATGAGTAGCCGCATAAGTTGAGTATTACAAGGCGTTTTGAGGGGTTTGAAGAAAGATGTGAGAAGTCGACTAAGTCCATATTTAGAAATCGATGGTTAGCGAACTACGAACATGTCATCCCTGCTCATCGTAATCTCACGCATCACATGTTTTTTAGTGCGGTGGTGACCACTACAATTCAGTTCCGCAACGCTTTAAAACCATCGACAATTGAATTCAAAGTGCCTTCGATGTAAGATGCTTCTCAACGTTATGCGGTTTGGTTGTTAGGTATCGGAGTTATTATTTTACGTCTGGTTTATCCTCGATTCATTGCCTCTTGTTAACTGGCTTACAAAGATAACCTAGTAGATAACGGTTTTGGGTTAATCGTAGACAAGAGAACTCCGATTTGTGGCGCTACAACAATAAGCCGCGGGAGATTTTTTATAACACTTACTTACGTAGACTGAGAGGACAAAGTTAGATTATTGATTATGAACCGCCGATAGAACCGTTGCCTTCGTCTTTGTTGAATCAATAGAGAATTGTAGTTGAATACTACAATAGGATTGAAACCCCATTAGTTTATTTTGACACAATTTTGCGCATCAGCCCCCCGACTTCCTCTCAGTGTCCAAGATTAGCTCATTTAATTCCTATCCTACGATAGCCTAACCCAACGCTCCAAGTCGGATAGGTCAAGGTATCATATAGGAGAATCCGGGAGATTGTACACACAAAGAGTATCCTTAGACTCTCCCTCTTGCGCGAGTGTCGAATCACCTTGGTAGACTTGCCTCTAGTTGCATACATACATTTTCATTATCCCAAGAGAAATCTTGGAGCAGCTCCCTAATATTTGTCCGATAAATCAACTCCAGGACATGGCATGGTTCTACGTTTTGATTTTGCGGAAAATTGGTACCTAAGTGCCCAACGTCCCTAAAAGCCTAGGGAGTATTTTCGTGCCTTCAAGATGGTAAATATTTTATAACACGCTTTAATCTACATGGGTGCTAATCTATGATACAAATATTATACTAATATATAATGAAACGGCCGCGGGTAACTGTAAACTCTGTTAACCTTACAAAATCTAAATGATATACATCCAAGACTGGTAATTTCTAGTAAACTTAATGAGGAATCCCGTGATCACATAAAGTAATAGATATTAAGTAATTTCGAAGAAATTATTAACGATAAATTTAATGAAAAGCTAAGTGGTGAAGGCTAAAAAATTGAAGTGGGTGGTTGAATCTGTACAATAATGATCATAAAAACCGCCTTACTCCCGAACCCCTTATGTGAAATTTAACCCTTAGTTCGTGATTTACGTAAGCACACCCACTTGCACTGCTTCAACAACTAATATACTTGTAGTATTCTACTGAGTCTTACGGCCCCCAAATCGCCTTACTCGATTATAAGGCTAGGCCAGTTATCACTATAATCTGCCAGGACAAGCTCATCACCAGATATCCCAACAACTAATACATCCAGCCTCACATTTATTGATAACCATCTGATTTGATGAAATTTCATAAGGTCCCATCAAATCAATCGATGAATCTCAACTTTTATCGGCCATTAAGCCGGGAAAAGAGAGAGTTCAGGCTGGCGCGACTCAAGCCGGCCCCGCACGGTGAACATGACGATCATCCCATCGAGGTCATTCTTGAGCATGCAACTTTGAACAACCCGCCAACTTTCACAGCACTATCTTACACTTGGGGGGACAACAAAGACAAGACTACCATTCTCGTTAACGAGATACCTACGCTGACGCGGAGAAATCTGCATGCCGCCTTGTATCAACTACGGAAGAGAGCATTGAATGACTGGATTTGGATAGACGCGATTTGCATCAACCAAGATGACGATATCGAGAGGAGCTGGCAGGTGAATGAGATGCGTAATATATTCGCACTCGCCGACCAAGTTTACTGCTGGCTTGGCCCGGCAGCCGATGATAGTGACACTCTTTTCCATACGCTAAAGAGAATTGCACGAGAAGTTGAGGATTCCGGGTTGATGATAGATGACATCACGCCGATTCGTGGAGGGATGGGCAGAATCGGTCCGATGATGTTTTCGACACCTAAAGCCCAGGGAGCACGCATTGCCCTCTCCAAGAAATTGTTTACTTATGAAGAATTAAATTCGAAAGATGGAAGTGATAGTCGAGGGGCGGCAGCTCTAGAGAAACTACTCCATCGGCCTTTTTTCTCTCGAGTATGGATCATACAGGAGTTCTCACTTGCTAAACAGTGTCAATTCATATGCGGGCAAAGTAGTCTGGATGTACGTGTGTTTGATGTTGCGACTAAAGCAATAGAACTTTCGGCGTGGTATTGGCGGCGTTCGTCGTCGAAAACCTCGTCCAGGGACAACAATTTTTTCTTTCCCTTCGACTGGACGTACATGCGTTCAAAACCTCTTGAGATTCGCCAAGAAATAGCCTGTGGTTCACTACCGGACTTACAGGAGATTGTCTTGATACGTACCGCGTGTCCTCAAAGGCCACTTTACGCGGCGTCCGATCCGCGGGACATTATCTTTGGTCTTCTAGGCTGTGCGGCTGATGCGGAGAGTCTCGGGCTCCAGGCAGACTATAGCAAACCCGTCGATCAGGTCTTCGCCGAGGTTACGAAGGCTTTCATAAGACAAAGGAAGCGTTATCAATTGGGCCATTGCAGTTTTCAGAAAGATATGCTAGGATTGCCTTCGTGGGTGCCGGACTGGAAGCGTTTGGGAGAGTTTGGAGGTCTTCATCGCTCTATCAACTGTTCGGTCTTCTTTGCGGCAGATGAAGGTTTAGTAGACGCCCTGAATGGTGTTTACCCAGAAAGCTGGAAGATACTACGCGCCTGTGGTTGGTATGTTGATGTAGTGACGGCCGTCATGAAACCAGCTAAAAGGGAGTCGCTCAGTCTTTATTCCTCGCCATATTTATCTTCGGGGAATCAAATGCGTTGGTTATTGGACATAATCGAATTCTTTCAACTTGATTCTTCGGGGCAAGCTGACGAGGCCGCTGTCTGGCGTACAGTGGTAATGGATCAACAGCGTCAAGGAGAACGCACAACACCGGTTTGGCAAGACCTTGCCCCTCGAGCCTTTCACGGGCCTCCCTTAATGGTCGAGGAACTGACTCCGAATCAACTAGAGTTCGTTGAACATTTTACTCGAGATGGAACAGTGGAGGGCTTCAAAAATAGATGTCTTGACTGGATGAAAGTGAGTTGTCGGTTCAGAACACTATTTAAAACAACCTCAGGGAAGATTGGGCTGGGGCCGGAGGTGATGTTGGCTGGCGATATAGTAACGATATTACATGGGAACGATACGCCTATCATCTTGCGACCCAAAACCGACCAGCATCACTTGTACGTTGGCGATGCCTATGTTCATGCTATAATGGACGGAGAATTCGCAGCAACAGAACCGAAGTTAAGGTATTTCGAGCTGATATAAGGCGATATTAATCACGAGATAACAAAATATGATATAGATGTTATAGAAAGTCGATGTGATGTTGTTGTATGATATAAAAGGGGTTGGCCAAAAAGGTGGCATGTTAGTACAAGACTTTTTGGTTGTCGCAACGGCGCTTGAGAGTGGCAGAGCTCGAATCCCCTCTCCCAGTTCAAGTGGCTGTCTCGACTGTTCGGTGCTTCAGATCAGCGGTAATCTCAGCAGCACAGTAAAATAGACATGTTTGCCATGTCTATCAACTCTTGTTATCACTTCGTTAAGGACGATCGATCCTCAATACCTATTAGTCTTCTTAGCTTTATTCCCTAAGCTATAACACCTATCACTTAAAATACCTGAACACCAATACGAGACACTATTTTCATTACAAACGTCGAGCTTGCCCGGTTTGGAGACGTTAGAACTTCGTTACTGCCAGAATCCCTCCTATGACCACGGGTGACATTTAAGGTACAGGACCCTGGTCCAGAACCCCTGTAGCCAGAAAGCCGGTCAAGCTCACCACTACATCCACCCACAGATGCCAACAAGATTGTATACTAATAAATAACTAGCAAAACGCGCCGCCTTACCAGATGCCCTTTTTATCCGCAAAGAAACCTTTGTTTTAGGTTATATGGCTATAGGCTAGAGTATAGTTAATACTTATGTAAAGATCCTGTAGGGACGGTACGAAGGACAGTGCCTATATGGCTACCCCTCACCGTGACTGCATGTCAGTTACCTTCATTACCTCTTCAACAACATCAATTATCCATATTCAAGAAGTACAATCCCGTACAAGTACAGGTGGCCTACGAGGCGTCGACCCGTGACCAGTGGGGTCAACTTAATCATTCATTGGTTTCGCTTAAACTTTGCTTAATTAATTTGCAGAAATAACTGTTACTTATATGCATTACCCCCTCAATAGTAAGCCAATTATCAAACGGAACGGCCCTAGGTAGGGTAACACAACTACCTGTATGCTAGGGTCTGTTCGGCGATATCTTAAAAATTAGTTCGCAGAGCGTGCTTATTCTTAGATATCATGTTTGCTGTTATCGTAGGCTTAAGCAAACACGATAATAGTAATATAGACCTGAATGATCTAGAATGATTTAGGTGATCTAGGTTTACAAAAAGTGAACCTATTCGTATGTACAAACCTAGGTTCGCCGCTTGGGCTCAAGAAAATAACATAGACCTCTAGGCCTGCTTGACGCCCAAGAATATTAATGCAACATTGAATGCCCCTCTAAGCCCCAGCACTCTAGCCAATGAGACCGATACTACAGATAATTTCAATTAACCCCCAGCGTCGATGCTGCGCTGACCGGTCTTGTCTTTATTTCTTGTAATCTTCTCGCATTGCTTCACCTGAAGGCAAGTTCTCTCCATCACTTTCAAAATCCTCATTTGGGTCGCCTGGTTCACGAAAGCGCTGCGACAGTCAGAACCATTATGGACTTCCAAATGCCAGGCGTACAGCCCTCAGAGCTGGAACGTCTAGCGCTTAATAATGATACCGAAGCTGTTCAGGCCCTTCTTTATGACACACACCAACAGGAAGAAGATATAGAAGCCGCTCTTACCGTTGCTATTAAACAACATAGAACCGAGATGGTTAAGATCATCATCACCGCAGTAGCCCCATCCTATCAGCCGACCGATTGGTTCAATCCTTTAAGAATCGCAGTGAAGGAGAGAAATGTCTCTATCTTTCAAACCATGATTCTCGCAGGAGCTACTTTGAACTCCACAAGTCGCCGTTCCATTTTGTACTCCGCTATTATAAACAACGAATTGGACCTCGTTGAATATTTAATTAAACCCATCCCGGATGACAGGGTGAGCTTTCTCAATACTCTGGAGAAACTTTCAAATGGCTATATAGTATCCGCACTATGGGTCGCCGTCAACTCAGGCAAGATTGATATAGTGCGTTGTCTTGTCCAAGAAGGGGCTGACCTGAGCCTTCAATGTACTATCGATGATTGTAAGCAGCTCGCCATTCATGCAGCGTTCCGTCTTGCAGATGTCTCTAGCAAGAGCGGCCTTGAGATAATGAAATATCTCATCAGCGTCAAGAGCGACCAATTAGAGGCAAAGACTTCCAGAGACGAGACCTGTCTTCATTTGGCGGCTAAGTTGGATGATTCTGAAAGTGTAGAATGGCTTCTATCACAATGCGACTATTACGCAGCCAAGACCAAAAACGACGAAACACCTTGGCAACTAGCACGCGAAAGGGGTGGAGTGAAAGTAATGCGTGCTTTCTTGAAAAAGGAGTGGGAATCTTATCTTGATCGTACTAAAGTACGCGGAGAATCCAGCTATCATAATACGACCATCTGGTCCGAGTCTGGAAGATTGTACCGATATTCTTTCGATTTCTGCTGGGGCGGCGGTGTAAGTTGCCACAACTGCCACAAGGGCGATTTAAATGTCATCTAACAGCACTTGCAGAAACTGGTACCTGTTAGCACGCCGATAATTGTTACTCGTTCCAAGCTAACGTGTGGAATAACAGGAAATACTGGATGCTGTTCATAAGGCAGAGGAATTAAGGCATTTTGGCTTGACTGACGCGAGTTATCTAGCAATTTTGGATAAAATTCACAATAGCTCTGTCGAGCACAGCGAGTCCGATAGCGCCATTCAAGTGCGGCCAGGCGCATGTACATTTGAAACCGTTGAGGGCATAGAACTCACGTCTGTCTCTGTAAGTTTACTCGGTGGCTACCACTAGCCCTTCTAACAAGCTGAAGATGCCGTACTTATCTTCGACTTCCATTCGCTTCCTTACAGACCGCTGGAAAGGCAGTTTGAAAGATCCGAACATGGCGAAATACTGTGTGCCTCACGACCCAAAAGATTTTGGCGCAGATCTCGAAGTTACCCTCGACGAATATTGTAATCCTGCCTTGGATGCGGCGGTATTAGAGGAGCGCAATAAGGATCAAGTCCTAACTCGTTACGGGCAGAGGTTACAGCCGAGAACTCCGCACTCCGACAATGAGCCCAATAAGAAGCTCAGGCTAATAACCGTGCCGCAGGTCTTGTGCTGGAAGATTGGATCGAAACTTGCTCTATGTGGGCCAAAAAGCACATTTCACCGGATACTCCATGAGAGAGGGTATTTGGGGAAGGATGATAATGAAACGATAGGCAGAACACTGTCTTTGATCGTAGACTTTCTCGATCGACCGAATAGACCAGAAGGCGCAGAGTCTATCTTCAGCATTTTCTCCAAGTCGATATCCATTGTTGCAGAAAAGGTCAACAAATATGCAAGCTCGACAGCATATGGCAAAATAAGCGTCGATGAGGAAAGACGGTTCCTCCACGATATAAACGATATTCGGGAGGAGATATCCATGATGCAAAATGTTGTTTTTCAGCAAGAGGAAATTTGGAAAGAGTTTACATATCACGCATGGCCTCAGTTTTGGCCCGACGGAGAAGATGGACGATTCAAACCCGTTTTCGATTATGCCAACGATAAAAGCAATCATGATAATGCACGGCAACTGGTAGTTTGGAGGCTGATTGCGAAACCACAGTCGCAGTTCGCAAAATATCGAAAGCAATTCCAAAGGCTTGATCAAGACGCTGAGCGCGTGGAGAGGCACATCCTCGTACAGTTAGATCTCAAACAAAAACATGCGGCTTTAAAGGAGGCACACACAGCCACCGTTATAAGCTCGGCAGTGGTGGGATTCACTGTAATTACCATCATCTTTACGCCGCTCTCCTTCCTTGCCAGCCTGTTTGCACTACCAATCGACCAATTTCAACAAAACAAAGATAATAAATATACAAGCAGCTACATCGGCAAATGGATTGGTAAAAAAACCCAAAAAATTGAGACCTTATGAAAAACACACTAACAGTTAACGTAACAGCAATTGGAGAAAGTGTGTCCTTTGTTGTGACGGGATTAGCAATATGGGGAGCTTCTGTATACTTTCTCCGACGAAACACCGCTAAGGAGACGAACACGCAAAAGACCGCAAATGCAGAAGCTTCTTTAGCAAAGAGGAATTCTCTCCGGAGCTTTTGGAAGCGGCACAAGGTTCAGCTACCGGATGAAGAAAAAAACTGAGGAGCAGTTCGTAAATCAGTAAAGGGCAAAGAAAAAAGTGGAGGAAGGGGCAAAAGGGCGCGAGGTTCAATACATCAAGAGGTCTTTACGTGCACTAGGCTAGGAAATATATTCTATATTCTAACAACTGCTCCTTTTTCTATCAACATTGAACCTACCCGTGTGGCGGCGCCGGACCGGGGTTTTAGCCAGCAGACACGCTCGCACGAGACCTATTGCACTTGAATCGAAGCTTTCAGCAAATGGATACCTACTGAGGTACTTAAATCTGTATTAATAAGAAGCCTAATAAGCCTAGATCGCCACTTGGGCTATAATTATGCCAAGATAAACTGATAGAATTTCAATCATAGTTAACTACGACTTTCTGTTGATTTAGCGAAAACAAAGGCAACGGTTCTATCTGCGGTCAAAATCGATAATCTAACCCTATTTTCTCGGTCTACGTAAGTAAGTGTTATAAAGAATCTCTAGCGGTTTATTGATGGCCAGAGTCCTGTCATCTCCATCTGCTGTGTTGTCTTTGGAAGCCAGTTAACAAGAGCCAGTTAACGAGACACAAGGAAATCGAAGATAAGCCAGAAACAGCAGTCTTGACGCAAAGTCAATTGTATTTTATTAAAGATCCAGCAGTTGTATTAAGAGAAACTCTAAATAATAGCTCTGATACCTAACAATCATACTGCATAATGTTAGCCCACCTGCGTCTGCCACTATTTTTGGCTAGGGATGCCTCCAATTTCCCATTGGCAGCCAAACAGACGCCACTTTAGCCATGTATAATTAGATTTACGGCAAGGGCTATACGTCTGCGTGACTTGGGTGCTTGGGCATGTGGCTGCTTATAGTAGTAACTTAACTAATAAATCAACAACGTCGCTTTTTGATTATAATCAGGTTATCGGCAAAGTAGTATATTATCTAGTAGTTCAAAGTTATACGAACACTTAGTTATATATTTGACTTATGAATGTATACGTTTTCCAAATAACTTAGTACTACAGAACATGTGCCACTTAGGAACCCACTTGGGCTGGCTGCTTTGACTGCTGTAATGTATGTAGATCAACTGTACAGGTGGGAAATTGGTGGCATCCCCAGCCAAAAAGGATGGCAGACGCAGGTGGGCTAATAATGTTGAGAAACCCTTCTTGATTTACAGCGAGGGCATTTTGCCAAGCCTCATGTTCAGAAGCAAAGAGATAGGTAACCAGCCACAGCAGGGGTTCGCCAAGAACTTTAGGTGGATAGTGGTGGCGTCGTGCCGTACCTGACAGAAAACTCGCTCGTCGCCGATTGGCTACCGACTCCGAGTCAACCCACCCGCTCTTAGCCGTATCGATGCGCCCTCCGAGATCGCAGCAACCACACCGCAGTCCCTGCCACACGAATGATCAATGAAGGACGAACATCGCTGTCGAACTAATTTATTCCTTCCGGACAATTGCTTACACAGCATATTTTGGTATCACCCTGATATCGTGAACCCAATTGATTCAATTGGAGGTACCTAATATATCAAGTACGAGTGATCTGATCTATATTTCACTTCACTCTCTACATCATCCTCTTTGAAGCTTTGAATATTATTACCTGCCAATTTTCCCGGAACCCAATTGATCTGGAAACACACCACCAGACAACGACATGCTTCGACCCCTTCTCCCGCGGTGCGGGAGGGCTCTATTAAGAGCATCTACCTCAGCCGCCGCGCGTCCCTCGCACATTCTCCCCGCAGCAGCGAGGTCGAGGTCAAGATGGTACAGCATACAACCCGAAGCGGCATCGACCGCCAAGCCACTGGACATCGACCCCACGAAGCTCGTGATCCACGAGACCAAGTCGCCCAAGGCCCTGAGTGATCCCAGCACGCTTGTATTTGGCCGTAATTTCACAGGTTAGCTCCCCTTGCACAACAAACAGAAAATAGATCATATAACTAACATCGCGGACATCACAACAGACCACATGTTAACAATAGAATGGACCCAAACAGACGGCTGGCGCACGCCCACAATCCAGCCATACCAGAACCTCTCTCTCGACCCAGCGACCTGCGTCTTCCACTACGGCTTCGAGTGTTTCGAAGGTATGAAAGCATACCGCGACAGCAAGGGTGCTGTACGCCTATTCCGCCCAGACAAGAACATGGCGCGCTTCAACAAGTCAGCCGCACGCATCGCGCTACCCACCTTCTCCTCTACGGCACTAACAGACTTAATCGCGCGCTTCGTCAACCTAGAACAACGCTTCATCCCCGAGCAGCGGGGATACAGTCTCTACCTACGTCCGACACTAATCGGGACCCAGCGAACACTCGGCGTAGGACCTCCTGGTTCAGCATTACTCTTCGTGATCGCCTCGCCCGTAGGACCGTATTATCCCACAGGCTTCAAAGCCGTATCCCTCGAAGCAACAGACTACGCCGTGCGCGCGTGGCCAGGAGGCGTAGGCGACAAGAAGTTAGGCGCCAACTACGCGCCATGCGTGCTCCCACAACTGGAGGCAGCATCGCGGGGATTCCAGCAGAACCTCTGGCTCTTCGGCGAAGAGCAATACGTGACCGAAGTCGGAACAATGAATCTCTTCATCGCCTTGCGGGACAAAGAGACAGGACAAAAAGAACTCCTCACCCATCCCTTAGACGGGACGATTCTAGAAGGCGTGACGCGAGACTCAATCCTCTCTCTAGCGCGAGAGAAGCTAGCGCCAGAGGGATGGCGCGTATCCGAGCGTAAGATCACCATGGCCGGACTAGCCGAGGCTTCTGCAGAAGGAAGATTAATCGAAGTCTTTGGTGCGGGGACAGCCGCCATCGTGAGTCCCGTGCGCACGATAAGTTGGAAGGGACAGCCCGTTGACTGCGGGCTCGCGGAGCACGAGGAGTCTGGTGAGATTGCGCTTCGTATGAAGGCTTGGATCGAGGCTCGACAGTATGGTGACGAGGAGCACGAGTGGAGCTATGCTTGCTAGGTAGTAGTTAGGGGGTAAGTGAGGCTTGCAAGAGAGGAGAAGAAGAGGGGAAAATAGGGGAATACTCCAGGGCAAAAAGGCAGAGGCTCTTACCGAGTAACTAGGAAAAGCATAGCATAGCATTGCATTTATACCACCACCAAAATCATCCTCATTATCTTCGTCGGTATTATGAGGGGATAGACAGACAGACAGGTAGACAGGCAGATAGACAGATGGCTCTCTGATGTATATACTGATACATACATACATATCCGTTCGTTGATGTGACGTTGAATTTGGAACATTTACGTACAAGTTAAAGTTCGAGTTAATTGTCATCACATCACATTACATTAACTAATATTAAGCATAATTTCTAGGTTAGTCATCAATCACGGACGAATAGTCATCACCAAGAGCCCAAAAGTCAATCAAGTTGCAATGACAGCAAAGGTAGGAGAGAGAGAGAGAAATAGAGAGAACAAAAAAAGAAAGCCAACCTCCACCCAATTTGGAGGTGAATCCGTTCTATGTATGAGTTTGTATGGTATGTATGCACACATTTCTCTAAACAGACGAAACCGGGAAAACAAGAAAACCATACCATCATCTACCCATTCATCCATCTATCTACCCCGAGATCGTGATGCATGTGGAGTGTGATTTCGGAAACAAGCGCCCACTCGGTCATCTGGTGAAGACTTAACTCAGACAGCATCTGGCCCCGTCGAGGAAATGACTCCGAGCTTCACGCATGTCCAAGGACCACCTCACTGAGTCAAGAAGAGGGTATGCCACATATCCATATCCACGCACACCAAGAAACCGGTCCATCCCATTCCTTCCTACAAGCCCCTTTATTTCTTCGAGTTATCCTCAAGGATGCCCTCAGCTTCTAACCTACGTCTCGCCTCCTCGAGAGCCCAAGTTTGTATCCTATAAATCAATCAATCGTCAGCACATCATCAATACACACACACACCCTCTTCACACCACTCTTTCTACACCCCTCTCCTCAAACAACCCTTTCCCTCATCTTCCTCTTCTCTCCCATCTCCCTCATCTCCCCCCCCCATCCCCCTCCCTTATCCCCCTCCTCATCCCCTCCTCTTCCCATCAACACAATCAAAGGAACAGGGAAAACGTACGAAGTATCAGGCTTAAACCCATAAGCAACACCAGCCAACAAAAGGGATCCACAGAATCCATAAAAGAAAGGCGTCTCCCATCCTTCCTTCTGGTACTTCTCGCCGGGCTTGACGCCGAACAACCAGCCCGTCGGAGGGTCGTATTGTGGGCCGTGCGAGGCTGAGGTGCGGGCGCTCGCCGTGAAGGGTCTCGTGGCGGTCGTGGTAGTGGTAGTGGTAGTGGTGGAATGTAGAGCGCGCGTCGCTCGGACGGCGGTCGTGGTGGTGGTGCGGATGGCGGCTGGCATCTTTTCTCTTCTCGACGGGGAGGGATGGGGGTGTGTGCTGGCTCTAGTCGTCGATTGTTGTGGGATTGTTGAGGTCGTCGATTAGATAGATGTTGATAGACAAACGGGTGGCGGCGAATGGCCTTTGACCTCGTATGTGTGTTGTGTTTGTTCGTCCCGAACCGATGCAGGAAAGAGTGGAGATGTCTCGGGTGACAGGAAAGGCTTCTCTCAGAACTTCCCCAATTGACGAATGGTCGGCTGTTAGTCGATGCGGAGGAGTAGTTGATTGAAGGGTTGTGACTGACTGAGCCGAGAGGTTGAATTGGAGTCGGGTCGGGTTAACTCGTTAAGGTCGGTTCGGTGAGTTTGAGTTGAGCGACTTGTTGCCTCACCTGGTCCTAGCTTTCCTCGCTTACCTAAGTGACTCCCCCGCTTACCGCATTACTGCGCTAGGTTAGTCCACTACAAGTGGATTCCATGCACGTGACTTTCTTGGTTACACATTTGATTTTTTTCGGGCAGTTCTCAACAAGTCCGTTGTTCCTCTCTCATTCTACTTTTGTAAGTCGAGGCGGCGTATCACACCCAGACTTGCTTGACCATTCGTCTTTTCTCTTGAAGCCATAAACCCCGCCGTAATTCTGCAACAAGTGTAAGTCCTTCTAATTTATTTTTCCTTGCAGTGTTCACCGCCTCCTCAAATGATGACTACCTACTTCTAAGAACAGCCAACTGAATACACAATGTTGATTCCCATCAATCATCAAGCTCAACAGTCTGATCCATCTTCTCTTTTATATCACGCTTGCATCATGCTATGCTGTATTCTCGGGACTAATTCTTCTTCTCTAGGTTCCAGATGATTCCACGGTTAGTAAAGGGACCTCAGAATTTATTTTTTCAAGTCATGAGTGCGACGAGGGTAACAATTGTAAAGTGAGATTAGTTTGCCTAAGTCGTGTCATTTGAGTAGGATAGTTCATATAGGTACCAGCAACAACACATGCATATTCTAGAACTTTGTGACTTCATCCCATGTGCCATTCTCCATTCCGACCCTGTAAATTATTTCAACTACCTTAGTCTCATATCATCATCTACAATAGACAGACATGCTACAAGCACCAGAATCCATTGGCTCCAGTATCGCGGTAGTACCCATTCGTTCGTCATTCTATATATTATCCTACATAGATAGTACTTATTATTTCGCGACACACACCTATATCAAGCGTATAGTTGGATTGGTTGAAGGCATGTAGGAGTTTTTTTTGCGTCACGAACCCTGTTATTGTCTGTCTCTCGACTCCCTGTTGCTTGCTTTGCTATATTTCGCCGAATTGGAACGTCCGCGAAAAAAAAAAAACCAACAAAAAAAGTAGAAGTATCAACATGTAAACATGTGAACATGTGATCGCGCGAATGCCATGGCATCCTCATTTCCTGTGTCCAAGCCCGCATTCCATATCTAATTTCCCTTTTCTAATCGCATGTCGCGAGCATGGTCAGTCGATTGGACCAATTCCCCTTTCCACGTGGAAGCCGCTCGCCATATTGTATTGATTTCGAAATGGGATGCGGCCCAACCCGCCTGCAAAACGCCCTGATGTGATCCTCTATGTATTATAAGCCCAGTATGGTACCCCCAATAGCTTGAGTACTGCCCTTTTGGAGTATATCGTTGTGGCTTCAATGGACCGTCCGGTTGGGCCCTAGACGCTTGTCATAACGGGTAGGATGAGCCTCCTGTCTTATAAACCGCGCTTTGAGCCGTTACTCAAGTTAATGCAACACTAATACAAAACTAACCCCCGAGAACAGTCATATGAGGCTCTTAGTGCTGTCTACCGCTGGTCTTCATATATATACCTCACAATTCTTCGTCTTCGGTGATTTGCACTGTTGGAATCGATTCCTTCTTTTGTTGGTTTTGTTGGTCAGTTGTAGCCCTGCCCAGCACGTCACCTAGTGCCGAGGGAAAATTGACGGATCGATCCTCCGTAGTGCCGTCTCCGTTAGCTCGTTGCTTCTTCATAGGACTGCCGATAGTAGACTCGGCTGTGAACGCTTGAGCTAGCAGACTGGACGCTGTTTCGAGGGTTGACCGGCCAGACTGGGTCGATTCCGGAGGGGTTGAATCCCCGGCCAGGGGGCCGGCACTGGGTGATTTTTGACTGTTCGATTCGGCAGTTTCGGGTTCTGCAGAATGCTGACGTTTGAGCTACAGGTTGACAGTCAGTATAGATAAAGAATCGGTAGGCGGCGAGGGGAAGGAGAGCTCACCCGGATTCTGTCAATTCCTGCCTGTAGTTCCCCGGTGACTTTAGCATCCTCAGGTCCAAGGTGAGATTTGATGACCTTATCATCAACATCTTCCATCTTGGTAAGTGGATTTTCGTCGTCATCATCGTCATCATCGCTATCTGCATCCATGCCGCCAACCGCGTTACCGTTACTTTTCCTTCGCGACTTGCGGCGTTGAGCAGCCTCCGTCTTTTGGTCTCGGAAAGCTGAGAACCCCACGGTGCCCGTCGACTTTAATGGGCCGAGCCCTGAAAAGTCCAGAGTTGATCGTCGTTTGGTAGTCGGTGCTTTCTGGGAGTCTTTGGGTCCTGGTACTATCCCCATCTTTTGAAGTTGCCCTGTAGATTAATCAGTATCGAGATTTGTGACTTGGAAGGGCGAAGGAATGCCTACGCTGGCCGCGATAGAAAAAGGTGAAGACGGCATAAGGTTTGTCGGGGCCGTCGATGCCCGTTACCGTCTGCGTACTAATTGTCTTGGGATCAAGTGTCTTGGGCTTGGCAAAACTTGTCGTGTGCTCAACATCAGCATCGATGGAGCCATTGCTCCCATCCTTGTTGCCCTCGTCACTATTGTCGTCGTCATCGTGGGCATCGAACTGCGGAGAGTACTCTCCCTTCTTGATCTCGCCAGAGGCGATAACCCTAAACATGGCGACTTTGATCTGCCCAGTGGCCTCGGGCGGCTCGTCATCATCATCATCTTCTTCGTCCGACAGGGAAACAAAGCTCAGTGGAACATCATCATCCGAGCGGTAGGTCAACGTATCTCCAGTGCGGGGAGGCTTCTCGAGATCGGCGTCGTCGCCGGTCTCGGTGGACTTCTGGCGGCGACGGCGGCGCTCAAACTTCTGTCTTCGTTTCTCTACCTTTTCAGCGGCGTCATGGCCCTGTAAGTCGAGGCCGTTGAGCCATCTCTCTAGGCCGACTTCGCGAAACAAGAATTCTCTCTCGGCAAGACCGCCACCTTCGCTCTCCGGGACTTGGACCCAGCGGGAGTTAACCCATGTCTCCTCGCCGGGGCGTAGCAGCGTGGCCACCTCCTCTTTAGCTCGCCCGTCGAAGTAGATGTAGGCAGCAATGGTCTCATTCTCAGAATGGGTCATAGGTATATAAGGAGTGACGGTGTTGGCATGCTTGGAAGCGTCGGAGCTCGTAGACGGCAAGGGGCCGACGTAAAGAGGCTTGGGATTCGGGTTGTCGGGGGTCACCGCTGGGCAAGTATAGGGAACCGGGTGGCCAGGAGTGAGTAGCGTAATGGATATGGCAAACTTGGCAGGCTCGTGTTTGGAGGTGTCGCGGTTCAGCTGGGGTTGCGGCACAGGTATGTAGGTGCTGATGCGCGAGAGACGAGACTGTTTCTGTATGCCATACTCGCTTATAGGGGCCGAGTTGGCATGGATGCTGACGGCGATGCCCTTGAAGCAGGGCATCGTGCTGGTCGTAGCGTGGGCGGGGGGGTTAAGGATAACGAGGAAGATAATGAGCGAGACGACGTAGCGAGACAGCTGGTAGCGTTGGTTCCGGCAAGGTCTGTTGTCCAGAGGCGGCACCAAGTTCGAAGTCGGTCTTGTAGAGTTGAGAGCAAGGATGGGCGGGGACAGGCCGGCGATTGTAGATTGTAGATTATAGACTACAAGCTTGTATAGTAGCTGTCGAGGGAGATGCGTGTGCAATCAATGCGGCCTTCTCCGGCAATCGAGTAAATCTGGCTGTTTATTCAATATCCAGACAACCACAAAGTGGGAGGAGCTTTATATTGAACGGCCGGAGTCGACTCGATTTGGCTGGCGAAAATAATGAAAAGAGAACACACAAGGAGCGCGGTAACAATAGCAGTAGCAACAGCTACGAAAAGAGAGCAATGTTGAACGGCCTCGATGTCGACGAGTTGTTAAGTTGAACAGCAGAAAACAAAGCAGAAGCGGTCGCCGAGAACAGGAGGACGAATACCTCAGTACCACAGCGTCGTACTATTTAATATAGAGCTCAGACAGCTGAGTAAGTAGCTGATCTGGCCCGGGACTCGAGCTGAGACAAAACTGAGATTGAGACTCGAGGTCGAGGGAGTGTCGCGAACGAGGCGTCGGTTGGTTTGCTGTGTCCCTCTACCATATGGCGGTGATCGGTTTGAGTCGACGATGTTGAGCAGATGGCCGGTCGTAGGAAATTCACAAGAGCGGTGGGGGTTTGCTGCGTTGGCCGGGCTGAAAATGGCACTACAAAGGAAGTAAACGCCGACTTTCTCCAGACTGTGCAGGTCGCTGTAGCTAGCTTGCTGCAAAGTACTGTGCTGCGACGCTGTAGATCCAGCACTGTTTGCTAGGTCCTTGTTAGGGCGCTTTGCTTATTGTGCTGGCAAGTCCATAACGCTAAGCTCTAGCTGATAGTGTTGGCAGCGTATGTAGACCCAGATTAGGCGTAATAGGTATAGTGAACAGGACCCTAGTCACATGTGCGTGTCCTACCGAAACTTTTTTTTTTCGCTTGCATTGACACAAATAGATTGTCGAGGCAAGGAACGGTGAGTGAGCGAGGCTGTAGCAGATTGAGGTACTACAAATAGCCGTACATATCCCTTACAAAGCGCCACCAGCTACGTAAATACAGGCACTCCTCTCCCTGTGCCAAAAGGAAATGGCGGGGAAGCTTTGCCAAGGCCCCGCCTCGGATTGGCTAGCGCCGAATTGGGAGGGGCCAACTGAATGAAGCCGAAACATGTTTGCCGGAGGAACACATGAAACATAAAACAACAACATTGCAGCCAAGCCCAACAAAACGCAGGTACCTAGGTACCTGGGCCAGTTCACCGGGCCAGTTCTAAATACAGTGTGATATTGAATTTACGCACATTATCAATCCATACACGTGAAATACTTGAATTCATTAAGCCCAGGCGTGTGAATAATATGAAGAGTTGCTTATTATGTGGAAATTACCGTCTGAAACTTACTACTACGTATTGTTGATTTGTTTACAGCCTGCCGTATAAACTATAAACAAAGCGATGAAGTTCTTGGGGAAACGGGTGAGATTCTATTTCAACGAGGTCATTGATGTCGGTGAAATGGTAGGTATATGAGCGTTACATTCAGCTCGACTACTTGACTAGACAGATGGGAAGATCTGTATTCTCTTTATCTTGTACAGTATATGAAGTGGCTCCTTGACATAGTCCTAGTGCAACAGGTATAACTATTCAACTGGATGCATTTTTCGGATGGAGAGCACCGCTAGGGTTGATTGATAGATAGAAGGCTGTAGTATTCATCTTATCAGCTTTGAACGCCCAGAAGAGATATTAATCATTATTTCCACCGTTCAATATACTGGTTGGCGATATTGCCTATCTGCGCAGGTGATTTATAGTCCATAGTCTATAGTTCAGTTGACGCTCAGCCGTGAACGCGGTTACCAGTTCCCACGTATTCCAACGCCATCTTGGTTGGTTGAAACGGGTATCTTGCATTTTCATTCCATTCCATATCTATTATACACCGCCATCCGTGAAATCAAGCAACGACAAAACCAAATTTTTGAAAGTATATTACCTCCTTCATCACGAGCTCCCACCCCTCGACAACCGCCTCCTCACCTGTCCACCCTCACTTCCACCCTGAAAACTCGTCCCAACACCCGCATCCTCCTCCGAACCGCCCTCATCATCCGCATCACCAACATGTCTCTGATGTCGTCGACCCACCAATTCCATCTCAGACTCAGACTCCAACTCCTCATCCTTGATCTTGACCTTAACATCGTCATCCTCCGCCTTCAACATAATCTCCTCCTCCTCCTCCTCCTCATCCCGTCTCATCCTCTCATACATCCCACCCCCACTCAAACCTCCTTCCTCCCTCTTAACCCCCTTCTCCTCCTGATTAGCATACCACCACCTCAAAACCCCCCACGCAGCCCCCATAGCCACCAACTCCGCGATCCAAAACGCAGCCGTACAAACCACAAACGCCAGAACGCGATGATTATACATAAACCATCTCATGCCCGAAAGTCTGGCAACAAGGGTGACGCAACTCTCATAAACCCGCAAATCCTGTCCCGCCTGGACATCAACCAGCACCGAAAGCGGGAGTCTACCTCGTTCGAACTCAACGAGTTCTCCCATCTGTACTTTCAGGGTAACCGTCTCTGCCGCAGTCGGCCAGACGAGATAATACGCCAGAAACAGGACACGCGAGGCCGTGGTGACGAGGGGGTCGGCGTAGGGAAGTAGAACAGGTCGTCGCGAGGCGAAGACGATGTTGTCTTCTGTCACGTGCTGGTACGGATCTCCGGAGTTAGAAATGGAGAGGGGGAGTGAGAGGAGAGCAGGGTTCACAGGCGCCGATTTGAGCGCGTATAGCGCGACCATGAAGTTCCCTCGCTCGAGATTTGTCGGCGAGCGCGGGAGGGTTAGGTCTACTGTTACGTCGTAGGCTTGTTCTTGCATTAGGTCTGGGGAGAGAGTTAGGATGCCGTAGGGGTTGAGGCCGGCACTGGTTTGTCGTTAGCATAGTTTCGGCGCACTCAATGAAGGATGTAGTTATTTATTTATTTATCATATTCGGTGTAGGAATAGATGAATAAACATATAAGCATATAGATAGAAATGATGAGGGTTGGTTACTACTCACTTATACTGCAAATGTATCGGAACGGTAATGAGTTTCTTAGGGACATAATTCCAGTAAAACACCGGATACGCGAGCGCAGCAATGCCCAGCAACACCACGGACGCAGAGACGAATAGCAGTGTCCTGATATACGTCCTCTTTGCCGTCGACGATGTCGCGACGCGGTAGGGCGTCTTTACATAGTCCTGAGGCGTTCATGTCAGTCAATCAATCATGAGCGAATCCCTGCAGGCATTTTACGTACCATGTTTTCTGTCAAGAATGAAGCAGATGCGCCATTCGGCGCTGCGACAGAGTAGGACACCTCAGAGCAGATGACAGGGATAAGAAAGCGGGATCGAAGTGAGAAGAAAAATTATTGATGAACTGCCATCTTTGACGTCGTCTTTGGGCTATTCAGCTGTTATCGTATCGGAATTCTTGTTGACGTGGTTTGGCATGTGGTCAGTCGGCAGTCCGGCTTGGCAGCTGCTGCTGCGCTAACGTATGTACGTCACTACCAAATATTCCAGTGTTACGTGCTTGCCCCTCCTTGAATGAGTGCGCTCAACCGTAATCTATTGAATAGGCACTTATTCATATCATCCGATTTATTTCTTCCAAATTCTCACGTATATCAGTTATTTAATTCGTTTTTCAAAAATTCGTCAGGTGTATTCTTTATGTACTAGGAAATTTTATGTCATGAATGCAATCAATCTTATGTACACCAACGTATCTTTACTCGTTCCTCTTTACCACCCTCAAAAATGCGACCAAGCGTCTCATCCTCGCTCGTTCCTTATACAACGAGATCGTCAAAATAATCTCGTAAGCAAAAGTGACAAAATGACCATCTTTCTCATCTCTCCATCTCATCGTCATATATGCATGCAACCCAATGTTAGGTGCACATTCGCGCTGCGTTCCTCATCTCTTCATCCACAAAACAAAATGTAAGGTACAATGAAATATTTCGATCACCAGCTAACAGAACTCCCTAGGTTAGGAAAGAGCCGTTTAGCAAGGCTGTAAGTAATTACTAGGCACAAGGCCCCCCTGTCCGGCCCCATTCCCAGAGTGAATTTCCGCCTCCCACCAGCCATCGTCCTGATGCCTCAGAACAGCCAAGATATCGCCCTTTGCGAACCCAAGCTCTTCAGGGATCGCGGCCTGGTACATATACAATGCGCGTGCTGTAATCAATTAAAGTTAGCTTGCTTGCTGAAATGAAACCTGTCTGTACTAAGTAAAGGGCTCTCACCGTAATGAAGAATAGCACGTCCCTCAGGTGTATACTGTCGAGACGGATCAGCCACGCTCCTACTGCGCTGTCTGCTATCTTGTCCGCCGCCGTCGCCGTAGACGCTCATGGGGCGGTAGCTGGAGCTCGTGCCGGGCCGTCCACCACCGCTTCCTCTGCTGCGCACAGACCCATATATGGACCCTTCGCCGCCGCCGCCGACCGGCGCAAGCTGCACCGCCATGGCGCTATTTCTACTAACTGGGCGGTCATAGTACGGGGACGGCGACGCGGTTCTGGAATTGATGCCGCCAGCCGGGGAGCTTGGCTGGAAGTACCCCCCTTGCTCCGAGCCGCGCCGTCCGGGCGTCATGTTCGGTTGCGGCGAGCTTCTGTGCTGGCTTCCTGCGTACGGCGGGTTAGGCGACGCCGAGCGCTGCCCTTGTCGCGTATCCGGTCGCACCTCCTGTCGTGTTCCTGGTCGTGTCTCTTGCCGCGTCTCCTGTCGTATTTCCTGTCGTGTTTCCTGCCGTGTCGCAGGTCTCGTTTCTTGTCGTGTCCCTGGCCGTGTTTCTGCTGCGCGCGTTCCAGGCCGAGGGGAGACACTTCGGGGTGCTGCTGGCGAAGCCGCTCGGGGCACGTCTGCCTGTCTCGTGGCTGGGCGAGACGAGGTACTATTGTAGACGGATGGGGGCCGACTCGAACTCAGCATCTGTCTCGTCTGTCCAGTGTACTTTCTAGATGCCTCCTGCATAGCCTTGGACGTGACCGCCGGCGGGGGTACCCCAAGTCTCTGCACAGGCGTGTCGTACGAGGGTGGAGGCGTGCCTCTCGATCCAGATGCTTCGCTGCCGGCTCTGGGCGCTGGTACCGGACGGGTGAAGAGTGGTGTGCGCTCCTGGGCCCGTTCCTGGGTTCGCTCTACAGGTCTCTCGGCGGGTCTTTCGACCGGTCGCTCTACAGTTCGCTCTCTAAGTGGCTCCTGTGGTTGGCTCTGCGTTCGTTCATGTGTTCGGTCAGGGACCGGCGTGGAGATACCGTGGTAGCGGTCGGCAGATATCCGATTTGCTGACTGCTTGTTGTCTGCTGCTCCTTTCAACTCGGCCAGTGCAAGCGCAATAGGGTCCTGCTCATCGGAAGGCTGCGCTCCCTTGTCGATGGATTGATGACGCTTGTCTGTGTTAGCAACTGGGAAGACGTTCTGTCCTACGTTCAATGCCAAGGTCGCGTTAGCATCAATAGGGTCGGGGGCGGGGCTTGCGGCCCTGTCTGTGATCAAGTTCTTCTTCTCAAGATGATATGTCTGAGGACGCCGGAGCGTACCCGTACCCGTACCCGTAGGCGTATCCGTAGATGTACGGGCAGACGTACCCATAGACGGACCCGTAGACGGACCTGCAGATGCTCCCGTAGACGTACTCGTAAACTTACTTGTCGTCGGTGTAACTGTCGACGTTACTGGGCTCCACGTGTTCCTATTAGATACCCGAACATCCTTAGATATGTCTTTAGTACTCTTCCTGCGGAATGGGCTATGGTTCTGGAAAAAGCCACTCTTCTTCTTTACCATACGCTTTTCCGGCTCGGCTGCAGCAGGCGTTTCCGGCTCAGCTGCAACAGGTTTTTCTGGCTCGGTCGCGACAGGCTTCGCGAGAGGCTTCGCGACAAACTTCGCAATAGGCTGCACAATGGGCTCTGCAATAACAGAATCTGAAACGACAGACTCCGCAACAGCGGGCTCTGGTTTGATTGGAGATACCTTCCCACTAGGAGGTTCTTGACTAGAGAACGATGTCGGGTTCGAATAATCGCTGTTATCATCTGGCCCAGAAAGACTTGAGCTGGTGGCCGAGTTCATGCCATCATAAGGGGCGGATACATTGGAGCTTGTAGCTGTATTCAATCCGTCAATGCGCTGTGGTATATTCGAGGTTGCGGCGGGCGGCTTCATCACATCAAACATGGATGAGCGGTTTGTCTTTGTCACTAAGTTCATAACTTCATAACGTGCAGGGGCATCCTCATTCTTCGTCGAATTCAAAGCCTCAATCCGCGATGACACATTGGAGGTGGTAGCCGAAGACTTCACACCACCGTAACGGGTCGATTGCCTATGGCTGACCACCGAGTTTGCGCCATCCGTCCGGCACAGCATCGTCATGCCATCCATGGGGTATGGGTCGTGGGGCACCGCTGAGAACTGAGAAGCATCATACTGCTGTGTCAAATGCGCATCCCGCCGGTCTTGGGTAGGGTATGGATCCTGAGGGGCTATGGCGGAAGGATGGTTATTCTGATGTGTAACAGAAGAGGAATGATTGTTCTCGTGTGTCATGGAAGAAGGATGATTGCTCTGTGTCATAGCAGAGGGATAGCTGTCTCGGTGTGCCACAGGAGAAGGGTAGTTGTTCTGCTGTGTCATAGCGGAGACATTATTGTTCTGATGTGCTATAGCAGAGGAATGGTTGCTCTGGTGCATCATAGAAGAAGGATAGTTGTTCTGATGTGTCGTGGCAGAGGGATAGGTATTTTGATGCGTCATAGGGGGAGGATGACTAGCTTGTGTAGGGACAGCATGAGGATAGCTGTTTTGACGAGGCATGCCCGCAGGACGGGTATTGCGATGAGACAGAGCTGTAGGATGGCCATTTTGTGATAGCATGGCCGGAGGCTGGATATTTGGCGGGGGTGGTCCTGAGGGAGAATGGCTATTTGGCGAGGGGACATTAATATTATGCTCTGGGTGCGCCGGTGACACAGGCTCGCGGTGTGCCAAATCCCGTGCCAGGGCGGAATTGGGGTCGTGATGAGATTCATAGGTGGATGGCTGCGGTGATGATGTCCGGAAGGCCGGATTAATGCTGCGCGGGAACTGGGCGACAGAGTAATTGTCCTCCTCGGACACGTCTGACCTGTGATCATCCACATCGCCCCGACAGAAGTTTATATACTTGGGCGGGTCGGGGATTTCCTGGCCCGTGCCCTTTTCACTGATGAAATGCACAATGTCGTTCTCAACGTCCATCTTCTCAAGTGAGAGGCGGATCTTCTCGCAGGACGTGTCGTCGCTTACGCAGACAGTCGACGCAAGGTTGGCAAAAGTCCACAGACTGCTCTTCGAAAAGTCCAGTCGCTCCTCCTCGAGGTCCTGGAACTTGTCGGCAGCAGCCTTCCACTCGCGGTTCCAACGAGCCGTCGTGTCCTCCAGGGCTTTCACTGCGGCCTCGTACTCGGCATTCGAGCTGGCGAGGCTGATCTGGGTCTTCTCCAACTTGGCCTTGTTCTTGCGCTCCTCCTGGCCCATGACCATGTGCCCCTGAGCCAAGTAGCCCTTTATCCTGAGACAGTCCTGTTCGTATCGGTCGCGTGTCTGTAGAGTCGTCTTGTCAGTATCACAACCCAATAGGAACCGTACCCAATCATGACATGCGCACCTTGTTGACAGTATTTGTCTGTTGTATTTTGACCTTGAGTAGCTTCTCTACCGTGTTCTGTATGATTTTGCGACGTTCCTTCATACCACCAGCAAAGGCAGCCAGCGGCTCTTCGAGTTCCGACTTCATCTGCGCAGCGGTGTTGGCATGTTGTTTTCCCATGGACTCGACCTCGCCCCGGACGGTATCGAGAGATGCCTTCAAAGATCCCATCTCGTGCGAGCCTAGGGATTTCTTGGAAAGGGATAAGAGTTTGCGGGCGTAATCGTCTTCGATGGAAGCGCGCGCTGGTAGTAAATACGAGTCAGCAGTAGTACATAGGCGAACAGTGTATAGATAGACTCTCACCGCTATAAAAGGATCTGAGCTCGTCATTAGTCTGCTTGGCCGATGCCATACGATCGAGCAATGGCCCAACTCCGGCGTCATCTTTGCCCCAGAAGTTGTTGGCGACTGTGCGACGACGAGGACGAATTAGCACTGCCAGAAGAAGAGAGAGGAACGGAAAGCTGCATACACGACAGTGTTACTGTCGGGCCCTCTGTGGCAGAAGGCATTCTGCCTGTCTATATCACGAGGCTAGCACAATAACAATACCGATTCTATCAGTGGTCGTGAACTGATTGAACGCGGACGCGGGAAGCGATATTAGTCGTTCTCGATGTCCGTCGTATACTATTTGTCGAGTCGTAAATGTCATTAAGGGCTCAAGATCAACTCGGCCTGGGGAAATCGCCGGGAAATCAATTGCGTGTGACGGCGTGCAACTGTAATGGCACTGTTGGAAATATAGATTGCGTTGGTATCAGACTTTAATTAATAGGAACAATGCGACAAGTTCCAAGGAAGTGATGAATGTTTACCTGCCTTGGCTGCGCTGCGACGTGGCTCTCGTTGTCCAGGTGATGTGTGCGCTTAATTGAACTCTAATTCTGGTGTGGTGGGGAAATTCGGGGTGAGGGTTCTATTCTGGGTGTGGTATCCACTCTTTCCGTCGGTAGACTAACGCCACTGTCTTAGGCACTGGCTGAACACTGTGCGCCTAGCTACACATGCACTTGGATATCTTGGAGGAGAAGGGCTAGTAATGAGCTAGAATGAAGTGAAAAGCCTTGAAGAATATTGGGTAATTCGGTCATAAAGGTACATCAATTTCCAGTGACAATGACTAGGAGGTCTTAAGCATAACTCGCTAATTATTGACCATTGCTATTTTTGTGTTACACTTTGGACTCAATCTCGCAAACTAATTCTGTATGTATAAGTGACTGAAACCCCCTTGATTTAGGTTGTATAGCGAGCTAAGAATGGCGATTATTTCCGCCCAGTTCGCCTTGACAAAGAGCCTAGACCTGCGTGTTGGATCGCACAAGCATTTGCAATCAGTCTATTAACAAAATAACACCAAGGCTGGCGCAACATCTATAAGCCTGCCTTTCTAGTAATGACATGTTAATAACGCGTCGTTTTCCGTAAGTATACGACGGAGAGAAATATAACAACAAATTTTGTTGTCCTCGAAGGTGTCAGTGTTTGTAACTACGCCAAGGAATAAACAGCTGCAGTTTTCTCTCTTTGCCGAGATTCCTGATGTAGTGACACATATTGTTAGCATCGATGGTCATACTCTCCCTTTTTACCTCGCATCCTCCTTCCTTTCTGAAAACACGCGTAAGGGATCGTAAAATTTCTACATTATGCTCCTCGAGAGTTTGTTGCATTCAGCTTTTAAATACTTGCGTTCGCAAAGTTTACAGAATGATTCTCTTCCTCCATTGCACAACACGCTCCTTCTACAGAACTTAGGGAATACTACCGACAATGATGCCTCATCTCGCAATGCTCGCTCCTCGCCACCTCGCTACAACGAGCTCGTCGACCGGAGCTCCCAAGAATAGCCAGAGTTCCTCGGGTGGAAATACTCAGACTTCTTCGTCCGGCGACGCTGCCAAGAAGGAGCTGAGTGGTTCAGGCCAAGACAGTCAAGTTAATACATACCCGCATCGCTGTCAGGTTATTTCGGCAGAAGAAGCTTGAACCTTGGATCCTCGGGAGACAATGCGCCAGGTATGATTGACCATCATCATCAACTATCATCAGCAAAGTCTTATTAACCCACTAGGATAGTAGGTATAGAGCCAACACCGGGAATGTCTTCACCGACCAATCGCCATTATGAAGACGCGGAAGAATCCTTGGGCATCAAAGAAATCGTACATGGCAGATTCTCTGATATAGGCAGCATAGACGCATAGTTTGGGCCTATTTGGTGGTCTTAATGGGTTCTATCCAACGGGGTGATTATGAATGAAATGCGCAAGCCTTCAATTAAACGAGGAGAGAGCGGTATTATTAGTATTTAATTCGGCATATCTATGGTCGATTATACGCAACCTGCTTCTTAGAGTTCATGAGCCAGCGATCATGGCACGTAAGTCTTCAAGTAGTTCCCGTAAGTAGAGTGAATTGAGAACCTGGAAATGGAATGATGTCGGGAGTTACGAATCACCGCAAGCTCTTCAATTCAGTAGCAGTCATCATGGGCTGGGACATTGGAAATGTGTTTGCCCTATCCTACCTGTCACCCGCTGAGACGTATTCCAGGGCTGTGACTGCGACATAAATCAGTTGACACAAGAGCTCACAATACCTATTACTTTCACCCCACCTTATCTGGATAATACTTATTGAGTTTACGCACGTTAGATTAATCATGAAGAGTACTTGGTCGTAAACAATCGTTTGATTGAATATGCGAGCTATTCTCGCGTGCACGACTCGTGCACTAATATTACATTCATAGACGCCTGATGACATTTTTGGTGCGATTTGATTTTTTCGGCATATTATCTCCCATTACCCCAGCTCAAAATTGGAAACAATTAGACCCGTTATCTTTGGACTCTTTACTTCTTCACGGCAATCTTGGCCAGGTCGGCCAGCGCGTCACGGCGTTTGAATTTGGCGTCCTCGATGACTCCTGCTTTCGCGTTAGCATCTCACAATCGAATAATTCACACAACGGTGACAGTTCGAGCAGCGATTGAACGAGATGATACATACCAGCATCAGCATCACTAGAGAAATGACCAGACCACTCGATGTAGGTGGAACCCTCAAGCTCACCGGAAGTGACTGAATAGCAACGGATGGTAGAAAGGACTGAGGTGTAGGAGAGTTCGGGCTTGGCCGTGATGATGCTGTAGGTGATGTAATGATTGATGGTCTGGAATTTGGTTAATTATTTAGATGGGATGGGATGGGATGAGACGCATGACGTACGCTATGCTCCTCCTGCTTCACGTCAAGCTCTGTGCCATCGTTGAAGGTCCAGTGGATGATATCAGCCTCATTACTGGCGCCCTTGACGAACTCGCTCGACTTGAGGGCGGTCCAGAAGTTGCTGAAGTTCTGCACTGGAGGCGATACACTACAGTTAGACTCATTCGGGACGGGTCATGCACGATGGGATACGCTGCATGGCTGGGCGGTTTGACCTACGCTTGATGTGGTGCCATACATGGCTCAACGGAGCCTTGATGACGGCGGACTCAACGACTGAGGTTGAAGTTGGGATCGACATAATGGGCGTTATTTGGTTGGTTGTTATTATTGTTCTTGATTGGATAGCGTCTAAGTGACGGCGGCGGGTGGCTCTCGAAGGGTACGAGAGTATTGAAAATTGAAGTGGAAGACGAGTTGTAATTGTTGTATGGAAGTTGAAGGAGCTCGCTCTCTAGCTGCACTAATAGCGCCTACTGAGACCTTTCGTTTGCACATTTTGCCTACCTATTTTCTAAGAGGGCAGGTAACACACACAAACGCAGTCTATACGTCATCGTGGGGTAACTTCCGATGTTTGGCTCAAAGAAGTCTCCCAGGTAGTAGAATTAGGCGCTTTAGGTGCATTTAAAATATGCAAGTAAATAACGAGGGGTTGCTTTAAGTGGGGTATTTGGTCAAAACCTAACGGGAATGCGCACTTTCATGCCTGTCATCCCAATCAATCCATCAATAATCGCGGCCAAGTGAGCATGAGGTAAGAGGTGAAACTTTTAGCATATTGACAACCCGGCAACATGAAGAATGTCTTATGGCCAATGAAAATTTGAAGTGGGTTAGCAAAGCTCCGGTACGATGTCTATCGCTCATTTACAGAAAGCACTTACACCAGCTGCACGCTTACTGCGAAGCGGCATCAATAATAGACGGGCTGTCTGTACCCGAAATGAGACGTTTACGCACTGATTTCTTCTCAAAAGGTGAAGTCAGGGAAGTGCTGGGTTAGTGGCATAGACGGCTCAGATTTTAACGTAAATAACAGTATACTAAAGACAATCATGCTACGACAAGAGGATGACCTAAATGAACTGGTATGTTATATGCGATATAGACAGTAGAATGAACAATGAAGTATATACACGAATCAAGCTAACAGTGACAAGATCTTATCATAGGCACTGATGGTAATAGTCATTGAGAGCGCTGCAGGTGCTTCCAGCGACGCAAGCCGTGCACCCTGTCCAGCCAATGCCTCCACATTGCCTATCCATAGATCGAGTTAGTATTTACGACAAAAAGACAGAATAAATGTTTCATTTGAATAGATGGACTACTCACGCGTATTTTGCTGACGCGCAGCTTGAGGTGGTCGTCGTGGCAGGTGCTGATGTCGTAGTTGTCGACGATCCTTTCGTAGTAGACGTCGAGAGAGTCGTGCTGGTGCTAGCCTTAGTCGTACTCGTACTAACTTTCGTCGTACTGCTTGGGGAGCCTCCGCCCGAGGAGCCTAAAACACAGGTCAATAATCTATCCTAGATATGCGACGAATCGTGCGAGCTTACTACCGGGTCCGGCCACGGAGGTTGTCAAACTGCCGCTTTCGATGTAAACGCCAGAGAAGTAGAGATCCTCGTTCGTGTCAGGGTAGCCATCGCGCGGCAATTCCAGCACGCCCAAGTGCCAATCCGCGCCGTTGCTGGACGCGGACACGGAAACAGCGCTCACAGTGAGCTTGAGGTCGTCGGATCCAGTAGAGTGCCAGAAGGCAACAGTGTTGGCGCTGAAGTCGATCTCATAGGCCACATTGTGCCAAACGCCAGCAGTAAACTCGGTCTGCCATTGCGTCTGGCTGTTCGCCATCCATCGGAGATTGGGGTCAGACGTGCCGCTGGCACCGCTCAACCAACCGATCTTCATCTCGGTGAAATGGCTCTCGAAGAAGTTGACCTGATGTTCACGGGTCGTGGCCGGCGCATTCGTGTCGCTTCGCTTCATGCTGAAATGATACCAGACCTTGCCCGAGTTGATGGCGGCCGTGGTCTGCGGTATGAGTTCCGTGCGTCGCATCGTCTGGCCATTCCAATACGCTGTTGAGTCTAGAGTGATCTTGACACCCTGCTTCGAGCCCGTGTCGGCGGGGTTCTTGTAGTCGGACGAGAGATTCACGTATTCGGTGACCTCACCGGATCCGTGGATGTAGTACTGATATGGACCAACCTGATTCGCCCAGGACCATTTGTTCAAGTCGGTGGACGAGGACAGATCGTTGAAGCGGCCGTCCCAGAGCACCGTTCCGCAAGCTGCGAGCTGGCTGTTGGCCAACGCGAGGAGCCACGAATACTTCATCTTGTATTGTGACAGCAGATATCCTGACCAAGGCCACTGTGAGGACGTGAAGTTACAATGCGATGACCAAACCTGAAGACGACGTTCTCACTGAGAACATCTCTTCAGCGGGGATGGCCGCCATTAAATATAGGGAGGGCGCTGGAGTTCAATACCGGTCGAGCCATGACTGCGATCGTTCGGAAAAGCGCTACTGAGTGCCATGGCGCGAGCGAGGTTTCATGGCAGCGATTGGGAAAGTGGTGGACGCAATGCTCCGTGCTCCGTGTCCAAATCAGAGGTTTCAGAGCCTCAAAGTCCTTGCCATTGCCATCGATATATATATAGCGTCTCCACTACAGTCCCGGTGCTGACGCTATGCGCGGAGGCCCAAAAATCGCACCAATAGAGCCCTCGCCGTTCGGACCATTCTAGAACACTACGGCAAGACGGGATCTGCACCCGATACCAGTAAACTCCGGGATGAACATAGAACGGAGGCGAGATGATAGAGCATTGTGAGTTGTCTTCATTTCCGTTTCTCCCGTAGTGTTTGTCGTCTGATACTATGTAAGGAGTCAGGTGTTTCCAGAGTTTACACTAATGGCTGTCAGTCTTGGCCACCCACCAGCATAATACAGGCTCCAACAGCAGAGGATGCACGAAAATTATTTGGCCTATTTGAAGATACGCAAATAGGATAACGTATGACATTATATGAGATATTGACTCGTGCAGCACCGCCTCGTAGCAATTGAAATCAACGCTGTTGTTTTATATGCGTCTATGTACTTTCTATTCACGTTAATGTAAGACACTGGTGTCGATATGGCTACTGCCATGTCGCTAATTGGAAACGAGAGTGTGAGACTTACTTCCCTCTCATACTTTATACTACGCCAGCCCTAAGTTACGGCAATTCGGCATCGATTGACGGTCGTTTTTCACAGAAGAGTGTGAGTTAGTAATTCGGTATTGTAATTCTCAGATTCACACTTATCATATATGTCATCGGATGGCACTGTAACGGCGACACAACACTGCAGCATATGAAAGTCGCCGCGGTGGCTTCGAGAAGATGCATAGTCAACCACTTTTCTGTTATTGAACTATGCGCAGATAATACTGCGGGTATTTGCATCCTATCTGACTCTGTGGTCGGCGACGCGGACGAATGGGAACATTTGACGTTCAGACGGCGGTTATAGTCGCTATCTGTACGGAAAATGTCTATGCAAGTTGCCAATATTATGTGTGGCTAGCTGTACGGTATCGGAAGCGACACCAAGGTTGACTGATCTAATCCTGGTCTTATATCTCTTGCTGTGTTACGGCGCTTCAGAAGCGTTTATGCGTGACTATACGGTACGGGTTATGATGTTGGATTAGTGGTTTTCATTGAAGGACATTCGCAGCTAGCGTCGCCGCATCAAGCTTGCTGTTGTTACTGAATTTTGGACACAGATCTGTTTGCTTCACGTATAGTGCTGCAGGGAGCGAGTAACGTGGTAGTTTTCGTGCTGTTCAATTCATAATCGCAGGTTCCCTAAAGTTCGCTGCAAGGGAAGGAATTATAGGTACCAACCAACATCAACCAAGCGACGGTCGCAGCAAAAGCAACAATTAGTTTATAGATACAGGAGATGTCTGGCCTGGAATCCAATAGATTCGGCAAGCGGTGTACTAGATCGTCCGCTAATGCAGGGCGGTAATATCATTGGTGTTAGCGGCTATGGTATACTGAGCTTAGTGCCTTACCCAAGGTTGAGCTGACGGCTTTCACAAAGTAGAATCAATGATTCGAAAACGTCCAACAGAGGCATCAATTGGAATTGTTCATTACATGATGAGACTCAGAGAATGTGCTGGCTCAGCAGCCAAGGCCAGTTGATCACACTCCCAGACATTGGTCAACCTTAAAGCTCACCAGCATCGTCGGTTTTCTCATCCGGATACGGCTTTGACACATTTCCCAGTGGCCAAGTCTCTTTATCACTGGGCTGCCACTCGTATCCGCTCCAGATCTGCATTCGCAAAGTATTGTTCGTGTCGACTCCGAAGAGGTAGAGAAAGTCTGGAACAAATTAGCAAAACTCGAGCAAATACTTTGAGAATCTCCACTGACTCTGTTCATTATTCTTAGTGAGTAGGCGTGGCTCCGAGTCATAAGGGCCAGAAAGGTCGTAATAGTCCTGCACAGAAGGATTCCATTTGGATCCATCATAGCTCTTGAGATAGTACCTGTCATCCTCGACATTCTTACCCACGATGTCGATTTTCCCCTTAGACCAGTGAACAACCCGAGGAGTCTGTGAGAATTTGCCGCCCAGCTTCTCCCACCCGACCCATTGGAAGCCATCCCAGAACTTGTGGTGTAGCCTGGCGCCCTCATCCAGAACCCATATGTCGAGTCTCTCCTGGGCCCACGATGAGATGACGGGTTTTCCATAGAATGGTCCCCCTCCGAGGTCTTCCCAGTCGCTCCATTTCGTACCATCCCAGAACTTGTGCAGCAGCGAGCCTGATTCTGATGATATACCTACCACATCAAGACGGTCCTTGCCCCACGAGCCAATACTGGGGAAATCAGAGAGACTCCCACCTAGATCTTCCCAGTCTTGACCAGTAGGGAAGTAGTCAGTGCCAGTCCACGCCTTGTGCACAACAGTGCCATTGAAGGTAATTCCTATAATGTCGAGACGATCTTTGCCCCAAGAATAGGTATCGACTAAGTCAATATTGTCGCCGCTGCCGCCGAGGTTGATGGCATCTTCCCATGAAGGACCCCAATTGCCACCGTCGAAGTACTTGTGCAGCACGTTTCCATCAGAACTGTTAACCCATACAAGGTCAAGACGGCCATAGCCCCAGGAAGATACAGACGGACAACTGATCGATTCGGACGGAATACGCTCGAATTGATCGGGCTGCCAGTCATATCCAGTGTAGAACTTGTGCCAGATCGACTGGTCGGGAGCATAGCCAAAGAGGTCAACACGGGGGTCGCCCCATGAGACGGCCTCGATGCATGTTGTGTCAGCCGAGGCTAAAGTGGCCTAGAGTCATGTTAGCAGGAACAAGTTTTTGGTATTATTGTCGAAATGCTCATACAGCAAAGGATGCTAGGAGAGAAGTTTGTAAGAGTCTACCCATATTGACTTGTATTAGGGCGATACTGCTTGCTGGTGATTGTAGATGAAGGAAATGGAAGAGAACTGCGGATGTACTAGGAGTATATTTATAATAGTAGATCTCTGATACTAACGAGTCCCTTGCCGCCTGCTAAGGTTGATCTTGCGTCGTTAGTCGCGTCGAGGAGAGACAAGGTCTCACAGTGCATTCAGGATAGGCGCTTCCGATGACCAAACAACAGTGTTCTCTGGATCCGATCTACGATTAATCCACTTGGCCAACACAGATGGCTCGGTGGTACCGCATTGCCATCATCCGTAGTGTTCCGTAGAGGAACATAGATCGTAAGGTTCCCAACCCCTCATTGTGAATCCCCGAATGACACCGGGATACAGCATATTCCGGTCTATCAAAGGAGAAAAAGCAAATTTTCCCACGAAGACCTCTCTCATAGGTCCCTTAGGTAGGCAAAAGCAGACATGGCGACAAGTGTCAGTTTAACCCTAGAGGGGACGTTTGCGCACACCTACTCCACGGGGCTACCGTGGCTGGCTGAAAATGATACAAGCGCATCAGCAAGGACTATTGATTGATCATCTGTTATTCGTATCTCACCAGGGAACTAGTTAAGATAATGCATGATGATAGGATTCTATAGACGGTGACCGTTAAACGGTTTTCCGATGTATAGGTTGGCCAAGTACTTCGGATTCACATTATGCATTGTATTGGGAGATTGAATATATTTTGAGCGAGAGTAGTTAAATTCAGGAATAATTGAGCGAATTGAACAATAAGGTGAGTCTAATGAGTGTAGAGCAGATTTGGTCGTAGTAAACAGAAATAACCTGCAGACGGAGGCCGCTGGGGTGAGACAAGAATGAGTCGTTGTTAGCGGCGCCCTTTGCCGCTCTTTCGAGCACGCTTCCATTCAAGATACTCTTGGTATTCCTCGGCTTCATCCCGACTCATATCATCATTTTTGCCTGTCACTCCGCTTCTTTTGTCAGAGTGCCTTTGTCCAACGCTTTCGTCATTGCCATCACGGTCGTTATCGTCATCTTCATCGCTGCTTGTGTCAAAATCTTCATCATCGTCCTCGGTCTCATCGTGTTTCTTGCTGTAGAATCCAGGTTTTCTAAGATCATAGCCCTGTGAGCTTGTTTGTTGTTGCGGTACCTGGTTTCCAAATCGATCAAATCTCCATTCTTCCCGGCGTGCGATGTCAGAATCGGCCGCTCCAAGTGTTGATACTAGATATCTATCGAACTCCCTAGAGCTCTCTGCCACTACTTTGAACTGCGCCTCGCCAAGGGTTGGACGTGGGCCTCCGTCTTTCATCTGCTGGCTATCATATTCGACTAACGCAATAGCGGCCTGGAAAGCGTTACGTATTTGCCTATCAGAGAGCTGTCAGTAACAGGAACAATATGTGGTCTCTAGTTGAACAATACCGTCCATTCCATGTCCCAAGACCTTCCTTTTCTGCTTGGCGAAAATGTCGCCTGGCAAATTTCAAGATCTCCTTCTCTTTGATCTTGAATGTAAAGGATTGCAATCGATCTTGTTCCGATCTGGTACGCTGGATAAACGTAGAGTATAGTTTGAGTGTAGCTTCGAGGTCGAATTTGGGGTAAAACAAACTGATATGAATACGTGATTTGAAAGCGGGATCTATACTACCAACCCGATTAGTAGTCAGGAACAAGATTCCGGCATAATACTCCAGGCTGCGTAGGAAGACGCTCGTCACGGCATTTCGTCTCAGATCTGTCTTGCTACGTTTGGCTAAGAACACATCCGCCTCATCAAGCAGAAGCACACAGCCCCATTTATGAGCCATGCCAAAATTATGATGCAGATTCTTCTCTACCTCAGTCGCTGTCTCACCGATATCGCCACAAGTGATGGGGAAAAGGGGTCGTTTCGCGTGGTCTGCTACGCATTCAGCTGTCGAGGTTTTCCCAACTCCTGTTTCCGTTAGTAGTTATTATTGCAAGCACCGAGTAACCGACTGACCTGGTTCGCCGTGTAGTAAGAGAATCAATCCTGTTCCTTTACCTTTAACCAGGTCAATTCCGTTCCTGCTAACAGAAGAACCTTTTTCTGGTTTGGTTGCCGCATTCTCGTGAACGTTTACCAAGGCTTGAATTGCAGACTTGTGTTTCTCAGGCAGCATGAGCTCATCGAACGAGTTTTCAAACCTCACTTCTGATAGATCGGCAACACGTAATGTTATCCATTGTCTATTACGGAGGACAAATCCGTGTATGTCGCAAGGGAGTAGCATCAAATCTTCGTCATCCAGTTCTTTGGCTGTTCGACCATTCAACATGCGTTGATTTTTCTGGAAAAACTGGTTGACATTCCGGTCATCCATGTCGAGATCTTTGAAGGCAACATCGCCTCCACAGCAGCCTTCTTTGTATTTACCGTGGAAACTGTATTTATCGCGGTGACAATTTGCCGGGATAAAAGTCTCGCGACGATCGGCCTTCGTAAATTGATCTCTGTTTATGTTGCGCCACTTTGGCCTCCACTCTGGGACGCTATTCAATGCCATGTTCATATCAATCATTACCTGGGCATCAATTTCATGAGAAGGTTCATCCAACGTCCTTCCTAACAAATGCCTGTGCGATTGTGATGGTATTGTCACGTCCACATATCGTTTTCCTTGGGCAATCATGTCCCGTTTCAAAATTTCCGAGTCTTTATCAAACTTGAGTGGGTAAATAGATAGTGATCTGATGGGCTGGCGTCCAACGAAAGGACTAATGGAAAATGTGTCAAGCTGCGGTATATAGCTGAGTCCATTGAATTTGATAGAAAGACAATCGATCATGAACCCTGCCATCACTGGTTGTGTTGCTTCCCCAGGACTAAGCCGATCAATAAGGATATCGCGACCCCCTGTGAAGTTCAAGACTCGGTAAGCATGCGACCTATCTGACTGAACTAACACAGTGTCTCCATATGCAAACAGATGCCAGAGGTCTTGATATTCGATCTCGGTTGCGCTTCCCTCCTTGATGCTTTGCCTGAGATCGAAGGTTGGACGCATATCCTCATCCATGAATTTAACAAGAAGTTTAAGATCCAAGAGCAGATCCTTCTCATTATAAGCAGTGCGGTTATCATTCTTTTGCGGCGGTACCTCTTGTTGCAATGAGAGGTTATAGTCTTTCTCTTCTAGATCCCGCAAACTCTGTCTTATCGCAGCTTCGTGTGCCACGAACAGCTTGAAAGGCTGTAAAAACACAATACTATCTTGCTCAAACTCATCCTCATCGGACGATAGCTCATCGAGTGGTAAAATATTATTTGATATGTGCGTTTGCGTAATTTGTTGGAGGTGTGCAATCAACAGCCGTGGTCTAACTCGAAGACTCTTAGGGGCCGGGTGCGTACTTGATAAGCCTGTATTTCCTTTACGAAGCGGGACAGATTCGAAGCGTGTTTCCAAATCTGTCAACTGTTCGACAACCAAGACCTCTAACGCTGGGCGGTCTTTGAACGGAATCTTCAGCAATTCCTTCCTCAATTCAAACCTATCTGGAGTTGAACGCTGGAGTGTATGGTGAAATATTGGATGCTTTGCTTCTCTTTCGACACGAGCATCGAAGTTTGCTGGTAATTTGTACAAATCAATCTGGATTTGCCTTAATTGATCTTCGAGATCTTGGATCCTCAGTTCCGTAAATGCAGTGTGAATAGTAGCCTGTGCTGAGCGTCTTGCGATAGTTCCCTGCTTCTTCTCCTTGTCGAGAAGCGCCCGAGCTATAAGTGAGTCCTGAGCATCTTGCGCATTGTCAAAAGCAGCATAGAAGCCTTCATTCCCAATGTTCCTGGCAGCCGTATTCGCGAAATCGGACGCAACTGCATCGTCCCTGGTTTGAGGCTTATTGTACACTTCGCAAGAAGCTGTGCTCGGTGGCGCGTCCGTGTTCACCTTATCGCCTGTTGTTACTGCGTCTATTTCTAAATCAGCTTCGCTCCTACGTACATTGCTGACAATTTCTGTGATCTCCTGGGGAGAAGAGGTGTCCATGTTGGTTGGTGGCATCTCTGTACCATAGTAAGTCTGTTACCAACGGTAGCGACCCTATTTGATGAGATGAAGATATGCACCTGAGGAGAATTTTTCGGCACAAGACTGTCAGAATGACGGCCAATCAAATACCTATGATAGCAGTTTTCCGCCCCCAATGGTGCCTAAAAAAAGCCACAGCTTTCTACGCGGCAACACATTTCACGTGATGATTACATAGTACCGTTGATCGCGGGACGACTTTCAAACATCAGATTCCATCCAGTTGAATTGAGAGTGGCTAGCGAACTTGAAAATGAAAATGTCAGAGAGATCTCAATATCTGATTTCACGGCCTCGTGTGCCAATTGATGCGGCCGCCCGGTTTGTAGAGACAAGACTTGTGGCATCGGGTCAGAGTGACGCGGTGTATAGCGAGCGAGGTGGTAATTTTGTCACAGTTCATCAGGGGAAAAGAGAAGAACAAATCAGGTTAGTAAACGTCTCTTTCTAAGTAACAACGAATACACTGTGTCATGTTTCTTACTGAAACAGCACCGACATGTGGAAACAAGCCGACGCAGAGAAAGAGGAGTTATTTCATCTGATAGAGCAAGTACAGAACAAATTTGAAGACAAAGGGAGTAACATATTGAGTGGCCAGGAGTTACGACGATGCAAATGGGATCAGGTGATGGCGCAAGTACAGGAGACGAGTAATCGATGGAAGAGCTCCCCTCGACGGACGTCACGGGCAATGCAATATATCGATAAGTTAGGCTCGAATTCCGAAGCATTCCAAGGCTGGCTCGAACTGTTACCAGCCGGAGATTACGGCGCGAGGTGAGCTCTGACTACCCAAACAGAGTGCCCGGCTAATTGGCTGGCAGTATTGCCGGCGTTTTCACTCTTGTCATTGGGGTAAGGCTGTGCTGCACAGATGAAGGAGAACGGCACACGACAGCCATTTATATGATCAGATGTTCGATGATAATAGGAATATTGATTACTGACTTTCTACTGCTATCTAGGCGGCTGGCCGATATAAGAAGGTCGAAGATGAAATATTTGAGGCCCTCTCAGAGATACCGGAGATCCTCGAGCACTCGCGACGATACATCAAGATTTACGCCGATCTCAGAGACCATTTTCTAGAGAAGAGAACATTCGACTTATTCAGAAGTATACTGAGGACTCTCTCACATATCATGAGATTTTTCAAAGACAGCGCACTCCGTAAGTATAGTGGGCTTTGCGCGTTATATATAACACCAAGCCGTTTCTCTTTTCTATTTGTCGCGTATGGTAACTTACATCATGTGATATATATCGCCTTCTTGCCTCTCTACCAACGTGTGGCTGTATTGCGAGGTAGGATCATCTGCTCGAGAATCGGATAGGGATCGATTCAAGTGGGCGTTATACGAAGGGCGCGGGGATCCTCTGTGGATCTCATGCCTCGTATCCCTTTGTTTCATATGGCTCCCTTTCTCATCGGTAGCACGTTTGCCTCCTATGCTCATTTCTCCCCAAGTTCATCTTCGTTATCATGTCTTCGGACTTTTCCTTCAATCCCCCTGGTCCTATACTAGCAACATTCCCTCCGCGTTGGTTAGCATCTTTATTCCGAAAGCAGCTTTTAGATACATTATCTGACGAGAGTGGTGCGTTAACTGGCACAGGGAGAATTTCCGAGTCTATCTTGAAACAAGGATTGTACAAAGAGGAGCTTACTGCGAGCCTGGCAGAAGTGACAAAGTGTTCGAAAAAGCTTCAAGAGGAGGCGAGCCAGTGCCTTGCTTGGCGGTTGTACAGGCAGGATCGCATGCTACAGCAAACCGATCAAAAGTCTGATCAAGGATTGAACCTGCTTCAATCTATTTACAAATTGCTCCTTGCAAGTCCGGTCTTGGGCGCAAATATCACAGGTGAGTTACAATCAAGTTTAAGACCTCAAGGCAGGAGCTGAGCAATCAAATAGCACATAGTGTAGATGATAACGCTCAAGAACACATCCCCGCTTATCAAAACGTTGCGACTATTATGGACTCGTTATCAGGCCAAACAATTGAACCAAAGGGCAGTGCCCCTGATCAACTCACAACCGGAAAGGGAAGTAAGAGCAAGAGAGCTTCCTCCGGAGAGGTAGCACAAGAAGCACGCAAATTACTCCGATCATTGCGTTATGATCCAAGCATAACAGCTAGTGATGTTGACAACTGTTTGAAATTGGGTGAAGCATTTGATGAGGGGAAAAAGGCTCGGGCAGCAGCCATGATCACGAACTCAAGATTTGAGGAGTTCATGGCCGAGTATCTGGCGTCCTCGTCTCTGTTAATCAATGGCAGGGAAGACATTTCTTCTACTGACGGCATATCGTCGCTCAGTTATGTCACAGCCAAACTGGCTAGAATATCTGAAAAATTGGAGTCATCGTTGGGTTCGCCGTATGTTGTCAAATACTTCTGCAATCAACACCCGCCTTTCTCTGACGATTCAGGCATACCATCTCCAGTAACAATGATGGTAAGCCTCGTCGGCCAACTCCTCGCCCAAATGATCGAGAAAGGGCGTGATGTTAACCTTTCGATGTTGACGAAACGCGACTGGCAGAAGGTAGAGAAATCGAACCTTAAGCTACTGTGCAACATATTCCGAGAGCTTCTGGATCAACTCCCTCCTAGAAGTGTGGTTCTTTGCATCATTGACGACCTCGCACAATACGAAATTGAACCTTTCATGGACGACACGGGTACTATCATCAGGAGATTAACAAGATTAGTGGCAGAGTACGACCAAATCGTGTTCAAGCTTCTGGTAACGTGCCAGGGTCGTGCGCTAGAGATCTCCAAATATTTTATCAACCAGACGGTAGATCTCGCCGCAGAGGTTGAGCCTGAAGACTCTGACTTGTGGAAAATTTCTGCAATGGATGCGTCTTAAGGGCTATGTACTGAAGCAATGTAAGTGAGGTGGCTTACGTTAAAAAAGAAAAAAATCGTTATCAGGGGTTCGAAATTCGCGTGAGAGGCTAAGGGGTAAGGGTGGCGTTAGTGTTTATTATTGTACCGACTTTGCGATGGATTCTATATTTTGGGACTTCACCACGCAGCTTTCTCAATACAATCGTTGCCTTTCCTAAAGATCATTGCCTATTTTGCCTTCAGATTTACGTGATCACGCGGTTCCTCATTAATTTTACCGAATTTTATCAGCCTAGGATGCGGAATATTCAGATTTCCTCCATGCGCTGAGGTCCACGGGACTTGCGTTCAACCGTGGCCATTTCAGTACGCTGTCTTCTTTTTCGGGTGGCATTCTACACACATGCTAATTAGCTGTTAAATGATTCAATTCGAATGCCGTGATTTTGGTAGAGACTACATCATAATATCTTAACAACTAGGCACTTTATGATCTACAATTCTGGATTGTCCACTAGGATAAGTGTGGTTATACTATACATACAGTTTGGTATGTGTTCGCGGAGATGACTCCCACACCACGCCTTGTCATTCACAGCCTGCATAGCTTGGGGTAGCGTTTGGCAAATTAGTGCTTACCCCGTCCATTCCGCCTCGATGATCCAACGGATCGCGCCGGGAGGCTGGCGGGCGCCTATGAACTTGAATTTGGGATCTGCACGGCGAAATAGGTTGAGCCAATCCTGCATCTCCCGCTGCTGCGCATTTAGTAGCTGCTGCATTCCAACATCCATGTCACTTGAAACGGTCAGTTTCTCCATACCTGCATCTGCAAAATCTAGTGCCGTGATATTAGCTAGGAGGGTGGTATCTTACATAGCTCGGCGGGCGTCTCTGGCAGATAAGCCCTCAAGCCCGGGAAGCATGCGCTCGTGGATGATTATCCTTGCGCCGGGCCGCAAGGCAGGAATCAGTTTCCGAAGGATTACGATGCAGTATTTGTCGGCCCAGTTATGAAAGATAGAGCGGAAGTAATATACGTCCGCTTGAATCGGCTGATCCGTGAAGAAATCGCTGTACCGATCAGCAACCGACGCGGAGGATTAATAACGAAGCTTGGATAGCCAAAGGATTAATTAGGACTAACTGTGCGACGAAGGAGACACGATCTTTCAGCTTATCAGGTAATCGTGAGATGCCTTCTGCGACTGTGTCGGGCAGGTCCTGAACGTAGCATTTCATATGAGGAAACCGCTCGGCGATATTACAAGCAACACTACCGTGCGAACCTCCAACATCGACCATGGTCTGCTTCTCCGCCCATGGGTAATTTTCCGGAAGCGCGTCCGCAGACTCGTCAGGTTTTGAGAAATACATGGCAAATCTGTCGGCGCGCTCCGGATCCTCGGCGAAGATGTCATACATGCTCTTGGTGCTATTATTGGCGATAGTAAACCCCTGGGATTGAGGAGTTAGGTAAGCAGTTTTCACAAACAAATGTCACTTACTGTCTCGTTGTTTTCTTCTGAGTTTGGCCATTTTTGCATCGCATCTGCCATCTGCTCGGGTTAGTTGTCCCTCACTCTTGTCGTGCTCGGTATGGTATAAGTTACCTTCACTCCGGCAGGCCAGAATTCGTCAAGCTCGACAACTAGCGAGTTGCGCGCCAAGTCATCATCGGCTAGGATAGCCGTAAGAGCAGAGTGAGTGATGACGCCTGGGGTTTTCTCCTGAAAAAAATGGTGGTTGATGATGGCGTGTCTCACAATGCGCCGAACGTGTATCACATTCAAGCCGCAGTATTGTGACATAGCTTCAAAAGAGGTGGACTCTCCGACTGGAAAGGACCTGTCCAGCTTGAATCGAAGGATGGCCTTCACACTTACAAAAGCAGTCCACTAGCATTTTTTGTTAGTAATGATATCATGGCATCTTAGCAGCGTTTGCGCACCTTGAACTTGAGCAAGTCTCTCGGCCCGGTCATCAATGCGTTTAACTCAGAACAGGCCTCCGTTACTGTTAGCTGCACTGCCTTAAGATCGGCCGGCAGAGGTAACGATCGCAGGGCATCCTCGTCAAATGATGGGATGGGCAAACTATTTTGGAGGAGGAAATTGTTGATTGCTTCCGTCCCTTTGGCAATAGTAGCCGAAAGCTCGAGGATTCGATTGGTTGAGGAAGTCATGGTGCTTGGGAATCAACTACTGGTTTCTGAGGTCAATTGTGCACAGAGTTGGGTATTCTCCTGGGCGCTTGAATATGATTTGTGTATTGAAGAACGGTCACCGACCACATTGATAACCTCTTAACCAGGTCACCGTACTTACACTATTCAGCGAGCGGGGGAATGAATTACAGATACAGTAAGGCTGTGGAGCCTGCTTTCCTGTTGGCAACTGGTGCAGTTTGAGATAATAGATATTGGTCGGCGATAATCACGAGGGCCACTTGCCTCTGCAAGGAGAACCAACAATAAGGCATGAGAGCCCAACTACGGATAGACAGAGCAGGCTGGGCGCTTAGGATTCAAGCATAAATAGGAGGCCAGTTCCCTGACTGAAAGGAAGGTAAAACCATGGACCTTGAGAGACCATAAAGAATTATTAGCTGAAATTGACTAAGTTCCAAGCTCTCGAACACAAGCCTTTGTCACACGTTGCGAACATATGTTATTCTTTGGAGCATGCTGGGTTAGCTAAGTTCGCTATGTGTACGAAAGAGCGTTAATAGCCTGCGGATCTGCGGAGCCATGCTATATAGAGGCTTTCTGATTTCCATTCATAGAACAGCATTTCTGACATTGTGGTGCCCAATCGGCCCCAATGACCCGGTCATGGCATTGTTACCTATCCTGGTGTATGCATTTGGTCTTACTGTCGCTGCAGCCTTCTCTACTACATGGGCTGTTGTTGGTACTTTGCACTTTACAATGACAGCATTGCGGAGCTTGACTATCGAGGCTAGCAGATCGACCTTTTCAAGGGCTTCAATGAGCAATCGCAGCTAATTTCAGCCTAATCCTCGGTGTTAGGCACGTTTCTAGCGCCGCACGAATGATTATCATCCCGGTGACTATAGTTGTGGCCTACAATTTGTACTTCATACCTATGGGATATGACCCATAGGGTCTCACAGCTGCTGTTGCACTTACATGTGTATTTAGTAGCTGCCAGACCGTCGCTGTGCATGCATGCGTGCACCCACACCGCAGGGGAGAGTCCTAATTTCCAATTCCAATATTATTTGTTTCAATACATCGCTGCATCGGAAGAGTGTCTCTTCTACGTAAAGGGTGGTGTGGCGGTGTCTGCTTAGTCTTGGCAGGGTTGTACAGTTCTAGTCCGTGTGACACAACGCGATCGAAGGTGAAGCCAGTTCCATAGCCCGCATTAGTTGGCTAACCAAATATTATCCTCGATGGTGCCCAATGCTCTCCTTCTCCCCTTAGCAACATCTTTAGATTATCCGTAAAAGCCAACATCGAATCCTCAGGATGTAATTTCCAGCTACACACAGCAATCCTACGATAAACTGGATCCTGAGGGTAGTCTCCTGAGGGATAAGGAACAACTATTAACCCAACTGCGTCGCTGAAGACGTCATCATCGATGGAGATAGTATTCATGAGAAAACGAGGTTTCTTGGGGATGTCAATGTGATGTCCGAGCAACAGGATATCAGCATCAGAATGTGCCTTGACTACCTTACACATCACATCCCATGCATCGTTTCTGCTCTGAGACGTAACGGACAAACCATCATAATTCTGTACGCAGTCGACCGCGATGGCGAATGGATGGAAGTACTGGGGCCAATCGTGTCCCTCTGCCATCGCCAGCCAGATCTTGTACAGTAGCGCGAGAGGCACCCGCACTCCTTCGAAGACACCCCAAGTCACGTTAGTGCCCTTGAGAATAGTTGTCGACATCCGCGCAAGGGGCACTGTTGTCGCCTTCGAAGTCCTAGAGTTGTAGCTCAGGTGAATCGACGTGGCCGCCCGAGACTCTGGCCCGATGCGCCATCCTTTGCCCGGTATGGGTTGTGATGCGTATACGTGCATCTGGCCGAGCATGGGGTCCGCGGCATTGAGCTCTGCGCCTAGCTCGTCTTCGAGCTCCTCCAGACTAAAATCTCGCTGGACATCCGCGCCAGGACGGGACTTGCCGACCCGTAGATCAAAGACCTGCATGATACCATAGACACGGTCCTCTTTCCTGCTAACCTGGCGAAAAGCTGACATCGCAAGCAGTGAGGTTGGACAATGAAAGTTCATGGATAGCAAGCCAGAGTTCTCGAGAGCTGCTAAGAGCTTGTCGTAATGCAGTCTGTCGCGTTGTGAGGGGAGGCCATCGATGCCGCTAGCAACTACGTCGTATGTGGCCTGGATACTTACAAGAATTGAATCGAGTGGAATTGATACTTCCCCATCTCCACGTATACCATCATAAGCCCAGACCTTGCCCTCCCGCGTCAGAAGTTTAGCATCTGGCCGCAGGTGGGCCTCCTGCAGAGTCCACAGCGAGGAAAACCATGGATCTGACCAGAGAAAATCGACGTAATCTTCCGTTACCAACGTGACTCCCAAATCACGATCGTACTCAAATGGCCAATTGCCCTCCTGTTCAGTTTTGTCACGGTGCATTGAATCGACGGTTGTTGTGTCGTGCTTGAAGAGCCATATAAAGGCTTGGTATGCGTTCTTAAATATCCTAGCTTGCCGCCCAATCTCAGCCGCCATTTCAGGCGAGTTGGCTCTTTGATCGATGCATGCTACGTCAAGCCAGACGTGTTCAATTGGTATCTGCCCACTTGCTAGGTCGCAAATAGATCTCAGAACCGTCGCCATCTCCCTGGTATGGAATGCCTCAGGTGACACTCGTGGTATGGACCAGTTGATGCCATTAACGGGCAACATTGGCACCTCAGGGGCTCCATCGTCGCTCAGGCGCCATCTGCCCCAGGTATAGGACAGCGCAACATATAAGGGGCTTTCATGCTCGCCGTATCGATCTCCTGGTGCCCACCGATGAGATGTCATGGTGGGCACGTGGAGAAGTCTCCTAGGCCAGCGGCAATTATCATCAAATGGTGCATCCATGAGGCGGGTTGGAAAAGATGTAGGTGGGCGCCTGGGAGACGGACGCCACAGATTATCGCGCCGTCTGCAAAGCCCCTGCACCTAAACGCGTGGGGGTGTTTCTAGGCGCTCCTACTGCATGGATAACGAAAGTGCAAGGTCCTGATCCTTTCAATGCCATTTACTGACGCCTCGATTTGCTGAACCGTGGCTGCTGCGCCAATTAAAAAGGTACTATCCAGATATAGCGTCTTAGGCATTTAACCCTCATCTGCATCTTTGTCTAGACCTCTTTCCGAGTTCCAGCGGAGTCATTCGAGAAAGCTTTGCACACATTATACACATATGTAAGTCTGAGAGATGCAGCTCCTAATGAGCACTTCACTCTTCTGATCGAAACACCATGATACCGAACCCGATTTTGCTACACTGTCTTCAGAAATATAGCTTAGTGTAAAGCGCGCAAATTGGGACTTCTCATGTTTCATTCTGAATCCAGGAGCAGAGTGATACACTTGAGATATGAAAAATGGCGATTGGGAGTTTAGACCCACGGGGTTCATGTTATGTTACCATTAAGCAGCAGCAATCCCAAGTTTAAAATATGCATAGCAGATATCTATTATCCTGGCATCAAGTAGTACGCCGCCTGCACCGGCGCTACCACATGATCATAAAAACTTCTCCTGAACTGCTTCACATCAAAATTCTTACTGTGATTATGGCCCGAAAAACAGAACTTGATGCACCGCTCCGCTGCATCCCCATAGGCAGTCCCCGCGATCCTGCGGACGTCGTCAAGCCGCCTAACCGCGGTACAGTAGTCTTCAATAAGCGATCCCGACCCCAAATCGAGGATGCAAAGCTTCACCAGGACGATACCGAGGCCGAAGATCGCCCTATTGGGTATCAATTCATCGAGTTGGGTAGAAGAGCGCTCTTCGGGAAGAGAATTTGTCGAAAACAGATACGAGAGGTAGAACTTGGGCGAGTCCGGGCCCCCGTCATTCATATTTATTTCCAGAGATAGTTTTGCTTGCTTTTCGTTCCACGATTCGCTGAGTCAGGGGGTCTCTCCTAGGTGTAGAACAGACCAAGCTATGGATGCAGCGATGCCATATCTTTGTTTTGCGGATAGAGTGCGGATAGGGTTCTGCTTTCCATTGGCTAAATCGCCGAGAGATATTAGCCTTTCCAGATGAAACGATTCAATGATCTTGAGCATGCTAGGTTGTTTGGAGTCTAGAATAAATTGTTGGTAGTCATTCTCCTCCAGGTCCTTTTCTGGGTCCTTTAAATAGCCAGCCAGCTCGGGAGGACTGTTTTCGGCACACACTGCACTGCATAAATTGGTTATTTCTGTTCTCGCGGTGATCGCAGAGCGTTCTACACTTTCAACAACGCTGATGGAATTCGGTAAGGTCGGCGAGGATGGTAACGCTCGTGAACCTGAGAACGAGGCAAAACGCACGATTTTAGATTTGATTGATGAGGTTGGAGAAGGGGTTCGTGGTTGAGAGACTGGCGCTAGTAGAGTGGAATGTGGAGGGGTTAGTTTAGGGGCAATATAAGGAGTGATGTGAAGCTTTTCCCAGTACTGTGAAGTATTGGTGTTTCCTTTATAGGAGAAAGCCACTTTGTATATCTGAGTTTCATTTGATTTGCAGCTTTCCCAGTCAAGGTCAACGGCAGCTTGGTGGGGTGACGGGCAAGCGCAACGAAGACTTGCTCCAAGTGCACGATGAAGAGATATCAGGCACTTGCGTATTGAGCTACACTGCTGTGGGCTGAAGCTGAGCTTTAGTTCTTGAATCTTACTGCTGTCAACTTCTTCGGGTAACTCAGGTTTCTCGACAACTCTTCTGAGGTCTTCATTCAAGTTCCTTAGGTTTTCAAGTATCCGGTTCCGCTTCTTCGTGTTCAGGCTATTTTTCACTCGGGACCAATTAAATTGAACCCCATTCGAGAGTGTACTTGGCTGATTACATGAAGTTAATAAGTGTCCTGCAGTATATACGTACTTGAAAGAGAAGATGCCAGTGTTCAAATACCTTCTCATCGATGCTCACATTTAGGCTTTTTGTGAGCTCCGCTATAACGTCATCCATTTGTCGCACGATAGAGAAGAGCTCGTGGGAAATTTGCGGAAATTTGATCTCGAAGCATTTTCGAAGCTCTTCTCTTGAAGCATTTTTGCTAAGCCCAAGAGTTGAGAGGGTCTTTTCCAACTGGTAGTTTTGTATCGCAAGTTGATCTCGAAAGCTTTCTATAGTCACGCGGTATTTATGTAAAGTTTCGAATGGCTCAGAGTATTTCTCGAGTACCCAAATCACAAGTGGCAAGGCGCCCAGAACTAGCCCGGCAAGTTCAGCCATGATCAAAATCGATGCAGTGTAAAGGTCAAGCGTCTCTTGGTATTGGTATTCAAAGGTTAGGTCCGTTTGGTTATGAAGCTGAACTGGTCGGGTCTCAACACTGTGGCTCCAGCTGAAGGGAGTGTTACATCCTGCATGAAGGTTGTTCCGACCAACAAGGATGACTTACGAATTACCCCTCCTTTTAGTTATCATTTCAATTGCTAGTCTGTATCTAACAGCCTTGAGGTCTGAATCATAAGTCTTATGCAACTGCTCAATATGACAGATACTACTGAGGCAGTCAGCTCATCTCTTGCAGAATTGTATTTCGTATGCATAGAATCTTTTGCGAAATTGGTAGTGGCTCTGAGCGAGCCGGAGTGCGATGTGATACGTCGCGATGATGTTCGGCTCTCCCAGATACTCGAGGAGTATGGAAGAATTAAGATCTGGGGTGATCAAATTAAAGCGGACCTCCCAGCCAGAGCCCGTGGCTCTCTAGATGATGTACTGAGGGATGATAGAGATCTTAAATCGCTGGTACGTGGTATCCTCCAGCGACTGGGAATGCTCCTCCAGCAAGGCAAGTGGTACTTCTTGTGCATGAGGAATGCTAAATACCAACTGAACACCAACTAATTCTATGACAGCAACGCATATTGCGCGAATAAAACACGATCTCAGACGAGAAATGGATCAGGATTCCATCGGTAGTGTTAGTGATTCAGATCAAAGCACAGATAACGATGAATTTCAGCGTCGTAGAATGCCCAAGATCCGTCTACTATTTCAGCAAATTGCAGAGCAAATCCGATCATTGCACGAAATCTCATCGTTACTCAGACGACCAACAGTTACAGACAAGTTTATACGTTCCGCGGACCTGGGATTAGAAGCAGCTAAACCCCAGGACTTGGATAGTCTTGATCTCAATGCGGCCTTCGGGATGTACGACAGTAGTCACGTATCAGAAAAAATACTGCAATTGAAGGGCTTAGGGAAGAGCCTACAGAGTTTCGATTTTTCCAATGAAGCTGTGGCTCCTGTTAGCGATGCGCTTGACCATCGGGAAATTCAGGATATTCGATGGCTTTGTCAACGACTTGCGAAAGCTAACACGAAGCGCCGAGAACAACTTCAATATTGGAATACTCACCCTTATGACCCAAATCAGGTTGTCACAAGTACCAATTCGGTTGCAAACCTTGACATAGCTCTGGGAAAAGACTCAAAAATTCAAGTATCTACTGTCAAGCCACTCGATCCCGACGTCTCATACGAGAGGCCGGAATCAATTCTATCAAAGCAAAGTTTTTCTACAGTCGCCCTTTCTGATGTTTACGACACGAGGACTAATGTCCGGCCTCGGACTATCTATACACCTACGACGATAGGCCGGGACCATCGCGTATCTATACCAGGACCTCCCAAAATGAAGGATGGGGAAACACAGTTTCCATGTCCGTACTGCGGAATGAAACTTGAGGCTACCGATATGACGAGGCAATTGTGGAAGTAGGTTTAACGTCCCTTGAAGAGCCATCAACGGGCTTGTATTGATGATTGCAGGCGCCACGTTTTTCGAGACCTTCGCCCTTACGTCTGCACATTTGAACATTGTCAAAACGCAGGAAAGTTATTCTCCAGTCGTCACGAGTGGAAAAATCACGAATTTCAGATCCATCGCCGCGAATATGTGTGCCAGCGATGCCAAAATAGACATGCCAGCAGAAAAGAGATGTTAATGCATCTCCAAGAACACTACGGAGACTCAATTCCATTAGCACAGATAAGTATCATTGTAGATATCTGTGACCGCCAGGTAGACCCTTCCCATAATCACATAGAGTCATGCATCATGTGCGGGGAGGAAGTACTGATGCCAGCCTGGCATGACCATGTTGCTACGCACATGGAAGATCTTTCGCTTTTTGTCCTGCCAGCTCCAGAAGATGACGAAAAAGAGACTGGAGGTTCAATTATCTCCGGTGGAGCAGATGTTTTCAATTCAAGTAATGATAGTGCTGCTTCCGCACCAAGCGCTAGCAGCCTCAAATTTTCAGAAGCTGGGGGTCACGACCAGATCCCAGCAGAATTTGCCAGAATTATCGCTAACGAAGAACAAGAATACACGTCCAAAGTGTCAGAATGGACAGGTCGTCAACGAGCACCATCTCCTAGCCCCGAATCGAACGACGTCTACCCCGATAACGAGGATTTTGAGCATACAACTTCGATACTAAGCACTTACGGAGATTCTGATCATCGAAAAAGGGTACTGCAAGAATCAATACGACAGCTCAGACAACGTATGAGCGCGGCTTTGGCGGGGGTTGACCTGAAAATAATTATGGAAGAATCGCGGAAAATTGAAGGCGAAAACCGCGAGCTATAACAAAAGACTGAAGGTGAAAGATCGGGCGATTCAAATAGCCAGAGCAATCGTATCATGTTCCAGGAAGTTGTAAGCGCCTACGATCTATCTTGGGAAGAGTTGGAGCCCTTTTTACGACGGGTTTACCCCAGTATTTCCTTTGAAAGAAAGGTGAGTACACGAGGGCCTCGATCCCAATATCGAGACTCCTTGGAATGCTGAAGCACTAAGCTGTGTAGTTGATCGAAGATCATTACGTGATTTGTGTCCCACGTCCGTTAATACCTATAAGTCTTGAGTTAACAAGTCACATGCTCCGGGATTCACTTACTAAAATTTGTATGTTCAAGGTAGAGCGAGACAACATCAATGAACTCCGAAGACATCCCGGCTTGCAAGATCCCACATTTCCCGCTTCCCAAGAAGTATTCGAAAAGAATAAGAGAAAACAGTCTGCGCTAGTCCATGAATTGGCAGTAGGAGATCAGTCGCTCCAGCATTTGAAAAATGTATGGACCGGTGCGGATTCAGATCTAAAATCAACGGTAGAGAAAATCGCCGACTTCAATAAGTCCACGGAGAAACGGAGCTTAAAGAAGATGTACTGGAAAGAACTAGATGTTTGGAATTACAATTACGATACCCCTGAAGACCGCCAGTCAGCCATTGATAATGCTATTAAAGTTTACAACGAACAAAGCGTGGCCAAGTCCGAGGCTGCGTGGGACAGATTGCTTCCGTAAGAAGATTAAAATAAAAATATTGTGCTGAGCGAATTGCAGGCTTCAATATCAAAGAAGAGCACAATTCATCCATAACGAGGAAAAGGCTCCATCTACGTGGCAGAGATTGTCTAACTAGTATATATGTATGAGTCTTTACCCTGGTCTCCTGGAGTTATTCAGTAACGTTCTGTGACACTCATCTTTAACCGTTACAATTTAATAGTAACGGCGGACAAGAGATTATTACCTATCGATGTACTTTGATGAGTCGAAGCTATCAGGCAAATAGCATGCTTTTGCGCTGACCGATATGGCTAACTTAACTTCGACGTATCGGAATGAAGGCTACTAGAGCGGCCAGAGATGCAACTGATGATTATGAGGGCGAGCGTACTGAAGGCATAACATTTTGACACGTTAGGCAGCATTTCCAACCTAGCTTGAGCGTGTCGTAGACAATTTGTCTTGAAGATACTGAGCATATACGCTGGCGGGTGATTCAAATTTCCAAGGAGTCAAGGAGCCTCACGTAGGTAAGAAGGAGAGATCAGTTTTTAGGAATAAACTAGCGCATTATTTAGATAAAATTAACAGAAACCTATTTAGATGACCTGAAAGCTCAAGCTTAAGAAACGGATATAATGATTCAAATTCCTATTTACTGGTCTGTCATCTTGTCGCAAGGACTGACCTCTAGATATTGCAGCTATCCGTATTCTAAGGGTAGGGCCGGCGACATCATTCAAATAACCCACTAGGCGGTGACTCACATATTCAGCTACTCGTATGATTTTCACTAATTATTCTGCTTGCTATTACCGTGTTTGATCGATCACGATAACCAACGATAATAGCGTTACGGACCTGAATAAGGAGGGCCACGCGAGCAAGAGCGAAGCCTTCCTATATTTAAACATAACAATATCGCCGCTAGGGCTGGAAGGGAAGATCAGATTATATGGCCACCTTGATGGCCTCGTAGATCATTATAATATCGATTAGTCCTCCGAAGCCCTAGTCCTCTAGCCCTTGTCACATTTCTTTTGTTTCCCCCCAACTAGACCTACTATGATACTCGTGGGAGCGGTTCCGGCCTACCTTCACACAGAGCCAGCAAATTTTTTATGATGGATTGATCCGGCAGGGCAGTCAGTCAGCTAGTAAAAGTCCAGAAGCTGATTCAGAAATCAAGCGCCGGCGGGGTATAAGTAATTCATATAGTAAGTTAAGACCCATAAGATAGCATGTAGTGCTTCAAGATCCTCACGAGCCCATTTGCGGCTCAATTATCCTAGCTGAAGTTGCTCCCACTTAGGGGAAAGATATTCCCACGCAATAGCTGATATCTTTCCAAGCCCTTGGCGGTATGCTATACCATCTTTTCGTGTGATCCATAGAACGTTATGATATTCTTGCAAACCCTCCCGTCGAAGCTGCTCTACACGAGGGTGGTTATGAAAATTGGCGATCGAGATTGGTTCTTCTTTAGGAGAAATTGCTGACACCGCTGATGAAAGAGCCAACAATTCGCACTTAACGTCACCAGTGATGGAAAATAGGTTAGGCGACATGGGCATTATTCCATATCGTTGAGACCCATATGTCCAGCTTGGCTCAGTCCATTTGGCAACCTCATCCGGCGAGCTTGGATTATAGATCCATTTGACAGCCATATGCCCCCCGTAGCCACCAGCGTTAGCAGTGCCCCCTACTAGTTTGCATTTCGCGATAGGACCATATACCAAAAGTATTGGGCTAGGCTGTCTAATCAAAGCCGTTCTATTATCGCTTCCAGTTGACTCATTGATTGTTATGACATTTCTAGTAGTCCCGTTATCGGTGTACTTGAATTTGCATATTGGGGTGATTTTCGGAACGGAGAATGAATCGAGTGTCAGTGTAGGAATATCTAAAGCGGCCGGGTTTAGTTCCACAGCATATTCCTCTTCAAAATATCGATCATCAATGAGTCCTTGCCACCCAACCCAAGACCAGCTCGGGAGCTGAAGAGCGTCATCTTGCTTCGAACGCCTTTGCGTCATATCTTCGTCAGGCTGCCAAAGCAGGGCGATGTCAAACAATTCAATTGGTAAGCCCCATAAGAATCCGTCGGGAAAATAGTCCGTTAGTTTTGTTGTAATTCCCATGAAAGCATTCAATCCATCTTCAGGGAAAGTCAGCCCCCTACTGTTCTTCGTTATGTTAGCCCCTTCTAAGGAAATAGCGGACTTTTACAGGCTCGGTAACTTTGGTCAGGCTTACATATTGGCGGATAAGGGCCACGTAGTATTTGAGGGGATTTACTGTTGCATCGGCTGGTCTGAAAGACCTCCCGACAAACGATCGCTTTGAGTAAGCTTCGAGTTTGCCTCTGATCCAATCCGTTTCAACAGCGATCGGGAATGAGCCAGTAGTGCCAGTTCCCTCATGCCAGACTGCATCTGAACATTCCCACATTATGTATCCATATAGGAAGAAAAGTTTTCTTGGTGAAAGCAGCATCTCCTGATATGTCCACCCACGAGAATACTGTGGAGTCCTTAGCAGAAATATCAAGAGTGTGATGTTGCAAACCTTACCCATGGTGTGCGTGTGTGATCTATACGACTCATGTATTCACGTCCGGATAACAACTGTGAGGATACATTTCGAGGCTCGGTAAATCCTTTTATTCCACGTAGACCTTGGTTGGCATCCCACCCGTTGGCGGCGATGATAGTAAAATGTGCTCTCTCAAAAATGTGGCCCATCGAAGCCAGTTGAACGTGCTTACTCTCTAAGTCGTCCTGACATATACAGAAACGATCTACCCATAGATAGCTCTCGCCAAGAAGATTCACGAGTACCATAGCGTGCTTGATCGTTTTGGGTACAATCACCTGTCCGCTTTGCGTGCTCAAAGCACCAGGTTGTTGGAGGGTACCCATGATCTCTCGCGTTGCTTCTGTCCCTCCTGCATTACCCCATATGTAACTTAGGGCGACGTAACGATGTGTTTCTGCTGGGACAATGCACTCATTTTTGACGTCGACTAACCATATTGGCCCCTTAATCTCAGGATTAGCAACTGCCGCTGTCTGGCACGTCTTGCTGTGACAGGTGGTGCAGGTATGGATCCACTGTTGAATCTCATCCAAGTTGATCCAATAAGGGTCAACGGCACCTCCGTTCGAGCTAGGCTTTGGGATAGAGGCTGGAGTTTCATCGTCTTGTAGATCATCGTGCGTGAGATCGGATCCTTCGGCAGCAACGCTCTGCTCGTGCTGTACATGAAGAGCCTCCCCATCCAGTTCACCGTCATTCAACCGGACAACTAGCCTATCAGCATCCCCGCCAGCCGCATCATGTTCACCTTCTATGCTTGCGTCATTCTCTTTATCAATGTTAGCCTTCCTTCGGTGTAAGGCTCTGTTCAATGCGCGGGCGAATGCAGATCTCATCCTTAACTACAGATAATACACACTCTCAATTGAGCAATTATAATTATTTGGGAGTGAAACAATCATCAAAGTCAAAAGCCTGAACTTGACTCCAAGAAACAGGCAGCAAGATAATTAGGTGTAAGGCTACTATCACCATCCTCCGATTGGCTGCTTTACATCGCATCGGACAAAACTTAACCCGATCTTTACCAGTATACATGAGATTGTAAGTGCGAGTGCGAGCTATGTTTACTTGGCCGCGCTTCGTAGCACTATATTTTGAATCCTAATAATTAAAATTTTTGCTAAATGATCTAGTTCAAGGAAGGTACGAAGGACAGTGTTCAAAAGGAAGATGGCAGATGTCATTTACCTCCATTGCCTCTACAACATCAATATCCACATTCAAGCATTACACTAGCTTATCTACCAAAAATACTAGTACTATTACTGTATTACAACATAACTCTGTGGCCTATAATAATGATTTCGGGCTTTCTGGCCCATAATTCCTTCCATGTTATGTTTTATCCTCACTAAGAAAAGGTCGTCAAAAATATGATATCTGGCTGCCAAAATGTCAGCCAAGATCAGTGCGATGGTTCCGACTGGGACGACGCGACAGATGAGAGCAGCAAGCATAGGCTCAAGGACATTGAAAGTCCTTCATCATCCCGTCTAGAGAATCTGCCCGTCGAGCTGGGATTGCTGCTTCTCTCGAGCATGCCAGACCTACCGACGCTACGCGCGTTGGTCCACGCCTCTCCCATCTTGCACGCCCAGTACCGGTACAATCGCAATAGTATTCTTCGCGCATGCCTGAGCCGCGAGTTGGATGGCTTCTTCATCGATGCCTATGCCACTGCCATGTCTCGGGTGCGTGACCTTGGGCCTCGGACTGACGAGACTATTGCCGACTATCTTGATACCTACCAGACATGGCTCTCAAGCTCGGCCCCCTTCCCGAATATGAAATCAATTAGTCCCGGTCGTATTCGTTGGATGGTGGCCTATCATATATCTGTCGCTCGACCCTTAGCTCGCTTCTATAGCAACTGGGCTCTCGCAAACCTGAAAAAGGCAGTCTTGGCGTCAACAAGTCGGCAAGGAATAGTAGAGGCAGGGATAAACGAGGTAGCGAAAAAAGAGGTAGAAGAGGATGCGGCTGCACAAGATGATCACGATACCGAACTAAGTAGAAGCGAAGAGATACGCCTTTTTCGGGCTCTTTATCGATATGAGACTTACTATCACCTTTTTGGTCGGAATCAGGGCCAACGCCAGGGCGGATTTCGCCATCACGAAATCCATGATTTATTCTTCTGTCTTTTCGATCCTTGGGAGGCGGAGGCCGTTGGATGCATCGAAACCTTCGTTAGGTCCAAGTACGAAGACATCTTCAACCAGGTCAAGGCAGATTTACATCCCAGAAATGCCAGGTTCAGACAGGAGAATGGAGTTTATAACCCCGAAGGCTCTCACGACCTAGAGATGGAACATAACGGTGAGCACACATGACTACTCTTTCATACATAGCCGGCGCTGTACGTGTAATATGTGAATAAAAATGCTAATTCGACGACGAATAGACTATATGGATGGCACTATTTCCCGCGGCTTAAAGATGACAGCACGGCTATTAGTAATCGACGACCATGAGAAGCTCGTTTCTAAAATGCAACGATGCCTAACCCACTCTCAGGAGTTAGATGCCCCTATGAGGCGTGCGCTTGGGTCGGTGGCACAGAGTGACCGACGCGAGATGTCAACTAAGTTCCCTAACGCTCGGGACGAGGCTGAACAGAGGCGGGATCCAATACACTTCACTGGAGATGCTGTACCCCCCGATAAGCCGCCATTCGCATGGGTTACTTTGTGGGGTGGAAAATACTCTAATATATACGGAGAGTACGTCCCATTATCACTAAGACAATGGGGTTACGTTATGTGGGATGAGCGCCGATGGATCGACCTGGGGGCCGATACGAATGTCATCGTCAGTCAATGGAATCCTGATCTAATTGAGGAGATTGAGAATGACTATGACTGGAGGCCCGTAGAACTTGAGGGTTTATCTTGAAACTGATCATCGTGTTGCTTACATAATGAGACCTTGTAGCTGTATATAGATGGGGTTTAGCAATAAAGCACCTCAGAAGCAACATCACATAAAATAATCAAGGACTATAAAGATGGTGGGGTAAATCTCTAAAGAGGCTAGTTAGCCCTTCATGACTTTAAATCTGACCTGACCGTTGTTAGTCTCCCTAGAGATGCTAACCGCACTTTAATTATGCAGTTGGAGGCTCCCGAGCATCCGAGCCATACTTGTTAGTAGGGTACATTTCACCTTATGATATATTGCGTGAAGCCAAATTTGGCTGTTAGGCCTGTTCCTGTTAAGCATTTCTCTCGCACACGTCAAAAGTTTACCCAAACCTTCGACCCATGATAACAGGTCAACCTCGACGTTCTAGGCAGTTTCTAGAGTCTAGGATGTATAAAAAAGACAATTGATAGAGTATTCCACATCCGACCCACTGTCGTCACCGCTACTTGCGCAAGTACACCCTCTACGATCAAAGTTGCCTTCGTATTTGTACAACTATCAAAACCTAACAGTCTTCACCTCCCACCGTCAAGAATCCAAACCAGGACATTCCAGTTGTGAAGATCTTCCAGAACTATAACAATGCCTCCTAAAAAACTACCGACTATCCTCCTAGTTCCTGGCGCATTTGGCAAGCCTGACGGCTTCGACTTGCTCCTACCATACCTACATGAAGCCGGTTTTGCAACACATCCAGGAGCATATCCGAGCTGTAATCCAGTAAATCCACATGTGGCAACTTGCGAAAACGACATCACCTCTCTTCGCAATAATGTGCTTCTACCTCTCTTAGAACAGCAGAAAGACGTGATCATCCTCGCTCATTCTTACGGGGGTGTAGTAGCTGGAGGTGCAGCGAAGAATCTTGATAGAGCAACTCGGGAGGCGCAGGGCCAGGTTGGTAGCGTTGTCGGACTGATATATGTTGCGGGCAATATCACGCTGGAAGGCGAGTCGCTCCTACAGGCGGTTGGAGGCACTTACCCACCATTCATCAAGGAAAACAAGGTAAGGCCAACTGTTACAAAATTTTAGAGCTCAAGTCTTCTGATACACAATTCAATATTGCAGCCAGCCGAGGGCGTTGCTGTTATTGAACCAGCAATGAGTATCCTGTACAATGACTGCGACCCAGCGCTCGAATCGGAATTGGCAAAGCATATGAATCCCCATTCCCTCTTAGCTTTTGCTACCGCTGCCACAGCACCGGCCTGGGCAGACAAAGGTTTCGACGGGGTGAGAGCTTATATACGGACACTCGAGGACTGCTGTAACCCTTCATGGCTTCAAGACTCGTGGCTCGAGAAGTCCAAGGTACATTGGGACGTGGTTGACTTCAACACTGGTCATATGCCATTCGTCAGCAAGCCTAAGGAATTGGCAGCAACAATTGTGAAGCTTGGTCTTGGTTTTATGGCCCTTTAAAAGTAGTCATGTCTTGTTAGTGGAGATTGTTGGCTCGAATAACAGAAACCTACTGCAAGAGGCATACGATGCCCAATCTACCAAATCTTTGCCAGTCATAGCGGGAGCATGTAACTTGATGCAAATTGACATGTAGCTCTATAAATCAGCGTTCATATGAACCGACAGGTTTCACCAGGGACCGCGACAACTTTGTTCTGTAGTAATAGATTTCCCGGAGATGAAGCTGTTTACGCCTATCATATTATACTAGAAATATTTCATCGGTCTAAGATACGCGATATGATCTTTACGAGTCTTTCGCTGCAATCTTTAGTATCTAAATCACCCCCATTGTGCCGCCAAGCAACAAAACGGTCTGGTCTAACTAGAACGGCCCCTTTTTCACTGATGCCTTTCTTCTTAGACCAGCCGTAAAAAACATCACGATAATCTTCCCCTCCGATGCTATACACTGGGATCTCTACTGATAGTTCTTTGCGTACTTGGTCCGCTGCATGAACCCACTTCGCCTTCCCGCCGACCCCTGTAAAGATCGTGAAGTGGCCTTTGCCCGCCAGATCATGAGTCGATATCATCGGGTCGTTTGGCGTTGCTTTTGATGCACGCAGCCAAGCGTGGGGTAGACGAAACCCAGGATAGGTACTTTCTAGATAATGAAGATCCGAATCTTCGGGGTTAGAGAAGCAGGGAGGCGGATTCGGTTCGTCGTCAGCCCACACAGCGTCGGATATGTATAGCTGATTCATCTCAACCCCGAAGCCATGCCTCTCGGCGTCCAGTTTCTCGATGATCTGCTGAAATGCAGCTCTCGCTTCTGCACCCTCTTCCGTATCTTCTTCAAGCCGGTCGAGAATCTTGCGCTTCTTGGTCAAATCCGGCTCAAAAACTCCCATTAAAGAGAAGAGTTGCGCATGAATCTTCCCTGTTTCATTCGTACGTCTGACAACAGCTCTGCCAACAGGCTGTCTCTCCGCGCTGAAGGACTCCAATAACGAGGGTGAGGCCAGCCCTTTTCGGACATATCCAATCTTCCACGCAAGATTGTATGCATCTTGAATGCATGTGTTACTTCCAAGACCATTGAAAGGAGGGTGCCTGTGAACTGCATCTCCAAGACAGAACACCCTTCCGCGACTATATTGCTCTGCGTAGCAGTCTCTGATTGACCAAGTGGAGAAGCCTTTTACCTTGATTTGGACGGCAGCATCTCCAATGAGGTCTTTAACGTGATCAATGATTTCGTCCTGGCTAGCTGTGACTTCGTTGACGCCTGGTTTGGCCAGCATGCTGATCACCCACTCGGAGAAGGGCGTTACTTGGCGGGTTATTGCGATAGCGCAGTAGTCTGGCTGCGGTTTATCGGGCTTGATCAACATGTGTATTAATCCGGGGGAGCTTGTCATTAAATGGCTCTGGATTTGACGCTAGTTAGCCTATACTTCCTTGCGAGGGTTCCTTTAGTCGAACATACCAAGTCTGCTTCAAACCAAACATTCACCGCAAACCCTCCGCCTGGCGTATCATGGAATGGGAGCTGCACCTCTCGTGCAACCACACTTCGTGCACCATCTGCTCCGCAGAGATAGTTTGATATCACTGTCAGCTCTTGGCCGGATAGCAAGTCATTGATAGTGGAATGAACTTTGCCTGTCGCTGTGTCTTCGCGGCATGTGAGAAATTCATAGTCCCAACGAAGCTTGAAGCCATTCTGCGTAGCAACTCGGAGCAGAATTGGCTCTAAAATAGATTGCGGAAGGTCTGCTTGCTCGCAAGGTGTTGCCTTTTTGTACTCTCCCTGCATTCGTCAGTGAGGAGGGGTCAGGGGTTGGTGAGAGGCATTAGCTAACCTCTCTGTTAGGATCGTTTCCAGCATAGTATGATCTTGAAATTTCCTCCCCTACCATCGTATGACAGAATCGGTAAAATTTGATGAGCTCCTTTGGTGTGGCAACACTCCGACATTCTCGCTCCAGCCCAGCATCTCGCAGACATTCTACGTTGTAGATGTTAGAACATGTCGCAACATATGTATCTCGGATAGTTGATTTATAGGCATACCAAACGTGGCATTGTTAGTATAGTGAGCTCGTGGCGTTCTTGCCGTTGAAGAGGTTTTGCTGATAATGAGTCCAGTCACACCTAATGGTTCCCAGTCAGAGTCTGCACCCACGAGCATGGACGAACTGAAGCAATGCCCACCGTATTGAGTTAGGAAGCATCCTAAGCTGGCCCCTGCAGGTCCAGCTCCAACAATCAGTACGTCTGTCTCGATGCACGTCATGATGTAATATTGTAGCAATCGGCCTGCAGTTTGTTACAGTGCCTGGAAAGAGAGAGTTTCTACTCCGGGGTCCAACAAGTGAACTACATCCTTATCGTTTCGGGCGACACGCAATCCAACATCTGCCAAGGAACTGCACGAACGACACCATGCGACGATATCCTAGCCCTATCAGTTGATGGGGCCATTTCATCGTCAGCTTACTAAAATAGCGACCCTAAGTGGTCAGGAATTCACGATTAAAAAGTCAATCCTGTTAGCCAAGCCATGACCGCCACTTTCTGGGTCGTTACTCTAGTTGTCATTCCCTAACCAGTTGGTTCTGCTTCATATATGCGTAAGGGCTCTTTAGAGTACCGTTTCTCGTTGGCTAGAACTGTACCACACACAGTAAGCGCTGTCGCTTGGCTCTTGGGCGGACTAACTTACCAGGTAGCCCACTTCGTTATAGGCTACCAGTTTGGGCAACAGCTCTGTGATCGCGTGTCGTTATTGGCGACAATTCCCTGATATGGAATAAGGCATGCTTCAATTTATCTACACAGTGGTGCATATTCTATGATACGTAGGGTTACTAAATAACTCTATCATTCTTATCGATATCACTTGAGATATCTTCTTGCGACCCTTCGCTTCTAATTTGGGGCTTTCATGGTCTAATAAATGTATCGAAAGTTCAGATTCTCCCTGTCCGTCATATCGGCAAATGCAGTGGTATCCAAGTCTCGACCTTCCAGTCCACCTTCCGTAGCAACTTGTATCTCATCCCTGCGTTGATTCTCTCTCCTAAGAAGGAACCAGAACGTGGCGATGACGAGAACTTCGATGAGATGGGAGACAATCATTGACCAGATTCCAAGTTCATAGTAGGGTGCCTGGCTCGTCAAATAGAAAAACGGCCCAATAATCTAGTCACGCTTGTTAGCATGGTATACCATTCATGATAAAGTGTTCACGACAATGACTGAAAGAGATCCAATATTTGCATACTAGCACATAGTTAGCACAATCTCTAACCCACGTATGAAGAGAGGGTCATTTACCATTACCCGTGCAATATCCAAGGAACAAGACAGCATTAGTGACAACCTTTTTAGTGTGTCCCGAAGTATTTGCGGTTTGAAGGGAGAGGACCATAACAAATGCAGCATTATATGGGCCAGTCAAATAATAGGAGATTAGTCGACCAGCTTGGTTCTCAGGGCTGATGAAGCGAAGGCCAAAAGCGCCAGCGATATTAGGTAGCAAAAATATTATGATAAACATGCAACGTCGATTAACGAAACGGTCGTTGAGGTAGACGCATGTCAGGATACTGATCGCAATCAGAACTCCATAGGGAATCTGTAGGAGAGTTGTTCCCAGCTGGCTGAATCCGAACCCTTGAATGATCAAAGTGCCGAAGTTAGATATGCCACCATTAGGAACATTGCCGACAGTGCCGAGAGCGAAGAAGAGATAAAGTTTGATGTCAAGAAACGCTTCTTTGACCTGATAAGCTTTGAGGTGCTTGTTTTCAATTCCGGTCTGGTTTTCTCTCAAACGCTGCACTGCCATACGCTTTTCAGTTCTTGAGAGGCCCTTTGCCGTCACCGGAGAGTCAGGTAGGAAGATGCACATAACAATTCCCCAAGCAGAACACAGGGCCCCTATGATCAGAAATTCATATTTCCAGGATGGCAGAGCGCCTCTGATACTGCCGATTGCTATTTTCTCCGATTAGCCAGTGCCTAGCCCTGGAGACGGAATGTTGAAGTACTGACCATAGCCGAGTAACCCACCCAGAGCAATGCCGAATCCATTTGCGGTGTACCATAGGCCGATGCGGACTGGCTGTTGCTTTCTCGTATACCACATGGATGTGATCAGCATAAAGCTAGGGTCGGAACAAGCTTCTGCTGCGCCGGCTAGGAATCGAAGAGCCAACAGTTGTCCAAAATTCTTCGCTGCCGCTTGTAGCATAAGGAAAAACCCTTAAGAGAGTAAGCAAGGCTAGAAAACATAAACTATGCGGGCTACTTACCCCAGAAAAAGATATTGATGCCCAAATATCTCCCTGCTTCTAGTCAGTAATCTCTCTTCTCAATAAGGGGCTCGGGTAAAAATACCGATTGGTAGACGCTGCATCAAGAAATTTGTAGGAAAAGCCCAGAATAAGAAGCCGAAGTAGAAAACAGAACTCAGCCAGTTGTAATCAGCACCCGTCAGGTTGAGGTCTTTCCGGATTCCAAAAATTGCTGCGTCATGTTAAAGATACTGGTGACTCAGAAGGGGAAGCCAAGCGTACCTGCGTAAGACAAAGTTGTTTTATCGATATAAAAGAAAGCGTAACAAACAGCAAGGTATGGAAGAATCATAAAGTCAATCTTAAGTTCTCAAGAGTCAGTTAATCCAGTTCATATTGTATGTAGCATTCGCCCTTATTTACCTTGCGCACGAGCTTTCGTTCTTCAGCGGGATCAATAGGCTCATGAATTTGCTCCGGCGAGTCGAATAATGCCATTGCAACGTCTACATCCCGCAAAGCGACACCTTTCGGTGGTGGCGAGACGCTCGTGCGCTCATTATGGGCTACTGAGGCAGGTTCGATATCATCGGGTTTCGTCATGTTGCTGATCGTGTTCAAGTTACTCTACTAGATCCTGAGTCTAGGAAAAGTTGCGGTATAGAAGGTAAGTTCATTGCCTCTTCTTCTTCGATAAAACCAAAGCGGGGCGTGATAATGGTTTATCGGAAGTTGAATAGGAAAGACGACGAGTATCAGATGCGGAGAAGACCGGGGGTCGGTACTGCTTCCCCGCGCGAGCGATCGAATGCTGAGCGAAACGGAACTATTACAACCAACATCTGGATACTTGCTTTAGGGGCGACAGTGTAGGCACCAGAAAAGAACAATCAGGTCTAACATGTGCTCTTATGATACTCAAACTACTTCTGCAACTGTATCGAGAGAAACGGTAATAAAATGTTACATAGTGACCGCTCTTTTCGTAACTCAGCATTTGTAGTTCCTCCGTGCTAGCTTCCCCACGATCCCGTACATGAGTGTGGAGAAGCTATCATCAATCCCGGCTGGGGTAAGGGGAAAACATCATCCCGCAGACAAGTGTCACTCATTCCCCCAATAGGTGGGGTCAGATAGGTATCACAAGTAAAGTTGTTGACATATTCTAGATAAATATTAATTGGTTCTGTTTAATGGAGGCTATTTCAAGTCATTTGACATAGCAGATTTAAAGCCTCATCTTTACGAACTTCTCGGGAGCTTCTTCTCACAGCACTTGACTTATCTGGTGATTGGCCAACTGGGGCACGATTACGCGCGAAGAGTGAGCCTCGAACCACAAATACAGACCAAAAACCCGCTGCATATCGCGTTTTATTATTATGAACTCCATGCATATATGAAAGCTTGAATTGTATGCATATATTCGAATCGTATACCACATTAGGCGCAGGAACGTCGGCACTACCCACATACCCTAAATTAATACTTGCTGTCATTAACATTTTCAACTTATTTATGCATAACAAACGAGTGACGAATCAAAGGGGTTCACAGCGAAAACTCGGCAACTTAGCCATCTACAACACACATAGCTTTAAACTTCTGCTATCCATTGATATCTTTTGACTCAATTGCATTGAGCTCCTTTGGTCGGATAGCTCTCGATTCATTTGAGTGATCTCGCCAGCTTTAGATGCGCACGGGGCAGCTTACCTCCTTGGCAAAGGCTCCAGCGGCCCATTTCACCACTCAAGATGAAACCCAGATATTGGAGGCGCGGCAAGATCCAACCCAACTCTATTGATTTGCTTGTAATGTATACCAATAGTATGCTCCTCGCCATGCCGGAATGGCGGGCCATTTTCCCACGTCCACCCGTCGGAGAGCGCCATTCCACTCATGAAAACAGGGTTACCCTTTAGCAACACCAAGAATGGAACTGGTCGTCATTGATAAATGAATGTTGTGTCTTGGCTTACGGAACGAGTCAAAGTTAGGAAAGCGGAGCGCAAAAAGGACCGTGAAGAGACAATCGAACATCGTAAACAATTTTCTATATAAGTTAAGCATGAACACGAGCTATTGCGCCATTCTATCTCGCCGATAAAGACTTCTCATTATATATAACATAATACCTAGTCACAATGGCCGGCAAGACTACTTTGCTCAGTTTTGCCCTCTTGGGCCTCTCAGTAGCACAGAAGCCCGTTGGTGAGCCCGATAACCATCCGAAGATCACAACATACAGATGCACGAAGGCGGACGGATGCAAAGAGGCAACCAACTACCTCGTCTTGGATTCGTCTTCGCACGGAGTCTATCAAGCCAACAGCGGGGCGGGCTGCGGCGACTGGGGAAATGGCCCAGATCCCACGGCTTGCCCGACTGAGGAAGACTGCGCGAAGAACTGTTTAATGAATAGCATCCAGGACTACAGCACCATTGGTGTCACGACTAAAGATGATGAACTACTCATGGAGCAGATTGTTGGCGGCAATGTAGTGTCTCCGAGGATATACCTGCTTAACGAAGCCAAGGACAAATATGAGATGCTGAAGCTCACTGGACAAGAGATCTCTTTCGATATTGACGCTACACACCTCCCCTGTGGCATGAACAGCGCCCTCTACATGGGTGAGATGTTGGAAGATGGTGGAAAGAGTGAGCTCAACCCCGGCGGTGCTACGTGGGGAACTGGCTACTGTGACGCGCAGTGCTACGTCACTCCGTTCATCAATGGTGTTGTAAGTAATCCAATTATGCCTCTGAATTTCTATCTCGTGCGACTAATGACTGGATGGTAGGGAAACGTTGGCGAGAAGGGTGCTTGTTGCAACGAGATGGACATCTGGGAGGCCAATGCTCGAGCAACACAAATTGCTCCTCACCCCTGCAACCAAACCGGCCCCTACCTCTGCTCAGGCGACGAATGCGCAGCACAGGGCGTATGCGACAAGAATGGTTGTGGTTGGAACACATACCGACTGAACCAGCCCGAATATTACGGAGAGGGGCCAGAGTTCGACGTTGATACAACGAAACCATTCACCGTCGTGACTCAATTCCCGGCAGACGCCAACGGCACTCTAACTGGAATCCGTCGCCTATATTTGCAGGATGGTAAGATCATCAAGGCCAATGTGATAGAGAAGGAAGGCGTCCCAGCTGTCGATTACGAGACCGATGAGTACTGCGAAGCAACTGGCGCTACTGCCTTCATGAGATTAGGGGGCCTGTCAGGATTCGGCGAGTCATTAACCCGCGGTATGGTCTTGACGTTCAGTCTATGGTGGGATGAGGGTGGCTTCATGCAATGGCTCGATGGCTCGTCACAGGGTGCCGGTCCTTGCAACGCGACTGAGGGTGACCCCAAGAACATCCGAGTCATTGAGCCAGCGCCTCAGGTTACTTTCAGCAACATGAAGTGGGGTGAGATCGACTCAACGTACTCTGAGGCTTAACTGGGAAATAATATTAAACCATGTTATTAACTGGGCATTATTGATAAATTGACATAGACGAGGTAACAATATGTTAATTAGAGGCTTTGAACTTCCGAATAATCATGATCTGTGACCGCAACTTTACGGACCCCAAGTCGGCAAAGCCGCTTTTCGTAGAGCGACGTCAGTATAGATTATCCCACACGATAAGGCTCTCTCATACCAACAAGCGGTGACTATTTTGAGGCCAGCATAAGCACTCGCGCACGGGCAAGCTACGATTGGGTCCAATATCTCGGCTCTATGCAACGCCAGGGATATTTATAGGGCTGTGCTGTTGCATTTGGTCGCTTGTAAGCTGACGCTCATACAAGAGCCCCATCTCGGTCAGAAAACCACGAGCAAGGCTGCTTTAGGAAGAACCATACTTACTGAGCTCTGGATATAAAAGCGGATTGAGGTGAGCGGTTTTGAAATACAATGTCCAAAACTCAGCGCTCCAACTTGATATTGTACAGCTGTCAATTATACCAATCTCATACCAACCTTCGAAACAAGTGAATAACTACTGTTCATTCCCGTGCTATCCGAGAAGATGCATGTCGCACAATTCACCATCAGTGGCAAGCATGAAATTGCCCGCGGTCGGCCGACCAGTACTCATTCCTGGCGTTAAAAAGTCATTTGGCTGTTCAGGTTAGTAAAGCAACACTAATTTTGATGAGATGTGCTCACACAAGGACCAGTCAGTTGGAATCGTGCGCCGATTTTACTATTGGGTTTGGTTTGTTGAATGCAACACACACTGCCCACCTGTGACGGTATAAGGGTCGCGGAGTAAAGTCCCATTTGAATATGACCCATCAATATTTATTTGGAAAGCCCTTCACATCAAAAAATTCCATATATGTTCTCCATAATGATCTGTTTTCGTTTGTGGGTGTGTGGATACGTTGAGGGGTTGGCAGATTACCGAAGATGGAAAGGGAAATGTAACCATTCGGAACGAACATCTTGTCGATGACGAAATTTCGGATATTATGAAAATCCGTCCATCTTACATTGCGGCTCGATAGCCTAGCCCATGATAATGATATAATGTCATAATGTTATAATAATTCTTCCAGAGTTGATCAACATGAAATTTCTAAATGAATTTTAACCCAACTTTTCGGATGTGTCTCCTACGTTGAAATATTAACGTATGTGTGAGAGAGAGAGAGGGGGGGGGGAGGGAGAGAGAAACGCTCAATATTACTTGGTTGAAGCTATCTTAAGTCACTCTCTGGCTGTTACATGAATATAAGCGCTCTTTATTGGCTTCACAAGATTCCGCACCCGGGCAAATAATACCAACCCTACTCACCTCGGCTGTTCGAGATTACATCCCAAGTCCTTATATATCGTGTGAGAATTGATTTTACGAGCGTGTGTGAGGCGCGTCTGATATCGAGTTGAATTTCTTGATCCTTTCGACGTGTATAGTACATAAGGCTAGGAATGAGTAAGTAGAAGATGTGACTGTAGACTTGGGCCAGTAACCGTAGTAAGCCTCAGAGGGCCTCAACGGGTGCTCTATTGGTACTAATTTTGTTGAAGTATTAGTTGATGACTGCTGGTCTGAACATGGCTTCCTTTTATAAAACCTCTCCCTTACTACTTGACAGGTCAAATATATTGGTGTGTTTGTGTTATACCCCTTTAGATTATATTATTTCAGTCTGAAAAAGTCTATTCAAGCCCGACAGTAGACTACGTGAGTCTCAACGCACACTACTTGTAACGCTACTAGTCATGGAAGTTCCTTTTCAAGATATCAAATATCTTCGTGATGACATTTATATACATGGTGTACGAGATCGAGATCGATCCTAAGTACACGCCCAATCTAGTAGTTTTTGATTCATTACGCGCGTTTTACGAAAGCAAGCTCTAATACTATAGTCTCGTTTTTACGGATCTCGATTTCTCAGCGGCTACACGGACTGCTCTTGGCCTTGGGCATGGTCGAATAGCTTGTCCAGGACACTTTCCTGCGAGTCTCGTCAAGATGATTGTCGTCAAGCTGCTTACTGAATATAAATTTGGGTTCTTACCAGGAGAGAGTGGGCCCCAGACCGTCAGCATACGTGATTTCTCTATCACGTCTCTGACTCAGAAAATACTAGCAAGGACGAGAAAAGGCAGGCAGTCAATGTCTCTATTGAATAGTTGCAATGGAATGCGACACAATATCAGAGATTTCTCAAACAACATGTAGGATATGTCATATTTTACAGACTGCCTTTATCATGCTGGCTTCACTCATTTATCACGCTTAATAATATATAACCACCGATTGGATGCTCTTTCATACTATACCCCCCTGTTACCCTATAACTTGATCTGAGCAGTACCTTCGATCGATTTCATGTTCACTTTAACCTGGTCCCCGGGTCGGAATGGGGCCCATCTGTCACAGAAACGTGGTTATCTGCAGCCAGCTTGATCGGATCCTTACCTAGCTAAATCTGCTGTAGCTGTTGCTTGATAATTCATGTTTTTGGCAGCTTTTTGATATGTGTGTTCACCAGGATAACGTCATGATTTAATCACCCATGAAACTAAAACATATCTAATAATCGTGTAGGTCCATGTATTTGGGCATCGTCTCTTCGGTGCAAGCTTCAACCTCCGTGATGAGCTTGCTTGTTACGGCAAACCAGCCTGCCTTACAACCGACTCTATAACAATGACGAAGTAGTATTAATCCGGATAGCGTCGCTATCCGTTTCTTCCTGCACTCTACATATAAACGACTCGTGGGATGATGGGTTACATTCTGGCCCACTGTAAGCAGGGGCACTCTTAGTACGTGCATTAGGCTGCGAAAACCATTTATGCATTGCCGACCGTGCTTTTGAGCTAACAACACATTTGAATGTCCCGATCATGTTTAAATATTGTATAGGATTAAACTACCTAGTTTATTTGTTGAGCTCTAGAAACGTTTTCCTCGAAGGTAGATTTGAGAGGGCTCGTGTGTTTTAATTGAGGAGAATTGATCTTTAGAGATCCGCGTGTAAACACCTTGGATGAGAGCTAATATACGTATATTAGATATATATGTGCGCAACACCATAATCGTGTGCCTGATTGTTCCAGATTCCATCTCCTACTGGACCCTGTACCCGACCTCGGAGCATCATTTTAAACTAACATGATATTATTGCAAAATCAGTCATGATATCATAAACGAACAACTCATGGATGACTACATGCCCAGACTGACAGGCCGGGCCGAGATTCCTAGTGGCATGTATCTATGCGATTGCGGTGAGAGATGATATTTATGCATATAAGAGGGTATATGCTATTATACCTAGGTATTTCAAGAGCGAGACTGCCCACCCAGATTTCGCTCAACCTAAAGCCAAGACGACGGAGTGTGGCACTCACAATAAAACCCGCAACACGAGACATACAGCTCGTGTTCTTTTACCCAATATACCGATGTGGCCGAAATAACGCCTGAAGACAATAGAATGCCGTACCTGCTGTGGTACCCCAAGGCAGCAAGCGAGCCATGCAATGGCTTAGTGAACGCGCCTCTAATAATAACTTACATGGCTGTGATTCGGTCAATCCCATAGGCGGACTAACATATTCTGGAGCCTCGCTAGCCTTGAGATCGGTCCGCATTTAATATATGGTATATTCCGTATCCGCGGCCGCCATCTGATCAACGGTAAAGGAACAACCGGTGTGGCTGGTTATCGTCTTACCGCAACGAGACATGTCAAGCTACGAATTACCTAGTTCAGTCCTTCATCCGAAGTAAGTCCCAAGTATACAATTTATTTCTGAGGCCAATTGGGGAATCCCCACGAACTAATGACCTGTTGTTGCGTAGCTTATGTTGTAGTTTGTGTACACCGATATCTCGTTGCTATTCCCGTGGACCAATGCGACATGTTATAGGATCTACCCAAGGCAATACATACCTAACCTACATCGTAAGTCCCATGTGTCATGATTCGGGGGAAAACAAGCCACCGTTCTTAGCATAGCAGTCATCCCGATTAATGATACCGACCCCATCGAACGAACTCCAAACCCCAAACTCCAAAAAAAACCCCACGAGCGGCATCGTGAAAATCGGGAGACCTGTCAGAAATCAGACAGACCCCCAACCCACGACCTACCTCTTTTGGGCAATGGTTGCATGAGGGAACCGGAATCTCTCCAGACGAATCGCATACCCCCACGCCCCCTATTTAATGACCAAGACACACGAAAACGGCTCAACCCGAACAGATCATATGTATATCGTGAGTGAGCCTGTGGTGAGCCTGCCGTCAGTCATCGAATACCTACATACATCCCATCCCCCGGTTTAACGTTTCCCGAAAGGAAACACCTCGGTGGGGTCAGCTGACCGATATTCCAAGCGTAGCGATTGGGTTTAGTCTGGGTGCCATGGGTCCCAAGGGCATGAGCGCGAGGTAACGGAGGCGATTGGACGTGCACCCTCACCGCACCTCTTTACCCGCAGCATTCTCCCGTGCTAGCCGTGTGTGCTAAGCATCAGGGATTGTTGGGATTTTCCAATTACTGTACGAAATTTGCATTCACGGTCCGGTGAGCGGCGCCGGGACCATCGGCTCATGACCACGCGCGGTAGATGGCGCTGGATTACTGGGAGCGATGCGGTAGGCAAGTCGGTAAAGCAAACTGCTGGCTGGCTGACTCCCCTGTGCACGCGTCGGCCGATGTCTTTTCTGTTGAGCCAAGGAACACAAAATGTGAGCCGTGTCTTCTCGTGTCCGGCGGTCGGGAGTAAGTGATCGTTTCTTTTTATTTACTTTTTCTTTTTCCTTTTCGGTTTCTGTCGTACGACTCCGTTCCTTTTCGGATCAAGAAGAAATTTTTGGAATTATCCTCCTTCTGTACTATCGACCCGGCACACCTGTCGAGAGTCGTGCCAAGTCGGGACTGTAAACAGCCCTGTCCTTCCGAAGCCCCCCGAACCGGACTCGGCAGATCTCGGGGACGCACTCTAACAGCCCACGGAGCTGGCCAACCATCACCACCAACCAACTAACTCGCTATCACAGATGCCTATCCATTCGGCCATTGCAAGCCGGGGAGTGGGTAGCCCCGCAGCGAGTAATGGTGCTAACGGCACCAACGGTCATGCCAACGGCCATGCCAACGGTGCCAATGGCCATATTAACGGTACCAACGGCGTCAACGGCACCAGCCACACGCCTCTCTGCCGTCCGACGGCCGATGGCTCGCGGTATGAGTTATCGAGCGCAACGGCAATGCCCAAGGCAGGCGCCTTCCTCTGGAACCAGCAGATGATGATCCAGGTGACATGCAGGGGGTACGCAACGGCACAGTTCATGCAGCCCGAGCCGGCCAAGTACATGCACGCGCCGAATCTAGAAGCGCGGACCTTCATGCAGCCGGAGCAGAACTACTACGCGCACCACCCGGGGCGGTTCGTGTACGTGAAAGACGAGGAGACGTCGGAGGTCTTCTCGGCGCCTTACGAGCCCGTGCGCGCAAAGCCAGACAAGTTCGTCTTCTCGGCGGGGAAGAGCGACGTCCGCTGGACCGTCGAGAACCTAGGTCTGCGCGTGGAGATGACGCTCGTGATCCCCACGCACGACGTCGCCGAGCTGTGGACCGTGAGCGTCACCAACCTGACGGACAGACCCAGGAGAATCGGCGTGTACCCCTACTTCCCCTTCGGGTACATGTCGTGGATGAACCAGTCGGGCGAGTGGCGGCCGGACCTGTGCGGCGTCGTCGCGAGCAGCATCACCCCCTACCAGAAGGCCGAGGATTACTTCAAGAACAAGCTGCTGAAGGACAAGTCGTACTTCTTGTGCGAGACGCAGCCCACGTCGTGGGAGGCGATGCAGGGGGCCTTTGAGGGAGAGGGCGGACTCCACGCGCCGTCGGGTATCGTCGATCGCGAGGAGCTCAGCCGTAGCGACGCGCGGTACGAGACGCCCGCCGCGGCCGTGCAATACCGGCTCACGCTGAAACCCTCGGAGTCGCACACGCTACGTTTTCTACTGGGCCCCGCGCTCGACGATGCCGAGATCCGGACGATGAAGACGCGGTACCTAAGTAAGGCAGGTTTCGCGCGGTGCGCAGGCGAGTACGCGGCGTACATCGCCAAGGGGACGGGGTGCCTACAAATCTCAACGCCCGACGCAGCACTAGACAACTTCGTGAACAACTGGCTGCCGCGCCAATGCTACTACCACGGAGACGTGAACCGACTGACGACAGATCCGCAGACGCGCAACTACCTACAAGACAACATGGGAATGGCGTACATCGCGCCATCGGTGGCGCGACGGGCGTTCGTGACGGCGCTGGCGCAGCAGGAGGCCACGGGCTCCATGCCCGATGGCATCCTGCTGGCCGAGGGCGCGGAGCTAAAATACATCAACCAGATCCCGCACACGGACCACTGTGTCTGGCTGCCTGTGGCACTGGAAGCGTATCTCTCCGAGACGGCAGACTATGCCCTGCTGGACGAGCCCGTGGCGAACCGCGACGGAATCGGCGAGACGCAGACTGTCTTCGAGCGCATCTCGCGCGCCGTCGACTGGCTTCTCAGCGCGCGCGACGAGCGCGGCTTAAGCTACATCGCACAAGGCGACTGGTGCGATCCCATGAACATGGTCGGATACAAGGGCAAGGGTGTATCAGGGTGGCTAACGCTAGCGACGGGGTTCGCATGCAAACTATGGGCAGACGTGTGCGCTCGACAAGGAAGAGCCGATCTAGCAGAAAAGTACACAGCGGGCGCAGAGGCCGTGAACGCAGCGGCAAACAAGCACATGTGGCACGGGGACTGGTTCGCGCGGGGCATCACAGACGACGACGTAGTCTTCGGCGTAGCCTCCGACAACGAGGGCCGCATCTGGCTGAACCCGCAGACATGGGCGATTCTAAGCGGCGCCGCGTCGCAGGGGCAGATCAATGCTATGCTTCCCGCCGTGGACGCAAACTTATCAACGCCGTACGGCACGCTGATGTTCGCGCCGCCGTACAGCGGGATGCGCGAGGACGTGGGACGCGTGACGCAGAAGTATCCGGGTTCAGCGGAGAACGGGTCCGTGTATAATCATGCAGCGGTATTCTACATCCACGCCCTTTACGGAATCGGAGAGGCCGAGCGCGCCTACGACGTGCTGCGCAAGCTTATCCCTGGCCCTTCTGAAAAAGATTACATAGCCCGCGGCCAGATGCCCGTGTACATCCCGAATTACTACCGCGGCGCGTGGCGCGAGTATCCGCGCACGGCGGGGCGGTCGAGCCAACTATTCAACACGGGCACCGTGTCATGGGCATACCGATGCTTCATCGAGGGACTATGCGGACTGCGCGGCGACGCCGAGGGGCTGACGATCCGTCCGCAGCTGCCGCCGCACTGGGATGGGATGAAAGTGAAGCGCCTGTTCCGCGGCGCCACGTTCCTGGTCGATATCCAGAAGAAAGCTGACGTGGACGAGGTCGTCGTGAGACATGGTGATGTCGTGCTCGAGGGGGCGAGGTTCACGGCCATCCGTCCAGGCGAGACGTATCAGCTCTCTGTGTCGGTGCCAAAATAAATAGAAGAATGAGAATGAGATGAGAATGAGATGATGATACCCTAGCGAAGCATTTACTGAAGGCGGGGGAACGATGCTTAACCGAAGGGTTACTTTGTTACGAAGTCATGAATACGAAATGTGTACTGTGTCATTATATGTTACCCCGATAATTGCCTTACTGACAACACCTTTCTGCCCTCTGTCCGTCAGTATCAGTCCACTCATTTAGCCTAGTCATAATGTCAAAAGACCGTTTGAATATGATTCAACCAGAAACCGTCGTAAAGAGTTGTTAAAATCTTCAGTGCATGGCTACATTATTCCCAGAAATTCTAGCCACGTTAGGTCTAATATAAATAATGGCGAGTTCTTGTGACACTTGGAAATTTAGGTTTTAAATCATCGCTCATTTTGTGTAAAGGTTTTTCACGAATTACATGACGCCAGGCCGTATGTACATTCTTTAAATCAATCACCTGAACAAACGTCGACCCAGAAATTGCAACCCCAGAACAGTAACACAAAAAAAAATCATGCAACACACAAATCTTTTCAATACAGGGATACATATGCTGTATTAACATTTTGTTTCCTATATATACGGGAATCCAATACTTGTCCAATTTGCTCCATTATTAAATCCATACACATACTCTTATAGTACAAGCATGCCAACTCCGGACAAGAGAGCAGTGGCCACGTAGGCAACGAAGAAAGTTGTACCGAAGTTGAAGAAACCCGGGGTAGAAAGGTTGTTGGGAGCAGCGGCGCTCTTTGAGGTGCTGCTAGCACCTCCAGTGGGCTGGGCCACGGATCCAGCGCCGTCGGAGCCGGCAGCTTGAAGCAGGCTGGAGCAGCTTCCGGTTGTCTTGGGGCTCTGTGTCGTGGCAATACCGCCAAAGTCGCAAGCACTCGCCTTGTTGCTCTGCGCGTTGTAGTATTGGTTGGCGACGAATGCGAGCTGTTGCTTGGGAGAGCAGCCCGAAATCGCACCGTAGTCACCAGTGGTAGCGTTGTGCGAAATACCGACACAGTACTTGCCGTTCTGCTCGCCGCAGATGAAAGCGAACTCGTCGCCGTACTCGTCAGCATTATCGGAGTTAATAGTGCAAGTCAAGCTGCTCATGGCGCAGTCGCAGAGCTCAGGGTTAACCGGAGGCGGGAGAGGCGAAGCAACAGGAGCCCATGAAGCGCCGGTGGTCGGGCAAGCAGGAGGCGAGTTGGTGGGCTTGTATGCGCTCGAGGCGGTAATGGTGGGGCTGACCTTAGCAAGCTGGTTTCGCAGGGAGGTGAAGTCTGGCTCTGGGACAACTTTGTCATTCTCGATCTGGACAAGACCGTAATTGTTGTCAGACATGAACCACTGATAAACGATACCACCAGAGAAGACTTCAGTCATGTTGCCGAAGAGTACCGGAACCTCAGTGAAGGGTCTGTGAGTCGGTCCACCGGGAATACCTTCGATGCATCCGTACTCAGCGAAGAAGACGGGAACAGGGTAGTCGCTGAAGAACTGCACACGCTCATCGTAGGATGATGCCTGGTAGTTGCTGAAACCACACCAAGAGTAAACGTTGTAACCCCAGAAGTCGATGCTAGTGTCTGTGTCGCTCTCGGGCTGGCAGGCGAAGTAATGAGCCAGCTCGTCTCTTGAAGGCACATCGGCGGTGGCATACCCAACGCCGAGGGTAGTACGGTACTTCTGTGTCTTGATGTAGGACTTGGTGTCTCGGACGGCAGCCTTCACGAAAGCGGTGGCTTGGGTCTGGTTGGCAGCTTGAACGACCTCGTTACCAGCGAAGAAACCGATAACGTTCTTGTACTTTTGCAGAGCATCGACAACGGAGGTGTATCGTTGGTAGAGCGGGAGATTCCACTCTGGGCTGTTGCTGTCGATGGAGGTACCGGGCTCACTGAGATCGGCGACGACGTAGATGTCGTTGGCGGCGAGCAACTCCATGCAGTCGTCGTGGCTCACGGTGGGGTCGATAGCGTAGACACGAATGACGTTGGTGAATAGCTGCTTCATGAAGGGAATGTCTCTGGCACACTTGGTCTTGTCAGAGAGGGGGTCGGTGTATTTGACATTAGCGTTGGTTGAGCCATTGGGAGAGAAATCCTCTTGGTAGGCAACACCCTTCATGTAACTGTCACCACAAATTAGAACGGAGTCATACGACGTGGGATAAGGGGGAGATTTTTACAATTGCGAGCCGTTGTTGGTGTAGAAGAAATGCTGGCCGTAGACTTTGATGTCGGGAATGGTGTCGTAGCTGGCAGCAGAGGCCGCGCCGGATAGGGCGGCAGCCCCGAGAACCGAGGACAGCTTCATGTTGGAGCGAACGGGATATCGATATAAGCGTCGACTGGGCGAATTGATGGTTTAGCTGTTGTTAACGTTGAGATTGGCGATGGGTAGCGACCGAATTGGACCAGCCGTGTTGGTGTTGTTGTAAGTGAGGAATCAATGCAGTCGCGAAGCTAGATTCAAGCCAATGGATGAAAAAAGACCAGAACGAGAGATGGTCTGTTGGCGCCGAGGAGCGAAGATGGTCCTTGGGCCGTCAAAGAATGTGGTGTAGCAACTTTTTGGTTATTAATGATCTATATCGAAGTGGTTGACCAAGATGGGACAAAGAGGTAGAAAAGCAAACCAGGGATAGCGAGGGAGGGGAGAGAAGTATGGGCTGTTTGGAATCTGGGCTGACGCACGTATAAAGGGGCCAAGACTTTTCAATCTGGAGCTAAGCCCACCCTCCAGCATGACAGTTACGCGTGTACTGGGTCCCCCGTACCTGACACGGCGTCTGGCTGACTCCACTGCAACAAAAATAACGGGAACCAACAGCGCACTGTACTGCACTGCACCACGAAGCCTTGCGCACGCAGTGTAAGTTACACTGACGCTATCAAAATCTATTGAAACGACTTACACGTAGTCAACTCGGGGTCTGCTCGGACTTTGTAGCCATTGAAATTGCATTTTCAACAACAATATCATAGATAGATGAACACATTAAACCTGAGAATGAATTATACTACTTACGTGATTCGATTGTTTACAGCTGTTATACAGTCCGCACACTGTACATAAGGATCGAGATGGAGCCGTGGAAACAGAAGCTGATACGAAGCCGGAGTGAGACCGGGTAGCATTGTGGCAGTGTTCTTCTTCCCTCAAGATTGGGATCGGTCACAACTCCATCGCGTGCCGCACGAAAAGTACTGGATTGCACGTGCCTCTTATCCACAAGCTGCGTTTCCGATCTTCAAACAAAACAGAGAATTCGCGTTGTACAGAATGGAGCAATGAAGTCATGGCCAGCGTAATCTCGTGCAGATCCATTGTGTAGAAACAGCACAGTATTGAGGCGGAAATAAAGAATTCCCCTTCTCCCTGCATAACAACTTTTTATGATAAGTGGTCCAAGGTCCTACACTAGGCTACTGTAGTACATATTTTTGCATATTGAAAGGAAAAGACGGCAAATTGATCAACAAGGGTATAGCGGCGAGAGCATGTTTAAAGTAGGCTACTTTGGCTACGATTGGCCGCTCGCCGCTAGTCCCGTTACATCCAGAGAACAAAAGCTTGAACGACAGGCTGCAAGCAATGCAACCGAGCTAATTTAGTCCAGTAGAAAATCACCCGATGGAAAAGCTTAGCAGAGCTTAGCCATCTGTAACTTTTATATTCAGTGGTTCCAGGACTGTGTTCTGTAGATCTTCCATTTGGCACCACAAAGGACCCTGCATCAACCTTATCAATGACGGTATTTTGCGGCTCAATCTTGTTTTAATAAAAATCAAGTCAAACCGATATGGCCGACCAGTATCATGAGTACATACATACAGTATTGACGGCGCCGCAAAGAACAATAACTACTTTTTTTATGAGATTACAGTACATTCCATCCCTACTATCGTGATCGGAAATGAATACTACTAGTCTCAAGACGACTATACTGGGTATTCTCCTCCACCATTTCACAACAACTAATCCACATAACAATCTTTAGCCGCAGCGATACGTGCATTCAGACGACTAACACTGCACTAACCCATGATTCCCACAGCGGAGACAGGCGGGAAAGGAGGTGGCAAGGAATCGACTTGCCCACGGCGTACAAACTGCCGGGAATAGTCGCGAGAACTAGTTATTGAGAGGCTTACGTAGTTCAATCTTAGACGGTAGGGAAGTCGGCTCAGGAGTCAGGATGTCTATCCACGTAAACCCAGTATACTCATTCTCGACGCGCACAGACTAATTCTGCCGTGATTGCCGTCGTTAAGTATTCCGTCGAGTCAGGTAATACTAATTGGTCGAATTGGCCATCTCACAACGACATCACGACACGACACGTCTTAATGATTTTCAATAGGGCAAAAAATAGCCCCTTTTCGAATTCTCGACTACACTCATCAACTCCCTCCTATACATTAACTATGGCGGACCGACTGACTTAACATCGCCAATACAACCATCCAAAGTCAACGCCGCCATCAATTTTCCTTTGCCTCGTTACGCTCGCTCACCCCAAACATCCCAACCCTTACATAGTCGCCTTCTGCTGCGCATCAGGAATCGGCTGGACCCAACTAACGCGGTGTTCAGAGAAGAGCTCGATGGCCGGGTTTGCCTTATCAAGAGCATCGACATCATCAAGGGTGCCAGCTTTAATGATCTTGCTATCGCCGAAGGAGGCGCCGTCGCGCCAGAGCGTAGAGCCGCAGTCTCCGCAAAAATGAGAAACGATCTCGCGGCCCGAGTCGGCCGTCTTAGCAATAGTCTTGGGCGTTCCTGAGACCAATTTGAAGCTGGGACCCGTAAAGAGGAGGTTGGTGCTGAATGTGCTCCCTGTGATCTTGCGGCAGTCGTAGCAGTGGCAGAGAAGCTGCGGGACTTGTCAATTTTTGGTTGAGAGACAAGAGAAAAGTGACAGCCGGGAATTGGAGTGTGTGGTGACACAAGACAGACGTACCTTGCCCACCGGCTCTCCCTCAACCGAGTAGCGAACCTTTCCGCAGAAACATCCTCCTTCAGGCATGATGAAGATAAGTAAATGGTAAGTTTTAGTAAATCGGCTAGTTAGTTTTATAGTAGTAGTAGACGTGATATTCGAAGCTATCGATCTTGAGGCTTCAGGTAGTGTAGGAACTGGCTGATAGATAGATACTTCAACAAATAGATTCGTCAAAAATGAGGCGTCACCCCCCTCTCTTTATATATCGTTTGATTTATCGCATCGACCAACCAAGATCTCCCATCCGTTCCCCCCTCAATTCTACGTCTTGGTTTTTTCCACAGCGGAGACCGAAACATCTATGTCCTTCCGAAAAAGAAATTACTTCCCAACTCCTCCTCACCTTAGTCACATCGTATCTAAGTACTTAGATGCGGGAATAGACCGAAATGACGATACAAAACCATTTGTAGACAAAAGGATTCCATACGGGCGCGTCTTCACATCTCCTCGGACAAGTCCTCGGGGTCCAACGACTAACTTACCTAATACGAGGCCACTATGATCGTCAATCATATCTAACACCCGACGGTGAAGCAGCCAGCTCTACCCCGCCGAGTTGGTTACCGTGCGCGCCTTTAGCAAGACTCCTTCGCCGATTCGTATTACTGTAGCGTCGCGATGGTGCGTGCATAAGCGGCGGGGTTCGACAAGATCCCGGAATGATATCGGTTAAGCGACCGATTAGTTCAGCTGTCTACCTCGTCCCCGTCCTTTGCTTGGCGAATATGTGAAACTTAACATGTTCATGGTAGGTACACTAATCGTTTCAAAGACAACCTGGGTACCTGCATAAAATAGGAAATGGAGATTTCAAACTCTGGGGCACGATGGCGTCAAGTTATGACGAACCTACATGATGTAGTTCTGGGAATGTCCCGGACGTTGGTTTATGGAGAGTATTAGCTAAGGGCATGTGTCAGCATATCCCCGCGATGCGTGGTACCTGTAACTGTGTTAACGTTTGAATAGAGATATGAGGATAATCTAGGTAGATAGATTAGATTAGTAGGACTTTTTGATTTAGCTAATATGCAAGCTTGGGAATTTACATTTGTTGCTGAATAGCTGCATTTCTATGACGGCTTTCGGCGCTTTGAATTTGATTAATGTCGAAGTCTTGGGGTATAAACACAACCATTTACACTACTAAATCCCCAAAACAACGAGACAATAATTATATATTACAACATTGATATCGTTTGGTTGAAAACTCACATGTCAACCTACCCAGTCCCGTAATACATGTTGTCTTATTCGATCCCATTTATACAATAGCTTCCGAAGCACAATGGAACTTAAAGCTCTTACAAGACAGCTTGATCAGGGTCTCATTGGCTGTTCGAGGGGTCTAGACCAATCGGAAGCTGTAGAATACGTCACAGCAATGCTAGAAAAGGGCATGCAAAGCATGAAGCTCCCCACCGGACAACCACTAGCGCGATTCGATACAGCGCTGTGCCATCAAAATCAGAGCAGTTTGAGTGGCATGATATAGTACGATACCACTTCAGGCCATTTGCTATCAGGCAGCCCAGCCAATGCCAACCGTTCTTTTACCAATCGGGGACTGAAGCAGCACACCAACACACCCTTCATTCTCCAAACTACCTATACAAACACATATCCGTCGCTGCCCGTGCGCTTCGGTGTGCCACTCCCTTATTCCCAAATCCCAACCATGAACGCAGAACGACGCAGGCTGCTCAACCGGCCCATCCTGCTCGCCATCCCCATCCTCATCGGCCTCCTCATCACGCGATCACCACTCCTCATGACCTCGACGGCGCCAATGCCGAGCAAGCCGTGGGCTGACGCCCCGCTGAAGCTCATCACCACGCCGCAGTTCGAGACCAAGAAGACGGACATCTTCACCACCGGCGCCACCCACATGGCCCTGCTGCACAACAGCATCTTCCGCGGCTACAACTCCATCTACCAGCAGGCCCCCAACGTCAAGGACGTCGACAAGAACGACTTCATCGGCTATGCCCTGACATGGCACAAGTTCGTCAAGTCGCACCATGACGACGAGGAGGTGTCGCTGTTCACCCGGGTCGAGGAGGTGTTGGATGACAAGACCATCTGGGACGAGACACACAAGGAGCACGGTAAGAACAGAACACCCCAGAGTGCGGAGTGGGATATCATGCTAACGGTCCTCCAGAGGCCTTCCTGCCAGGTCTAGCTGAATTCGAAAAGTACCTGACCTCAGTGCGCTCACCAAAAGACTTCTCGGGCGCAGAGCTGCAGCGAATCATGTCATCGTTCCAAGAGCCGTTCGAGATGCACTTCCACAGCGAGATCTCGACCATCGCGGACCTCGCGAACCACGCCAACGCGCCCAAGCCCAGCTCTCCGGAGGAAGCCAAGGCGTCGCTGACGTTCAAGACGTGGGGCAAGAGCACGGTGACCAAGGCGGGCACGCTCGACGTGGTGCCGTTCTTCCTGCTCAACCTCGACGGCACGGTCGAGGACGGCCTGTGGGCCAACTGGCCCCCGATCCCAGCCCCGATCAAGTGGGGATTGGTCAACATCGGCGGCGCCTACCACAACCGATGGTGGAAGTTCAGCTCGTGCGTGGGCGGCAAGCCTAGGCAGCTATATGCCGTGTAATTCCAGTCCCTGTAAGCATGTTGGGACACGGTCTGAGCGGATCCAGGGCGTAAGGAGCAATTTGATATGGGATTGGGTTAGGAATGGGACCTTTATCTACTGGGTTTTCTATCTAACAATGTATTGCAACAACCGTACCTAGCCAGAGGACGGGATCATCAAGAAAGATCACGGACTTTCAACCCCTCTGTAGCTCCCCTGCCCTGGCTACTTTTTTAGTGGGGTTCAAGGTTCTAATGGGATGCGTCAGGGGCCCATTTTTTTTCTCTGGTGGGGGCCGCCAGCTTTAAGGAACGAACAGTCAGCGAACAAAGCGAAGCTGCTCTTAATGATAATCAATTCTCTGCTCCGAAGCAGCTGCTGCTCTGCTCCTTGCCATACCTCGTGCCATATGTGAATAAGGAGCAGCTTCTATTCATATCTTGCCGAATAGACAGATATGAGTCCCATAACTGCCTCGCCGGCACATAGCGAAGCGACATAGAATTCCCCGTCTTTGAGCTGGCCAGTCAACCCATTCATTCATTCTCCATCCCACGAATACACCAAGGCCACATCACAACGACTCCCTCAATGCGCATGGCCCGCCACGATCACTCCGACAACAAGAATAAACCGCCAAAAACCATAACTTGACGCACGCCTCACACCACCCACCGCCAAAATGCAGGGCTTCAACATGGGGCGGTACGTCCCGCCGGACGTAGAGGGGACGATATCAGGCAACGCACTGAACAAGAAACACGCCCTAGGCGCGCGTGCCTCGAAGCTGCGAACCGAGGGGATCCTGACAGTGCGCTTCGAGATGCCCTTCGGCGTATGGTGCGGGACGTGTTCGAAGCCGACCATAATCGGCCAAGGGGTGCGCTTCAACGCAGAGAAGAAAAGAGTCGGGTCCTACCACAGCACGCCCATCTGGAGTTTTCGGATGCGTCACACGGAGTGCGGCGGCGTCATCGAGATCCGAACTGACCCCGCTAGTGCCGAGTACGTCGTGACGGAGGGCGGTACGCGACGAGATACGGGGGACGATAAGGATGATAGTCTGGTCACCTCGCGCCATTTAATTGGTGGGTTGGGAGAAATACAGACGGCGAAAGAGAAAGATGCGCTTCGCAACGACGCCTTCGCAAGACTCGAGAAGACTATCGAGGATCGAGGCGTGCTGGTCGAAAGAACGCATCGCATCGCCGAGCTCGAGGACGCGAGCTATCGCGCCTGGGAGGACCCGTATACACAGAACCGACGACTGCGCGCCGCCTTTCGCACGGGGCGCAAGGCGCGAGAAAAGGATGCCGCGAGTAACGAGGATCTAAAGGAGCGCATGAGTCTTGGTATCGATCTCGTGCCGGCCACGGAAGAGGACGCGCGAAGAGCCGCGCTGGTGGATTTCGGGGTTGTGGCGGCTTTACATACTACTCCCGACATGAACGACGACGAGGAAGACGTGGCGAGGAGGAAAGCAAGGATAAAAGATGCGGCGCTCACAAAGCCCCTCTTCGCCACGGCCCCTGTTGTAGGGAGCACGAACGGGCTTTCGAAAACAACAACAGACGGCACAGGGGAGGGAAGCAGCAACAAGAAGAAACGCCTCCTCAAGACCGAGATCAAAGCGTCTCAGACGCGCGAATCACTCGCAGAAACAGTGACGCGGAACACGCGCGTCTCGCAAGATCCGTTCTTGGTAGGTGGTGGTGGTGGTGGAGACGGAGGGAGTGGCACATCATCAAAATCGTCGACGAGGATCCAGATCCAGGGGATAAAGCGGAAACGGGCGGATGCAGAGTCTATACCGCTATCAATGGTAGCAACGACGTCTTCGCTGCTACATACACATCCTCCCAAGGAAGAAGATATCGAGGTAGAAGGAAGAATAAAGGGGGGGATGGAAAGTAGTGGACCAGATGTCCTCGAGGCAGGGAAGTCACTGGACATGACAGATTCTCCGCTAAAGACTGTGTTGGCGCTGGTAGAGTATGACTCGGATTGATTGATTCTAGTTCTAGTTCACAAATGAGCATAGGACAAATACACAGATACCACGACACGCACCAGGGACTCGGTGTTGACAAACTACAGTCCACGCAATGTATGTATCTACGGCGTTCAGGCGAGACAGAAAAGGACGGTTCGGTTTCGCAAAGTTGTTTTAGTTAGTTAGTTAGATATAAAGATACCCATCCATCACTTACCATTTTCTCATCTATTTGGAAAAGAAGAATAAAAAAAAACTTGAAATATGATACCAAGGGTATGTAGATAAACAGAGATAAATGAAACCTCAACTCTAATCAGATTAATCAAGTCAATATAATGGAACGCAGCCAGTAAAATAAAATTCAATTCCCAGCACCCCTCCCTGCCCCTATTTAGCAACTACCTGCCACGACAAAGCTGATCACCAGCAATAGAAGTAAGAATCAGCAAGAGAGGATAGATAGGTAAGGTTTGGTTTGTTTAATAAAATTCCCGAGCTAGAAAAAGAAGAAAAACCACAGCTACACGGTTCGGACACTTTCAGCAACCCCATTCAAAGAGGCCAATAAATAAATCAATATCATTGATTCAAGCCCATCGCACCCGAACAGAATATCCCAACTCCTCCCTAACCTTCCCTTCCTTACTCAAATCGACGTGCGTGAGGAGAGAAGCAATCCTCAAAACAAACTCCATTCCTCGATTGATAAAAAAGCAGGACAAATATACACCGAACAAAACGCCAAAGCTAATCATCCATCCCATCCCTCCCATCTTAATAATGTACCCCCCCCCCTAAGAGGTAGAGTAACGTAGAGTAAAAGTAAAAGTAAATATTTCCCAGCCCACACATTCTAACCTCCATCACCATCCTCCCCATCGCCATCGCCAGGTGCATCCTATACATCATCCATCTGGCCCGCAGGTTCATCGTCGTCGTCGTCATCATTATCGAAACTGGCAACAGAAGACATATCGTCGTCGTCCTCGCTCTCCGCGCCCGCCTCGTCGGCAGCGTCCTTATTAGCGTACCTCTGGACATATTCTGTATGTAGGGCGAAACCGTTAGCTCCAAACAGGGGCGTTTTTGTGTGTAAGTCCAAGTAGGACAGGGGGAGGGGAAACTTACCCTTCACCTTTGCGTCGTAGCTCTTAGGTTCGCGCATCAGCAGAGCCGCGGCCTCGCCGTTGAGGGGATCGGCCGGATTCGGATATCGTAGGAGCTGAGGGAGGAAGACCTCGAAGATGTTGATCATGTCGAACATGGGGGACCATGTCTGGTTGATCACGTCGAGACACACGGAGCCAGACCTAACGCGCCGCACATGTAAATTTAGTAGAGTTCGAGCGGACGAGTGGCTTTATGCAAAAACGGAGTGACTCACAGCTCGTCGATGTTGGGATGAAAGATGCGATTCACAAAGCCGATGCTAGGAGACTTATAGGGGTATTGGTCGGGGAGCTCGACATGGACCTTCCAGATGCCGCCCTCGAAAGGCGCTGTAAAGGGTTATTTAGTCTCGACCGCGGCGTTCAGTCGGGGGGTTACGACGACAACGTACTCTCTGTTGGGCCCTTGAATCGGACGTAGAACTCTTGCCTGGATGGGAATGTCAGGTTTTGTCGTGGCAAAGCAGGATCGGGCTGGAGCCTTACACTAGAGAACAAGGCCTTGTCAGCATCGTAGATCCAATCCAAGTAGAGAGTAAGCATCAACAAGTTTATTTACTTACTATTGTCGTTGACCAAGGTGACCTCATAATCGCTCATCAGCCTAAGGCGGCATTAGTACTCAGACGCTGCCAGGTCCCTCCATATGGCGAGTGTATCTCGTACATCCTATGCGCTGTTAGTATGACGGTTCGTTTGCAAAGACCAAACACCAGGATCAATAAGCATACTTCATGACCTATACGGAGGACCGAGGTTAGTAGGCAAGTAAGTATGCCGAAACGCAAGTTGTTCGCAACCACTTACATCAGTCTCTATGCGGCGGCGTGGGCTGCTCATTTTGAATTATTTATTTGGGCGGTTTTGCCGTCCTCGATCAGTGGTGTTGTATTATGTTATCTTTCCGGCGTAAACTGGCAGTAATACCGCGGTTGGCTAACCGGTCGATCTCAACGGCCTCTACGGAGGGTAAAGTAGAACGGGAGCCGCGCCTTCTTCTTCTTCTTATATCCTCGCAACGATCAGCCGCTCACCGCTTTCTTTACCCTCAGAAGTAGTATCGTGGTACGGGAATCAGTGACGGCGGGTCGGAGGCAGGCTGTTGGCTCGAGTGGGGGTTATCGATTGGTAGCGCACGGTCGCTGAAGGGAAGTGAGTAAGCCGGGTTGTGTGGTAACAGTTGTTTGCTCAATAGACTGAGAATAGACGGTGGCGAGGCAGAATTCGTATTGGTCCAACACAGCGTTTGCAAGTGACACGATAGAGCTGACAATGACAAAGGTTGAAGACGGGACAAGACGAGAGAGATGGGGGGATGGAGGGGTCGCTTTGGGATCGACGTCAGGTACGGGTTGGCGGTTGCGTCGGCCCTTGTGCAGTAGTCGGCGGTCGTAGCCGGGAAGTCTATGTGTCACGAAAGTCAGCTTTGGTGTTTATATGCTCCAGGGTTGTTCCATGCCCTACCTAGAGGTGTGGTTCTACAGAGAACGAGATATAGAAGGTCGGAAGTTGTATTGTCGTATAATGTATGTAAGTGAATGAATGAATGAATGCATGCATCTTATGACCAGGACGCTGGCCAGAAGGGTAGCCGGAGTCGGGTGTTGTAGGCGGGGTCTTGCCTAACAGTCTAGGCCTGTTTGGTCGTAAGTTGTCACGCGCTAACGCAACAAGGTACCAAAGCGCCAACTCGGGACAGTGAAACAATTAACTAATGCCCGGAAACGCACCCTTTGAGTCGCTAAAAAGGACATAACAGTATACCTGCATCGCCACTATCATTCCACCCTTTATTGTAACCCCATTCGATAAGCTTGACTGGAGCTTACTCTTTCGAGATAGATATTAGGTACCCTGCAGATGTGCCCCTCTCTATTAACGCCATCATGATACTTATACTTGCCGAGGCCCAAATAAGGTCCTCATTAGGCTCTCCTAATGGGATAATTATCAATCACTACAGCATTTTAGAACGTTTCAAAAGAGTGACTATGGCATATCCGCTGAGGTAGATGATGTATCGATTACGACTACCCGTTCATCCATTTAATCGCCTCAAATCTACACATTTCGAATTGTCGATAATCTGTACCGACCGGTTTAGAAACTGTGCCGGGCGAAAACGTCATTATCCGCCTATATCGGTCATCTATTGTCCCCCGAAAATAGACCCAAACCTTGGACAGGCACCATCTTGCGAGATTCGCCAAGTGGGATGGCTATGGCTGACCTGATTCGCTCTTTCTGCAGTACAGTGATGCCTATTCCCGAATTCTCCTCTAGTCTGCCCTCGTGACCCGATGTGTCCCTTAGTAGCTCTTCGCAACGCCTAATCAAGCAGCTCCCTACCATCATCAATTATCTTTCAGACCACACACCAACATGAAACGTACGACCTCATCCAACAGCCTCAACCGCGCCCGGCGGGATCTTGAGACCAGGTAAATTCAGCGGCGGCGGCGCCTCACTAACAACACCGCACGTGACCTCCAAGCTACGAATATATCCCCCGAAAGCCCTTTTCTCGGGTATAAAGACAGCGAGATTAGCGAAAGTGCGACAGTCGGGCTCGCTGAAGATGCGCGCCTGGCAGCCGTCGTCTTTATTCGCTAGGAAGTTCCCGCACTGCGCGACACCGGGGACGTTATAGCACGTCGGCGTCGAGTGCTGGGACCCTGGTTTTGTGAGGCGCACGGTGAGGATGGTGGTCCCGCGACAGTCTTTTGGACCGGGAGGTCCGTCGAAGAGGAGCGCTGAGATGGGTACTGGTTGTTCTTCTGTAGACGGGGGGGTGCTGGGGTTTGTGTCTGTTCGGTTTATAGCTACTTGCTCTGTGGTGGTGTCTGGGCTGTTTTCGGTCTGTTCGATCATGGCTGAGTCTGGGGCTGGGATATCTTCTACGGCTTTGGAGTTTGTGTTCGTTGAAATGGGGCCTGTACTTGGTTCGTTGAGCCGGATTTCCTGCCCCCATATCCCAGGTAAGTGCAGCCACAAGGCGCCTGCTGACATTATAACGATACCTGTCTTCATTCTGTATTATGTGTTATGAATTCTTTTGATTATTTTCGAATGATGGAAAGATCTAGTGAGGACTGATTTGAGATCGCGAGAGATGAAGTGAGTTTGAGACGCCGCCAAGAGGTGTTGAGGCGGTTGAGTGTGATTCTTGGCGTTTCATATGACGGCAGTTTGTCACAACTCCCAAAGAACCCTGTGTTTAGTATATAATGTACTTTATGCAATTAACCTTGAATAAACCGAACTTAATTAAGGCTATGAGAATCACTGTAGCTCATGAATGAGCTAGGTTTCAATGGATAGGGTGTTGAAGCACGCGAGCTGTGAGAGTCCAATCGCAATATAACTATCTCCCTACAATCATATTGATCTATTGATCCTCGAAAGACATATTCCTCATGTATACGAGTTCTAGGTCGATGATAGATTAGTTGTTATATCTAAACCCTCGTTATTCGTTTCTTAGTTGTTTGATCTAACATCAAGTTGTTGTAAGTTAATCTCGCCTCACAACAAGAGTCATACACCTCCCTCGTCAAAATGTCATATGGTCCTTCTAAACAATGAGAAATACCCCTATGCTACTCGCAAGAGAATCAAATATCTAAAATCTCTGAATTATCCTATTTTCGTTAAGATGACGACGTCCTAACAACCATGACAGGCATCATGCAAGCTATAGCCTCACTTTTTACTTTACTTTCTTATCGGTGGTCACTAGTTGGTGGCCAGATCTTTGGGTTCCAGGTAAAGGCGCCATAAAAATCCCAACAACTCTCTTCAATTACACTTATATTAAGTAAAAATCTTATAAACAAAGCCAAGCATAAACACCCACTCACAAAATTCCATCGGAGTGTTTTGATTATTCCGCCGAACAGAAGCTCAGACAGTTGAAGATAATGTTGAAGATAATGAAATGAGCTCGAAATTGTACACCGTGTGAGATATAAAACATATTTTCCTTTCTGATCTCCCATGTCATCGTCCAGCTCTTCAAGCTCTATCATGACGTGAGACAAATTTTCATGCTCAAGCATCCTGAATATTTCACCTATACATTGTGTCTCGAGCACGATTCACTGTTTTCTATCCCTGCATTATAAATATAACATAACTCACAACTCCAGGGCGCACAGCTGCGGGGCTTCTTCACCGCCGCGTAGCAAGATGACGCGTCCTACTAACTTCATTCCTCGCTACTAACGCAGGATCCTTATTCTGCAACCATCGAATCCATCTAAACTCAGGAGATTCGTTGATAGACAATCAAACCAGTGTGTAAGAAGCTAGAGCTCTTTCTAAAAGGAGCTTACATATTCATGTTTCATGCTTCATCAACTAACACGGAATAGTCATTAAATGACTTACTGAGCGGTTCTTGATGCGCAAATCGTGTTCCCTTTCTTGAGAGACACATTGAGTCTATATGCCTTCAGTACAATCCCATATTACCCTGTTGTTTGTTCTGACCTTTTTGTCCATGAGACCCAAGGGGCTGGGAATACAATGGTCCTTTAGGGCGCCATGAAAGCTCCTGCACCCTATCTAGTTAGGCGGGAGACCAACAGCCTTACACTTCATTTTTGGGCTGCCTTGATTATTATTACGTTATCTGCTGCTTATTGCTCTCTTATTACTCTAAGGTCTTAAAATGTCTTTAGGTTGAAGTGTCCGAAGTACTTACTTAGAGCCCGAATAACAACCTAAATAACGGCAACAACCCAACGGTTTCTGGGTAAAGTCTTAGGAAATAACACTAAATTTTTCAAGGGACCTGACGGACGTATATGTCAGGGCATCAGTTCGACGAAGCGCGGGGGCGCGCATTCTAAAGCAGATGACGAGCTAGGGCTTTATGAAGGTGTTCAGCTTCGATTTCCGACTGACAGCACTGGCCTAGAGGTATGCCTCACCTATAACGTAATCCTGTACTTACTGGATGTGCGCCCTGGTGAATTCCACTTTTTCACCATGTTCGTCGGCGAATTCTGTTGTGCTTAAATATTCCCGGAGTTGAGTCATATGGGATAAGCAGCAAACGGGCTCCAAGACGAAGCCGAAGGCTTAACCACTGCGTTATATAGGACGAGCCGAAGGCCTCACTGGGACCACCAGGTGAGGCGTACCTCCAGAACAGCGCTGTTAGGAATCGAATCTGGGCGCCCTTATAAGCCCAGCTGTTATAACGGTCTATGCCGGCTCACATGGCTTATAGGACGGGACTTTATACATCCACTTCCAGAGTCGATCTGAATGGTGCTTTTGGTCCTATTTGTCCGAATACCCTCACTTCTCATTGTCTGCCTCGTGCCTTCTTGCCTCGCTTTCGTGCGGCTATCTCGTAATGATCAGGTAATGCACAAATTAACTAGGAGCCCTTCTACTCATTATGACCATGTACATGATACGTAAATCATATTTTCCCAGTTCGTGTAACAGCAATCGAAGTTCTGTTAATGAGCCTAGTGCTTTCATAGTGGGTTAAAATGGTAAAAATGTCCTCGAAAGACACTTTGTTAACATCAAACATGTCAAGTAATATTTAGTATACAGTTCTGAGTTCTAGAATGAGTGGTTTCTATTTATGCGCAGGCCATAATACAGTAGATTCGACAGTAGATTCTCTCGATTGTATATCTTGCAATATACCGATATTGGAACTCTTTCGCTTATTGGAGTACTTATTGGGGTTTCTCAGTGGATGCGATATTCAAGAGAGGGATCGACTACCCTACTAACACTTTCAGGTTTCTGGTTGGCATCAGAATTAAGAGTGGAGTGACGTCATGCGTCATGCTCCAATCACATGCTGTAACTCGACCACCTCGATGTCCGTGAGTGTCCGCGATATCTTATTACATTCGTCTCGACTTCTGACCTACACTAATTACGGGGTAGACCGATGAATAGTTCCATTTTGGTCTTCCCTGTCGTTGCTTCAATCGACTGATGATAAACCACCACCAACACCGGCATCACCAGGTACCAATCAATTACCATGCCTGATGCAGCTACAGAACTCGCTCAGCTGGAAGCTCAAGTGGCCCAGCTGCAGTCGCAGCTCGTACAAGCCCGCAAGTCTGCCATCAGATCCTCACAGGCCAAGGATGACGCAGCCTTATCGTCGCTTAGGGACGAGCACCGTCGCGTCATACAGCGTTGCGCAAGACAGCTCATGAACCTGGATCACGACGACATGATCTCCGAGGCCGAGCGCAGCATGCAGAAGCACCGGATATTCCACACCGAAGCCATGCGCGATGCCGACGAGCGATTAGCCGCAGCAGACGACAGCATGGTCGAGCACAGGAAATTTCATGCGGCAGCGATGCGCGAAGCCGATGAGCGGCTCGCAGCTGCGCAGGGCGCTATCGAGGAACATCGCAAGTTTCACGCGGCGGCTATGAAGGAGGCCGACGAGCGTTTAGCACAAGCAGATGATAGTATGATAGAGCACAGAAAATTCCATGCCGAAGCGATGCGCGAGGCGGACGAACGGTTGGCTGCGGCACAGGGAGCCATCGAAGAGCATCGCAAGTTCCATGCTGCGGCTATGAAAGAAGCCGACGAGAGGCTGGCTGCCGCGGATGATAGTATGGTCGAGCATAGGAAATTTCACGTCCAGGCCATGCGAGAGGCCGACGAGCGTCTAGCGGCGGCGCAGGGTGCGATCGAGGAACACCGCAAGTTTCACGCCGCGGCGATGAGGGAGGCTGACGAACGGTTGGCTCGGGCAGATGATAGCATGGTCGAGCATAGAAAGTTTCATACCGCGGCTATGAGAGAAGCTGATGAGAGATTGGCGGGCGCTGACGATAGTATGGTTGAGCATCGCAAGTTCCATGCTGCCGCAATCAATGAGGCAAATAGGAGACTTGCAGGTGCTATAGCAGCATAATAAAAAAAGGAGATCTGGCAAGCTGGATGAATACGGGCGGGAGACGGGCGCATTTCGGTATGATTAAATTCCACTGTACAAGTACTGGGTAGGTAAAAGTCATAATGAAGGGATGATATGGTTGGACTTATTCTCATCCTCGGTCCCACGGAATCAGATTATTTTTTTTTGTAATCATTTATTTAGTCATCCTTGCAAGGTGATCTCAAGAACTCTTTTTTTCGCGCCGTTGCCTGTTGACCGCTTCAACACCGGCCGTGTTCCGGTATCATTGTTGAGAAGGAGAGCAGAAAAGTTTTGGTCACCGTCCAGAGGGACTCAGCGATGAAATCACTCAACCTCTCATTTATTGTAATACGCCCAGTTGAGAGTTATGTTTGAAAGTTTTGCTGACTTTAGATATAAATCGCGGTTCTTTATAGTGAGCTTGTGAGGACGTGTTATCAATCTCGTGAAATATCATATTGAAGATTTCCCAAAAGCATTCTCTCGCTTGATCATACACCTTATCAGCCACTCGTGACCCAGTGTATCGCAGTACTAACGATTTTCAAGAGTCCACGGCGACGCAATGGTCCATGTCGATCATTCAACGGAAAAACTATTAATAGAGGTCAATTCTTTCTTCACGATTGATGAAACATTGCGGTATTTCCCAGACGACTGGGCTCTTTATGGAGTACTGTGTCCGAGACAATCAAAATACCCTTTCGCTTCTGTTACGCAGTCGTAGAGAACTTGATTAGACCTGGACGCATTCTCCTTCCATGACTGCATAGCTTGAAACCCGACCAAAATCTTAGCAAGTATCGGGGTAGGTTAAATTTGCAAGCATGATGTTTTACTATCTAAACATTTTACTAGCCTTGTTTTAGCATCCTTCTCACACATTATTTTAGCTGCTCCCAACTTGGTTAGATGTGTATAAGATCAGCAGCACCTAAGTTTAGTCATTCTATAATAAGGAGATCAAGAAACGATGGTTGAATTTTGCACCGCATAATAAGTAAGGATAACCTCAAATAGAAGAAATCAGCCATATTTACCAGTAAAATGAAAGTAATAACTAGCAAAATATGATTTTAAATCTACATTTTCAAACGATAGCTGCGGTAGCTGTATGTTTATTTCTTTAGAAAACCCTTGACTTAAAAGAGAGACTAAGGTCTTCTTACGTGCACTAGCTAGATACGCTAATCGAATCAGGTCGATCTAGTCACGTAAGCAGTTTCGCTTTCCTACCTCTTAAATCAAGGCGGGACGGTAGCTAGAATCGGCAAGTTGATATCCAAGTAAATAGTTAGACACGATGCCCGTCAATCTGACTACTTTGCTAGAACCTCTCAACCGTCCAATTATGCTCCGTAGAATATCTGCGCGAGTCATTGTCCATGGATAGATGTGCCACTGCCGACCGGGAGGTTTTTCGATTCCCGTTTTCAGCCCTTTGAAAAACGTGCTAATTCGTTTCTCTTTTATGTTCACCTCCATCCACATAACGACAGGCGTAGTGATATGCGGCATGTTCCGCAGATACAGATTCCTTACTTTATTACCTAAGTAGGAAGTTGATCATACGTACTATTAAAATCAGGAGGTCAGGATATATATATACTATCCTGCTATACCACTTACGACGATACAGACTGCTAGATAATCTAACAATATTACTAGAAAGGTCCTACGTTGAGATATATCATGTGTGGATTTTTTGCTAGTGGCAAGTTGTAACTATATTTAGACGTCTTAATCAAAGTCTCGAACAAACGAACCGTTCTATTAGCTCCATCCTTTAGTATCACACGATGCTCTACCAGGTCTGCTGCTGTCCAAACTGTATCTTACTTGCTTTCTCACAAAATCTCTTAAAGATCACATTCATTACCTGCACAGCCCGCTCGTATATGTTAAACACAATAAACGCAACGCGGGTAAATTGAACCCTGCCCAAGTACCGACATGGAGTCGAGTGGTACCCAAAACCCACATCAGGGGCATATATACTCCTATAATCAGCCCTATGACCAGCCCTACGACCAGCCCTACGATGCTACACACTACTACCAGGACAATATGGACCAGACTCACTACAACAACTCCATGGCTCACCAATATAATAGCTCACAAGAATATGCCATACATGATTCTGCCATGCCGCAGGCTTCCGATATGCCCAAAGAAAACACCACTACATGGCAGACCGTGACTGAAATGCCACAGACGATCGCGTCAAAGCCTCGTTCTAAGATCACTTGGTGGGACCGACTCAACTATGGATGGACTCCAGAGGTTTTCAGTGCAATATTCAGCGTTATCTTTCTACTAGCTTTGATCATCCTTCTCTCGAGGCTTGATGGCCGACCTATATCGACATGGACTATCGCAGTATCACCTAACGCCGTCGTGGCCATTCTTTCCATCGCCTCCAAAGCATCGCTCATCTATGCCCTTGGACAGACGATTAGCCAGCTCAAGTGGCTACATCTTACAAAGAAACCAGACAGGTAAACCTATAGTCTTTAGTACCTAACGTGCAATACTTCGTTCTGACACAACAACACAGCCTAGACGATCTACAGCATTATGATGATGCCAGCCGAGGCCCTCTAGGGGCCTTTCGGATGTTCTTCAAGGTGCGATCTGGGCACTTCATTGCGTATCTAGGTTGTGTTATCATCCTACTCGCTCTAGCATTCGAGCCATTTTCGCAACAGTTGCTTCACTTTGTGGAGCGAGTTGTCGTCGTTGACGGCACTCAGTCGTCCGTGTCGTTCTCTGCAGCGTACGACTTTCAATTTCAGGGTGTGGATGGTGCCTCTAACGCGATAGGTAAAGCTTGTCTCTTCCACAAAACCTTCTGTATGAACTCTTTCTAACGATGGCAATATTAGTTGGTCCACGAGATAATCCGATGACAGCGGCGGCCGTGAACGGCGTGTACGATGTTGTGAAGGATCCGCCATTCGTTTGCCCCGGAACGTCGTGCACTTATCCAACTTTCACCACCTTAGGACTATGCAGTGAATGCGCGGACATTACAAAAACTATCGCCGTGAAGCGTCTCAACGCCACTTATCAACTCTATTCTTACACAACGCCTAACAATCTGACACTACAGGCATCAGCCCTACTTGATGCTCACACTGGTTTCAAACATACCCTCACCAACGCGACCGCCAGAACCCTTAACGCGGGATATACCGGTCTAGGAATACCAGTGCGGACCGGCATCATACGATTCCCCGACACCCAGGCCGACGGCACCCGATCGAACACGTCAAACTGGATGAACACGATGCAGGCCTACGAGTGCACGATCTCGTTCTGCGGTCGCCAGTACTCGGGTTGGAACATGACCAACGGCACTATCTCGCAAGGCGAGGAAAACATCATCAAGCTGAACAACACGGACGACCCGACCAAAGGCACGAGTTTGTATAGGATGCTGAAGCCTTTCGACCCCACCGAGTCGCTGGGCGACTTCGCCGCGAATAACTCGTTTATCATCAACGCCTTAGACGGCGAGAACATGGATACGATCCTAACATCCATCTTCACAATCAGCAACCAAGTGCCCACCACCCAACAAATCGGCGCGTCGGCCCTCTACGCTAGTCCAGACGTGATAAAAACCATGGATAACGTCGCGAGGGGCATGTCGTACCACATGATGGCCGGCCCCAACTCGACCATGGTCTACGGAGACGTGTTTGCCACTCTGGCTTACATGGAGGTTCATTGGCCTTGGATAACGCTTTTGGTCGCTATCGTTGTCGTGTCGGCGGCTTGCTTGACCGCCGCCATGTGGATGACGTACAAGGAAAAGCAGTTGATATGGAAGTCGTCTCTGAAACCGTTGTTATTGCCAGATGTCTCGTACATGCTTACAGGCTCGGGCGAGGAACCGATGGATAACCAGTTGCAGATGCGGGCCAGAACGACGACTATTGCTAGACATTTAACGAAGTGATACTACATGTAAATAGAGGCTTTCCCCAATGCAGGATACTAGAAATGAATAAATTTTATGAGCGAATAAATAAAATAACAGTTGGTGTGTAGAATGCCACTTTATTTAACTGTACTCTCTGCTACGTCGAGAGGATTTTCTTATGCGTGCCTGAATAATACGTTCATACCTAGCACTTCGTTCTTATATAAAGGGAATCGGGTTGGATTAAGATACCTTAGGCAGCTAACCTAGATGAAACATTAGCGAATAGTTGAACCATCGGCTCTCGAAGTTAGTAGGTGACGACTCTCCTGCCAACGCCACGTGATGAATCCTAAAGGGTATTTCCCGCTGACTTTAATTTGTTGTATGTACCTACTGCATAGTTGAAAGCTTGTCAAGCTTTACTAGCCGCTGCAGGTCTATAGCAAATGCAACGTCAGGTCGATTATGATTTGGGTTCGGGTTTGCACTGCATTTTTAGCCGCGCCTCAGAGGACTCTTGGTGGAAACTATAAACTCAGCACGTAAGCCTGCGATTGACTACTATTGGGCATTTCTAGGCGCAACTCTTTAGCTGGGGTTATTTGTTAAAGGGAATGTTGTTTTGTCTAATTATTATTGGTAAAAGAACGCAGGAAGTGATAGTACTCAGTATTCATAGAGGCACATGATGCAGCACACAACTAAAACTATTGTATGCACTCACGGTCTAAGCTTGAAGTAAATAGAAGAAGCCCAAATAAGCGAAATACGGGTCTCCTCTATTGCTAACATGTCGACACTTTCTGCTAATAGGTGTCCTGGCCCCCCTTTTTACTTTATAACGGAAAGGCTTAGCTTTCTTTAATGTGTGTCGAAGGTTATTTGTGACGCAAGCTGGTTCTACTATGCATTGTTTAAAGCGTTCTGGTATATTACCTATATAATCCAGGCTACGGGATGTATTTCTCAATGCTCAAGCTACTTGATAAGGCTCAAACGAGAGGTCTCGTATATTCACTCAGCCTCTAAATGTGTATCTGACGTTTGACAAAATGTGAGATCCACCCTCCAAGGCCTCACGACGTTTCTATAGCCAGGATTTGAAGTAGGTAAGCTTACAGGCTCTCACTTGAATGTTGTGCTTTGGAGGTAAATTACTTATTTATTTATTTAAGTCGGCGAAGCTATATTAGAACTGCTACCGTATCCATTCCTATGCTTGCCTTGGTAGTGTTCCATTGCTCCTTGTCCCTCATCACCGGTCAGTAACCCCTATATGGCTGGGGCAACTTCCTGCCACGTTCTGTGTAACTGAAACTCTAACATGGCACCTACGTACGAGAACTCGGTCTTGATAGTTTCATACCTTTGTTCTTTGTTACATACAAGAAAAAAACTTTAGTCTTCGCACATCGCAGTACGTCGGCTACGATAGCAGCAAGGGTCTTGACACATGGTAGCTAAAAAGAGATCATGAGGGTGACCAGTGACTTTAGATGTATTATACTCCGCTGCTAGTTTGCCATATGAGACCTATGTTTTAGCAGATAGTATAGGGGCCCTGCCAGCCTTGGCCAGCTATAGCGAATACTAAGTATTTTCCCGGGCAGTAAGTTCAGCCAAACTCGCAAATTATCTTTGACATTTAGCAGGTGAGCTATAAATTGTTTCTTTGCTGTGTCGCCAGTTTTGGGTATCTGCTACTCGGGCAGTTTCTAATGTTATTAAATACAACCTGATGCAGATAATCCCACGCTGTAGCATTAGCCTATCATTTTCTTTTTAATTTCTTTTTCTCGGATCGCCATTTCGAGGCGACTATTTATATTGGAAGGAACAAATAGAGACAACATCAAATGCGATGGTATTGATATTGTTGGGCGAAAGAGGATGTCGAAGGTAAGCTAAGTAACCCAGCAGTAGATACCAGTTGGTTGGTCTCAACTCCGCGATTGACTTGCTCAGATATATCGTTGATTTATATGAGAGCCCTCTTCCTTTGGGCTAAAAATGCAGTGAAGAGATCCCGAAAGCTTGGTACACGGTGGAACCCGCATTTAAGTGCATAGTGTAGGCTGCGTTTATAGACAGCATAGACGGATCATTGGGCAATCGAACAAGTTTTTCGCATGGAAGTAACGTTAATATGTATGAGCGTCCTCTTCCTTGGGGCTAAAAATGCAGTGTTTTCCTATTTCCGGTAATTCAAGTCCTATTTCCAGCTATTTCCAGTTATCTCAAGTTATTTCCAGTCGGTCTAAATAATACACCTCGATACTGCATATCTCACTGTTGTATAATCATATTTTCAGATATTTAGATGTAATATTGCAATATTTAATCTGACTATGGGTTCCGTTCAGCTTCGAACGGGAATAGTTACAGGCATGTTACATACTCTTAAAACAAAATATCTCATAGGATTATATTGAGAATGGTTGTTCCTAATAACTGTACTCAGTAAGTGATCTGCCCTGCGTCTCCGGTGTCTATAGAACACAAAATCACTTGCGATGGAATGAGTCTCTTCAGACATTATATGAGGTTAGTTAGTAGTTAAAGTGGCTATCCTGCAATGAACACATCAACAAGTTGTATCGTGAAGGCCATTGCCAAACTCCACAAGACTGGCAGGGCGGCTTTTCATTCGATCTCAAAGATTTCCTCATATGGTTGCTGCCTAGGTAAGTCCCCATTCCTTTGTGCAGTCTAAGTTGGTGTAAACTGTGGTAACGAAACCAACAACCGCTACAGCCCCTATCTTATGGAGTGACAATGATGCCCGCCACATCCAACAGAACTAACGATAAACTTTCGAACCTCGGTTAGGAGTACTCGCTATTTATTGCCGTAATTTGTTACGTAGAAAAATGTGGCTGATTTATCCACCAACATCCGAATATTGGAAATGAAGTTTGTCGCACAACCTAACAAAAATCGGTACTCTGGATTATGTACCTATAATATCACAAGGGAGACAAACACCTAAACCAGCTTTATATCACAATCTACCTAATATCTGTGTATCTTCGCCACGACGAGTTATCTTTCACTTGCTTTTCGATCCCGTTCTATTGAATATGTACTCGGTGTAAATATCCAATATAGTTGGTGGCAAGTTGGTGGCTTTCAAGAAGCAATCTCACGGCGGGGTTCAGCTTTAATACGTTACTAGATTCCATTGGCTTGATCGATTTCAGTGATTCACACCATCGCAATTAGTATAAGGCTGCTCCCGAACCATCCGTTTCTAGCTATTTTACGCGATGTAACGAGCGTATGCATGAGAATCTGATGTTGGTTACAGCCTCCCGATACGTAAGAGGCACCATGATATGGGGGATCAAGTCGAGCTTTTTCTCCCAATGATTGGTTAGAGTGGAAATGTATGTCTCTTTTACACTATGGGTAAACCAACGCCGAGTGCTCGATTATCCTCATTCTTCCGTTCCATAGTTGCAACGACCAATATGAGATGTTACCCACAGTCGCATCGTAGATAAGGCTGTGGAATATTGTCTCGAAGGGATCAAAGAAGCTGTCCAGCACATTAAAGCATCGGAAATGCGTCGTCCCGCGGGGCTGAGATTGTGGCTTAAGCAGTGACGTTGTGAAGTGCACTGCTCATTGAGGTGGGGCTGAGATTATCATCAGCCCTTCACATTTGCCACAAAATTGCGACGATCCTGATTGATAGGCATGCTACTTGGCTAGGTCAAGAGGCTACAGAAAAGAAAAATGTGGCGATACACATCATCTACCAGCAACGAGGTCGAGGAGGTCAGGAAAGCACTACTATCATTATTTGTAATTACTGCCAGCTGGGCATCAACGTAAGCTCAGACGATAACTAGCAACGTGTTGCGTCACTTTCACTGCAGCAGGTTCACGGCGTATAGCTTATCGATATAGGCGATCACGAGTACTATACTATCACCTCAGCAGACCTAAACCCGAACAGAAGAACTAGCAGGGAAGAAATTGCGAGTAGGATTGCTGTCACAATGAACCACTTCAAGCCACTGGGAGGTGCCTGCCGGCTGATGACGCTATCGATGTTCTAAGAATCTTGGCGGGTAAGGATATGCGAGTCTTAAGGAACTTTGGATTTGAGATTACAGATTAAGGATAGAACAATTAAATGGCAATATCGAGAATTTGAGAATGACAAAGCATTTCGCATTGTTGAAATTTGGTATCCAGGTATCGCTAAAACAGAACTAGTACAATGATTTCCGACAAAATTCCAACGCCCCTAATCCATAATGCTCGCTCCTGAAAAGATAACGGCCGTATTCCTCCTCTTCGCACGTGGGGGTGTGATGAAGCACATCCTCCGCACCGAAGCCCTTTTTCCGTAATAGTTCGACCATGGTGTCGAGCCCGAAAACCTGGGCGTACGCCATGGCCCAAGCTCCGACCTCGGGCTCATGTAGCGCCCCTTTAGATTCTAGGTACTCGAATATCTCTTCGTTCTCCTGCTGCACAGCCACGACGATTGGCGACGGGGTTCCGACGTCGACTCTGGCGCCGTACTCGACGAGCGTGCGCACGATGGCTAGGTCGCCCTTGTGCACGGCCGCCATTAGGGCTGTCCGTGTGGGTGGGAACCAATTGGGATCGGCGCCGTGCCACAGCAGTTGTTCGACCGTTTCCACGTTGCCGCTTTCTATGGCGCTGATGAGTGGCCGGAAGTGAGAGCGTGTCTTGAGGGAATCGCACCCCTGCTTGTTGGGCAGGGGTTCCGAATTGGTATGGGCTCCTGGCTGGTTCAGACACAGGTCTTGCCTCAGGAGATGCCGAACCATTTCTGTGTTACCTTGGCGCGCCGCCTGGTCGAGGCGGGAGTAAACGTCATCACGTGTTGTTGTCTCGAATGGATCCATTCCTTGCTCGAGAATGGCGGCCAGTCGACGATATATGCTTTCTGAATTTGTGTAACTAAGTGCAGTGCTCAGGTTCCGCCGCGTAGTTGAGGTCAGATGTTCGTGAAATAGGTTGCTGTTGTCTAAGGCGTACTGCATGACATCCACATGATCGTTGATAGAGGCGTATCGTAGAACGCTCGAGGCGGTGCTAGCGTTCATATAAGCACAGCTGCTCTTGTGTGCCATTTTTTTCTCGACCTGGACAAGATGCTCAACCAATCCCAAATGTCCGCGATAAGAGGCCATCTCAATGAGTCTGCGAAAGCAGGGTTTCGTGCTCGCGGCAACCGTAGGACATTGCCAGTAGTCGTTTGCGTCTTCAGAGATGAGAGCCTTGGCGAAGGGCTCAAGACCCATGTATACTGCGGCATTGAGGAATAACGTAGCAAGCTGCGGCTGACTAAATGTGTCCTTACAGCATGTCGATTTGAGCAAGGACGATGTTTCTAATGAGGAATTGATGAAAAATGTGACGCCCGAGAGGTCGTCAATGCAATCTTCGAAGGTCAAGCCGGGGAAGACCTTGTTACCGGTAACCCATAGATATTCCGCCACCTTTCTGTACTGTCCTCGCATCGTTTTCTCATTATATTCTTGGTAAATCCGCCGACCCAAATATGTTCGTAAGTATAAAATCCATGGTGAATCGTGTTGTTCGGCATTGTTTAAATTTATCTCAGGATCAAAGGCGACATCATCAAGCACCCTTGAGCTGAATATAGCTTCATCAGTTAAGCATCTGAATTGACCTATACGACGTGTGAGTTGACTGTAAACTGCCTATGTATGTGTGATATATGACACTTACGGCTTACGAGGCGAAGCCTCATGACACGCTTAAACGTCCTGTCCTCGATAGCATCTGAGAAGATCTGATCGAGTAGTTCAAGCGGGAGATCGAATAGATGCATTGTGGTTAGGGTCTTCGACCATATACTTATAGGCTGTGGTATGTGACGGTGATGACAAAAGAATCGTAGGTTGTAGTCATCCACGATGTTGTGGTGTAGTAAGTCGACGTCGAGAATAGTAGACAGAGGATTTTGCGGGACAGAATGGGTTCGAGGGATCTGGGGTTCCTGCTAGTAAATAGATGAAACGGGATCTAAATAGATGATATACCGAGGGAGGAACAAGTGGTGTAGATATGGGAGGGGCCAAGCGGGATGTGGGCTGGGATATATGATGTCTTGAGCTGAACCCATTGTCTCGGTGTTGTGGCACCAACATGTATGTATATATTACATATGTTACAGCATATCTAGCACAGGTATGTATCATATGTATCATGTAGGCCGGCTACGTGTGGACTTGTGCACTGTAGGCAAGGTAACGTCAGCCGACACCCAACGGGGATGTTGGTATATCGACGCATCGCCTCTTGTGATACATTATCCACGAATCCGTCTGCTGTGCCGCCCATTGTTTTTCGGGCTAAAATGGGGTACTTCCACGGCAGAGACTGGCTTGTGAACTGGGGACTTCAGATGCCCAGTGTGACAGGGGTGAGACCGGGCGGGATGTCGATGAAGCAACCTGGGTTGAGTGACTTCAGTGGCTCTCAAGTGGATCACAAGACATCACGAACCTTTACAAGTAACCTTTCACCATGTACCGAGTCGGTCGGGCCACAGCGGACAGCATAGCATAGCAAGCATGTACGTACATAAGCGCTGCCCCTGTATATGCGGGGTGCTCCAGCACACATCCCTCTAAGTGGCTCTTGTTAGGGCTCTCGGTGGCTACTGGGAGCCTCCCGCACTGGTCTAAAATGCATAGCAAATTGTATAGATGATCATTCGTCGCATATGGACTAGACTGGTATTACATCGAAAAGCAACAATTCCAATTATTCCAATTCTTTGCAACCTGTTTCAAACTTGTGAGCCACATTAGTTATCGTCACCAATGCGTATTCCATTTCTCAGCAATTGCCATCCATCTCGTCTTGGTGAATGTGCCAAGTCGCAGGGCTCGATATTGCCTCCTGACAAGTGTCGCATTGTGTTCAATATATTTATTGCATGGCTATGGTTCTCCAATTGGCACCGGCATCGCCCCCATAACTATGTATAGTATCCGTCTGTAGGGTGGTAGCATCGTCTGGAGACGCGGGTAATTTTCCCGTCCAGCGGCCGACCGACGTCTCAAAGTCAAGAAAATATACAATCAGGCTCAATTGGATGAAAGACTTCTTGCTTCAGCTGAACCGCCAGCAACTGTCGGTACATCAGATGCGTGTGGCCCCTCCGAGCCTATCATGCCAGAATTGGCACGGACTTGGCCTCGATACTCGGATGGGATGATGATGGGGATCCGGGAATAATGATGTGTGTTATGAATGTATGCGTGTATGCGAAACTAGGCAGAGTCGCAAGTCTGATTCAGCATCGATTATGGATGTTCATCCCTGGAGCGGTGAGGCGTAAGAGTAGGTGACGACGCGCGCGCATCTCCAAATCCAACAGAATACCGATGTTAGCGACACTGCCATCACCAGTTAAGTCGGTCGAGTGTCTACCATTGGAGGGAATAACAAGTCGAAAGTCGAGCAGCCACAGAGCCTGCAGTGGAGGCGCAAACAGAGGCAAGTAGTGCAGTGCAATCAATCTATCGCCCCCCTGGCCCTCTACGGATCACTAGCTACCGTCTCGGGAATCCTTTGCTGCAACACGCCGCCCGAGGATGGGATAGTGCGTTTACGGGTGTGGTGCAGATAGGTATGCTGTAAGTGGATGGACCCTGAACTGACCGAAGCCGCGCCAATCGAGGGCGAAAAAGCCGGCTGAGGCGTTTGCAATGCATGTCGATCTGGTCTTTTGCGCGCGCAGGGTTGGAGACATCATCTGTCCAAGAGGAAAAGAGGACGTCGATGTTCCGAGTACGATACGTCCATGTTAGACGCCACCACCCGCCGAGCTCTCGGATGGTCAACTTGGCTACGTCTTACAACTAACATACATCATACATAACTCTTAAGCGCTTGTCGTGCCGTTCTCCGTATTTGACGATTCGGACCCCCAGCCTATTATTCCAGGTAGGCTTACGATCCGCCAACTGGAGCCCAACGAAATCTGTGCCAAGTTATCCCCCAATGGACATCTGCAGCAAAGTCTGCAGTGAGCTTTCGTCTGACATCAGAATCGGCACTGGATGGTCAGGGTCCACTGTGGACTTCGCAAATGCTGGGGTCTCGGCAATTTGTCTCGCTATTGCGCTTCTGCATTTTGGGCTGGCCTGGTCGCAAACACAACAGAAACACATAGGGAGCGGTCCATCAGCATTTAGCACGAATCCTACAGAGTAACTTGGTAATATGAAATATATCACCAACGAGCAACCACGAAAGATTGAAACGGTTTCATAAACTAGGTGCCAATCAAACTACTAGATATAGGCAAAGAGCACGGTGTACTTATTCAGCACAATTGCAACGTCAACAATTCTCATTTTTCGTTTCCGGTCCTCCGCGAGATTCAGTCATGCAAACATCGACACTAAAAGTGAACGATCCTAAGATGACCGACATACATCGTACATAATACTGCTGTATTGTGCCATAATACCCTGTCTGGCCTTGTCTGATCCGAGAGCCGTATGCAACTTGGCAGACCGTCTCCCAACGGGGCGGGGCGTCTTCACCGCCAGACAAGGATCTATAGTGCTCAGGCGACAAAGTCATGCTCTCGTGAGCACAATCCCCTAGTATGAACTCATCGCCAATAACCAACATAAAAAAGAGAAATAGCCTAAGACATATCTCTAATAACAGCAAATAAAAAAACAATAATTGTTATCATAGAGAGCATACTTGTAGCATCTCGTGGTTGTATATCAACACACTATCTTGCTGATCAAACGCCTGAGTCTTAACAACTCACAGATGATGTGGCCCGAGTCTAATAACTAGGTTACATACAAGTACGGTAGTAGTGTAGAATTAATATGCCGTCTCGGTAACCAATCAAAAGAACGCTAATGTGATATATAATGGGCCTCTCTTGAAGGAATACCTACAATGCTTTCATACAAATATCATATTCCAAATACCTCTTCCACACCTTGAGACCTAGCCCATTACACAACTCTACTGTACATCTGTACAAGCCCACCCCTATTCAACTAAGATGAACATGCTCTTACAAAGGAGGATACATCATCATGATTCCCGCTCTCAGAGATCCTTATTGGTTGATAACTACAGCTCCTCTCCACATCCTATTGAGCGGTAGGCTACTACAGCTAGTTAGTGTAGGAAGACCAACTACTGCACTCCGCCCTTTGTGTTCTGCACACCGGCAAATATGAAAGTCCACATTTGAGAATACGGACAGCAAGCACCGGCATCATGATCCCCGATGTAACGCCCTAACATCTTTCGAGCCAGACCTCACCAGCGGCCCCTCTTCTTAAACTCACTTCCTAAAGTCTGGTTCATGTCCTTGACATAATGATCTACCGGAGGAAATGCGATCTGGTAATGCATCCCAGTGACCTGGTTCGAGTGACAGATCCTAACTGTTACGCCAAGGGGGGGTCGCACAACAGAGTATTTGGAAGACCTTTCAACACTAACTGAACCTAGGTCAGTGCTGGGACTTTGCACTATTGTTGCCAAATTAGCCAAGTACTCGGCGTCTGACGATACGAATTCGAAAAAAAAGAAAACAAAAAACAAATCTTGATAGCTCGTGGGTAATTGGAATGAGGGGGCTATGATATACATTACCTACCACTATTTGTAAGAACCGCCCACCATCATCGTCATGATCGACTTTTGTCATATATCGTCTACGCGACGACTCTTCAGAAACAAAAACAGATATGGCGGTAGGACCTACTAGATTGGTACTTGTTTACCCCAAATGACAATGCACCGGGGAAGCACAGGTGACGATGTAAAGTTCAGACCCATCCGTCCTTCGGCGAGCGTCCATGTATGCTGCTATGCTGTACAAGAACAGCAAATATCACACATCACGAGCCAACCAACAGCCCTATCAAGTTGGCGACGTACGAGCGAGAAGCAGCTCTCGTGAGGAGCAGTTGGCGAGTGTTGGCCAACAGACCAATGCTTTTAAACTTGGAGACTCAAGGCGCGACACACCTGCACTACACCCGCACTACATCCGCGCTTGAGATGCATCGATGCCAAGGGTATCTACCCCACCATTCAACCGATCCGTTTGTTCATCACGGCATTCAGCCCTTGAAACCGTACGATCTGTTCACCGGGGACGCACCTCGTTCGATCTCAGCTCGAGCACGGGTTTCAATTGATCTTCCCCTCTCTACCCGTTCCATCCTCATGATGTTTACATAAATTGTCCGAAGAGAGAAGACATGGACCAGGAACCGAGGGGTGTGACCTGTTTCTCCAAGCGCCGCATCCGCTCTCGCTTCATATTCCTATTTCTACCATGGCCATGTCACATGCTCAGGGCCTACGTAACCCAGTTTCCAGGGCCTGAATCGAACTTCCCCTCCGGGATCAATCCGAATGAAGGCATACACGACGGACAACATATACATATTCTGTCGCAGGCACATAGAAACGAGGTCCATGAATTACCGTACCTAGGCAAATAGAATATCTATTAACGCCGAGGGAAACAACGAACGGCAAATGCCGGCCAACCAGCAGCGGCTCCGAAAGACCGAGGCTCCAAAATGTTACGCCGAAACCAGGTTAGGTGACCTTGCTGCATTCATATGCGACGGTTTTCCCCGTCCTTTACATGCATTTCTCGCTTAATTCCTTCGAACCCATTTACCTACGTCATTAGCGCTCGCTTCCTTTCCTCAATCCAGACAGCACAATCATGCAAACAAGAAAAGCACACGACCGCCTAGCCAGTTTACATGATGTCGCGAGAGACAGAAACAACAACGAGCGCGAGCTAGAGCTAGAGCCATTTTCAACGGCTCCCGGAAGCTTGATTCCATGTACTGTCCCACTGCTGCACCGTTTGATGGCCCGCTTGCCGCTGGGAGGATCCCTCTACTGCGAACTGCTGGTAAGCCTCGGCTTCGGAGACGTATCTATCCAGCGCAGTCTGGCCAGCTGGAATGTTTGAGTAACTATGCTTGCTACCCTGTTTCGACTTCTTCGCTTTTTTGTTTTTTCCCTTGCTAAGATTCGGGGTAGGTTAGCTAGTTGTTCAGTGAGTAGGTGAGTGCATATGGTGTTTCGCTTGAAGTAATTACGTTGCGTAATATGTATGCGTATCTGGACTTGGTAGCACAGGATACGATAGAGCAGTGACGCTTGGTGAACTCTGCTATTTTTTACAGAAACAAATAATGAATGAATGGTACCTACTGAAGGTTTTCCATCTTGTATGATGGTAAGTCGTATATGTGGACTCAACTGGCTGAAGGAGTGAGTGCTAAACGTTTTTTTTTTTTTAGCTTTGCGTGACTTTGAAGTAGGATAACGTGTTTAATACCTCGATGAAGAAGATGGTTCGTGATGAGGTCTGAATCGATCTGAACTGGGAATTGTTGCCCCTATAATAGCAGAACATCGAGCCAGGAGAATACAGCCATATTTTATACTTCTCCTCGCGCTCAATTTTGAGATCTCTCGACCCGTTTCCTCATGCCAAACAAAGTGCGGTTTGTTATGCACGCTCACATACGGATTTCAGGACTTCGCTGCCTACAGGGACTCGCATCTGCCCTTCGATCCCTGACGAACGTGATACATCTCGAAGGATACTTAAGCTAAAGGCCACTCGTTGGTCCTGCGAGAGATTGCGCGACTTGGACAGGTAAGGACAAGAAGTCTTGTGATGCTGCGTGGACGGTGGCAGGGAGCACATGTGAATTGGCGCAGGGCAGGGCCGACGTGGACCAAGATGTACTGATACAGACTGAGTGGAAGTGAGATGAACTGTAATAAGATGTTGTTCACTGTTGAACACCTTCAGGGATCCCATACACGCTGAATAAATGCCCTCCTGCCAAGGGGGTGGTCGCTCAATCTTACTTACGCCCTTAGTTGTTAATGCGAGGGCGTCGAAGCAGAATACCTGGTCTTGTTGGTTTTGAGATATTTACAATCAGCATGAACAATCATTATTCGTCAGTACGAACGAGTGATAATACCTTGACATATATTAACATTATGCTAGAGGACAGTCAGCTGATGCCTATCTCATCGCAGTTCATGATTTACATTCGCAATAATATGATGATGCCAGAGAAGAAGAACGTATACTATTCATCTACCGCAATGGAAACCGTATCCATACAGCAAAGTTTCAAATGAATCCATACATGGATAACCACCTCCTCCCTGATTTTCATCATTGAAAATAGTGAGGGCCTTATTCACTACTGGCGTGAACATGGGTATATATCATCCACTATCATAAGAGCAGTCATACAATGGGTTTTTACAAAGAGGCACGGGTCTTGATTCCGACGACAGAGGAAACGAAGAAAACCGCGCAGATAAGCAGCGATAGGAAGATAAGGACAGTTACCAGATGATACAATGAAATGAAGACGAAAAGAACTATTCAGATGGTTTCTGGCGCCTCTCTATGCCTTTCCCCTTCGACTGCGACGGCGACGAAACGCTATCGGAGATTTCATTGCGGCGTTTATGAGTGGGGTTGTTATGATGTCTCCTCATGTGAGTTAACAAGTTGTCACTACGAGTGAACTTGGCATCGCAATGAGGGCATGGTTCCGGCTGCCGTTGTCCATGGACGTGCCTCACATGCTTCCGTAAGTAACTCTTAAGTTTCCCTAGCTCCCCTATAGGTTTAAAGTCGCACTCGGGACATATAAGCTCTTGCTCCGACGAGCATGAACTTAGTGAGGTCTGCTGCGGATTCGGCATCGAGGAGGGCAATACACGCGGTAAAGAATTGATCGATGAATTCGGGAACGGCTGCGCCGTGAAAATATTTCTGGTCGTCGAGCGAGGAGCACAACGCCTGGCTGGCCAGCGACGAACACAAGGCCGGCTCGGTGCCCCTGGCGGCAAAGTATCTAGCATGGACACTCCGTTTGGCTGCCAATGCGTACGAATGGTGGGCGGGTTGATATCCGTAGTAGGGTAGATATCCGCACCGCGAATATCCGTAGTAGGGTAGATATCCGCAACGCAAATATTCGTAATAGGGTAGATATCCGCACCGCAAATATTCGTAGCAGGTACCATTTTAGGGAGATTGGCAACTTCGTCGTCAGAAATGATTCTCAGCTTAGAATGACCTAGATGCGGCGGAGGTACGATTGTCATATTCGCTGGTTCCACACGTAATGAATCGGCAGTCCTGAAGTTCTGACTTATTGAAGCATTTCCGGAGAGACTAGTAGAACGTTGGTTCTCGGTCCCGTTACTGGAACTGGCTTCGATGTAGAATTCCGTCAAGGGACAGGCGCTGTTCTCGTAGCTCGAATCACAAGCTTTTGACACCTCAGAGCTATACTTCGCAGGGAGTTCTGTAAGATAGGCTGGCTCAGGCTCGCAGGGCCGGCTATCTAGTTCTACCTGATTGGGTATAGCAAGTGTGGTTGACTGCATGGGTTCGGCTTCGATGAACTGTGTGGCATGACCGGCACCTTGCATCGATCGCCTGTCTAGCGGAGCTGCGCACTGGGAACAGAGCCCATCGTGGACAGGTTTCCGGGTTTCTGGGCAGTTACCGATAAATTTATTGAAGGTACTTTTTAGTTTCTGCCCAATATGTTTCTTGTTCCAACGACGACTAGACAGAACTCTAAATGATTCGTCGTGTGAGCAGCGAAACACTTCTTTAGCCGAAAAGGGGCAATTTTCAAGGGGTCGCAACAGGTCCTTGTGGTTGTTGAAAATTTGTGCCTGATGACCTGCGAATGAACGATCCAAATCGACACCCCCGTTATCGAGCAAATAGAACTCGAGCATTCGAGCGTAGAAACGGGCCTTGGTGAGAACATCAAGGGCCTCGCAACGAAAGCTTATAATTTAATTAGGTCAGAATGCGGCGACAGAGAAATGTTCGGCTTACCAACCACTTGAGTTTGGAAGAACATTGCTTGTCACTCCATTCGAACAATGAGGCGGACTTGACATAAGTACTTGGCGAGCGTTAGGTGAGCCAAACGGGACTAACTGGTTACCGAGCGTGGGAATAAGAAGTGTGTTTGGATTATCCACGTTGTACACGTAGTTGGTTGGCTGGTTGGCGCTCTGGCGCTGATGGGTAGCATGTGGAGCAGCCTCCATTTCGTATAGGTTTGGATTCATTGTTCGGAAAGGAGACAGACGCGATCTTAGGACCGGATATCGTGATCAAGTAAGAGATGATCAATTCAACTCTTTATGGTAGTGAATCGACTGAGGAGCATGGACTTGTGCGCGAACACAGATAGCCCTATCGACTCGCAACGGTACTCACGTCGTAGCGTACTTACCACCTTAGCTCCTTGTCTTTTGTGTTCTTATTATGTCTGATTATCAATGATATCTACTACATGATCAGAACTCGATAACGTGCAACCACTAAACGACCATTTCTCGCCGAGAAGGTTACATAAGGAGTAAGAGTGTTTCGAAGCTAGCAGGGTGTTTTGAGGCTCTCGCTAATCGTTAATTCACCTCGGTACGGGAAATCTTCAATCGGCAGGCGCTAGGCAGAGGCGAGGTGGAAAAAGACAGTATAAGGGCAGTACCAGAAATGAGGGGAAGTTTGGTTACTTACTTTCTGGCAGTGATTGCCGACCCGAGGGGACTATGAATCGTGATTCCCGTGGTTAAATCAAAGTTTAGGGATTTTAGAAAAGGTAATTTTTGTGTGAAACTAAGTTGAGATTTGAAAGAGCAAGATGATAGCAAATGATTTGGAAATATTCACAGGCATCAGATATTCCAGAGTTTCTGGAGACACCAATGATTGAATCTACAACAGCTTAAAGCTAGTTAGTCGGGGCGAGATCTACCTTGGGGGCGGACGAGAATAGAATATAGGAGTAGACAGCCGACACAGCCTCCTGGTCGACCTATAGCTGTATTCTCATTTGATTGGAGGGACATAGCCACGACACCTACATGTACTTCATCGTCCCTCATTAGAGACGATATGTCCGTATGACTGCCACATATAAGACTATCTAAGGTGAGGGGTAAAGGAGCCTTCAAGCCTGATTCGAGGAACATGAAGTGTGAGTGGGTAGGTAGACGAAGAGTACCACTTCTGTTCCTGAGCGAAATACAAGGCTCCCAAACATTCGACTTAATTCAAACAATTCACTACTGGTTTTGGATTAAAATCATTGACTTGATATAAATCTATTAAGAAATGGATTTATGAACCTAGCGGAAATAAATATGGAGTCATAGGTGCTTATGTATCGGGGTCAGATGGTTTTTGTGGTATCTGCTAAGCTTTGTGTTTTTCGGTATATCCACTCTTTTCTGCAGCTTACTGGCGACGTAGGCAGCCATTCAATTAACAGGTCATCAATATAATGCAAGCGCTTCCCACCAAAGCATGGTCTGATATGCACCTTGGCTATACAGTATCATTAAGTCAACGCCACGATCTTCGTTGCATAGACCTATGTTTGGATGGACCGTGTTTGCGAAGCTCGCTAAATCGTCATCCAGATGGGTATTTAAACGCGTTGTAGAGTAGGAACATATTTAAATAAGCCCTTGAAGTGTCGGAGAGCGATGTATGAAATGACTATTGATGGAGAAAGCGTGGGTGCGTAATTGGATGAGTGGTCTTCAACGGAGATATATTAGCTACCTGAATGCCCAAATAGCCACTGCAGTCACTTCTCAGTGCCACACTATCCTGTGAGCAGGTAGCCATCGGGCTGAACATAAGGTAGAGATGTACAATGTATAAAGCGACTCTTTGATACAGTTTACTTTCAACACTTCTAACCTTGTATGCCCTCCGATGGAAGTGGGCGGTGCACGTCTCGTCGTAGAACCAATCAAAGGAGGAACAAATTATGACGATTGAGCCATCACTTATGGGGACATAACTGATTAGCACTATAACACATAGGTATACTCGATATTCATTATATTGTAATAAAATACTTTACCATTCATAGATTTGACACTTTGCGTAAAAGTTCGAGCAAAGAGCGGGATGGAACTCTACTGGCATCGGACAACATTGCAACTCGAGAAAGGATTTTATATAATTGTTTGGCTAGTAATACCCAGCATATAGGAATCTCGAGTTAATGAACGACGTCATTGTCTACAATACAAGTACTTAACTAAACGAAAATGGGTTGCTCGTCATGTATTAGCCGCATGATCTGGACTGGGTTGTTCCCGTCGTTATCTTAGTATCTCTGACTTCCATTCATGTGTGTATAATATCGATAGCCGTATTCCACCTTATTCTATTCCAGTGTGGAGATAGCTATAGGCGTAAGCCACTGGTCCGTAACTATTTTGACGCCCACCGAAAAGTGATTAGAGATATAACAATTTGTGGAAGTGTAGAAATGTCAGACTCTCGCGATACCTACAAGCTGCATACCGCTTACCTAGAGTGACAGAACAAAGAAGGCATTTTGTATATAGATCTCTAGCCTGTAGATGTAGTAGTTGAAGCTCCTTGTGCGACAACAAGTATTCAAGATTTACCCCTAAGTTGCTATCAGTATTCAGAGGTCGTAACACAGTTACATCGGCAAATTCATGTTAAAGAAAGATGTTAATTGCTTATTTACTAAGCTCAAAATTAGTTTAACCGGATAACTCTCAATCGTATTCCTACATAAGTATCTGCCTTCTATCGCTCATTTCTATTACCGAAAATGGCGATGGTCTTGTTCACTATTAGCGAAAACTTGGGAGTGAGATCCATCGTAACCGGCGGCGGGTCTCGAGCTCCTCAGGGGTTCAATAACGGAAGAAAACCATATAAACCCATACACAGATCCAGGAAAACATCAACAAGCACTAAATGAGATGAATTAAATGAAGATGAAAAAGAAACCGCAGAAATTATTCAGAAGGTGTGCTCACTGCCTTTACGTTTTGGCTGCGACGGCGACGAAACGGTAGAACTACCACGACGGCGCTTAGAAGGAGACGTGCTGTGCTTTTTCCGGCAGTGAGCAACCATGTTATCGTGTCGAGTGAATGTAGTACCGCAATGGCTACATGGAATAAGGGGCCGTTTCGTGTGCATGTTCTTCTCATGTTTCCGCAAATTAGCCTTGCGCCCCCCTGGTTCTCCTGAAGGCCTATACGTGCACCTGAGACATTCAATCTCTTGTTCCGATGGAGACGAACTAGGCGAGGTCGGCTGTGAATCCGGTATTAAGAACGAAGATTCAAAGGGTGAAGTATCAATCGACGAGTCTGGAAACGACTGCGCTCTGAAAAGATCTTCTCCTAGTGACAAAGCATTTATTATGGACGCTCCGCTTGGCTGGGAATGCGCAACACTTGTGGACGGATAAGCCGCCGTTTGAATTTCTGTTATGACGGGACAATCAACGGGTTGGCTCCTGTACAAAGATACCTCGAGGTCTAGAGCAGGCGTGGTATAGTTTAGCATTGATGGGGATGTCTCTAATCTTAGCTTAGGGGGACTTATATGCGGTGTGCACGTAGTTGAAAGATTCGCTGATCCGATCAAGGCTCCCGCACCGAATGAATTGACAGGTCCGAGACTGTGACTTGTTGAGATGCTTTCATAGAGACTAATAGAACATTCGTTCTCAATCCCTGTCCTGGAATTGGAATCGCCACATAATTCCGTCAAGCGATGAATGGGTATACTGCTGGAATTATGGCAACAAGTAGTAACCGGAATTTCCTCACAGTGAGAAGACCCAGGAGAAATATTGGGATTAACTATGCTTCCATCTGGAGTGACGACAGCTGAAGACATCTCTGATCCTCCGCATGTGCTGTTGTATTCTGACCGAGACTGGTGATTTATTGGACTGTCCCCAGATAGCTCTGAGGGCACGAAGGCTTCTTCCAGTTCACAGAGCCGGTTGTCTAGCATGCCCAGTCCTGTCTGGTCGGGTATAATTTCAGGTGTGGTTGACTGCACGGAATAGACTCCAAGGGACTCTATGGCACAACTGGCACCTTGCATCGAATGCTTTTCTGGTGGAGCTGATCGCTGGTAAGAAAGCCCATTGTGAACAACTTTCTGATTACCGGTAAAGCCACGAAACATATCTTTGAGTTTATGCCCGCGTGGCTTTTTTCCCCAGCGACACTGGCTGCTAGACTGAACTCTGAATGATTCATAGCGGTTACACAGTGGGCAGCGGAACACTCCTTTATCGAAACATGAGCAACATTTGAGATGTCGCAACATGTCCGTAGAGTTCTTGAAATTCTGGGCCGGGCAACCCGCGAATAGACAGCTTAAATCGGTGCCCTCGTTATCAAGTAAATAGAACTCGAGCGCTCTAGCGTAGAAACGGGCTTTGGCACAGTCATCAAGGACCTCGCAGCGAAAGCTAAAATTTTAATTAGTTAGACAATAATACGGCAACAGAGAAAATGTTCGACTTACCGACAACTTGAAGTTGGAGTGTCGCCAATCACGCCATTCCCAGAATGAGAAGGGCTTAACATAAGCCCTTGGCGTTCGTTAAGTGGCTCGAACGGAGCTATTTGGTTGTTGAGTGTGGAAAAAGGAAGTGCATTTGGGCTATTATCTACGTTGTAGCTGTATGGTTGGTTGCCACCTTCGAGCTGATGGGTAATGCTGGCCAATATCTGTGGAGAACCCGCCATTCCGTTAATGTTTGAATTCATTGTCAAGGAAAATACAAGGTCAGAAATGGCCAATAACTAAATTTGCCAAAATAACAGGGGCCTTCAACTCTTTTTGATGAAGTCTGATGGGTCCGAAGGGCATGGACAAATGCGTGGATAGAGATAGTCCCATCTGCTCGTGTCGATACGCACGTCATGGCCTACTTTGTAACCCTCCCGCTTTTGTCCTCCTGCATCCTCATTATAACTGACTATCAACAATCTACCGCCTGATAAGAACCCGTGCAGCATAAAATCCGTAAACGACCGTTTCCTACCGAGAGGGCTTCATGAAGGGCACGCGTGTTTCGAAGGTTGCAGGGGGGTCGAGGCTCTCACTGATCGTTCACTATTCGCATAGGTGCGTAAATTGTCCAATGAGCAAGTGCCAGATCAAGGCGGCAGAGGTGAAGTGGAAAAAGGGCAGCACGACGGCGCTGCCAGAAATGGGGGAGGGTTTGGTTGCCTACTTCCGACGCACCCGAAGGGACCTTCAACCGCAGGGACGATTCCCTTCGCATGACGCCTGAGGCTCGTAGGAACATGGCCTGGCCAATGATCCCAAGTAAAACCTTTGGCGGTAGCTCGTGCGTCACTACTCCTTTGAGGGCGGTGATGATCGAGGAAACGGAACGGTCGGTGAGGTTTGCATATCCCTTGCTTCCTAAAGAAAAAGAGAGCACAGTAGTGGTTCCGGTGGCCAAGTTGAAAACCAGGAAGGATATTAAAGCGGCAATCGGGTCATATAGGACGCCTATGCATTATTAACTTGAGACTTGAAAGGGCAAGGTAATAGCAAAGGCTTTGGAAAAATTCATAGACCGCAAAATACTCTAAAAGTTCTGGGAACATCCACAGTCAAATCTATGGCAGCTTGAGGCTAGTTATAATACTTGCTTGGGGCAAAATCTCCAATGGGGGCGGACGAGAATAGAATATAGGGCTTGACCGCCCAGTCAACCTGGCGTAACGGAGTACTGATACCTACTTACACCCATAATAGAAAATTATGCCGGCGTTGTCAGGCAAAGCTAGGGCGATACTACAAAGGTTTATGCTGATGGGCTCTGGCGGGCTGAGACATAGCTAAACATCCGCTTCATCGCCACTCATCAGAAAAGATACGTTCACATGCCTGCCGCATATAGGGCTGTATGCGAACGTTTAAAGCGGGGGGTTGAAGATCAAAATAGAAGCTTCGAGCCTGATTCGAGGGACATGAAGCGTGGGTGGGTAAGGAGTATGATGCAATGATACTTCTGTTTCTAAGCGAAGCACACCGCTTCCGAACATTCATGATGATTAAATTTGCTCACCACAGGCTCTTGATTAGCACAACAGATTTACTATGAGTTTACTGGAGACAAATGTACGAATTTGTTGCGATAATCGGGGAGTTATAGCTGCTGTTATAGGTATTGGAGTCAAGTAGTTTTCGTGGTCATTGCCAAGCGTTGTATTTTCTTTTCTTTATCTCTCTCCAATTTCTCTCGCAACGTATTGCTATTTTGGAAAGGCGCTTCCTATTGAGGTGTGGTCTGATATGCAGCTCGGTAACACAGTATCATTGAATCGACGCCACGATTTTAGATACACAAATCTAAGTTTAGATCGAGCACATTTGCTAGGCTCGGCAAGTCACTACACTGTTAAATGTTTGTAGACATGATATGATCGGAATATATTTAGATAGAACTCTAAAGTAACGGAGTGTTGTGAGTGATCGAGAACGAGGCTGAGAATAAGCTAGATGATGTTCAGAGTGACGATTTACACATAGGCTATAGATTACATCAGCTGTCGCTCTGTAAAGCTGCAGGTTTAGGTATAGAGAAACATTCTATTAGTTACTACAAGCCTTAAGGCTATTTTACTGTCATGCGTAGCTTTAATATGAAAAACCAATATAGACGTTTAGTTTTAATAAAGAAAACAAGTTGATAGCACCTTATATAAACATCGCGGCTATTGATAGCATTCCGGCCAACTAGCTCCTTCCCTTTTAGCAAATCAGCCAACCAACCAACTTTTTGTGGTACCTTACACCACATAAAATCGCTACAGCTTCTTATTATAGCGCCTTATCTAAGTCTGTACTTAAAAGCTATTAGATATATAACCTATGCTGGAACTATTAGCGGAGCGTGACACCCGACTCAAAAATAAGAAGACCTATTAAGTACTTAGGTAGTGTGGAGCTGTAAAGTCGTAGAAAGACCATTCGAGAAGTCAGGGGTATTACCCTGTATTCTGCATGAGTATCGAGACAGAGCCTCGCTGAATGGCCGGGTGCCAACGCATATCTCATCTAAATCGCGCTGATGCCATGCACCTCGATTGCAGCGTCACATGGAAGGCGCATAATATACCTTGTTTCTTAAACACATGTCCTCGGATATCTAGGCAGGCTGAATGAATATCCATTACACATAGAATTACATCAAATATAGGCATAAAAGCCCCAGTCAGCCCCAGTGAACATGTAGTCAATTGCCCGATTGATGTTGTCATAAGGTACGCGGGCGAAATGACTCTTGTGTATAGTCAGACGGCGTTGTCTAAAGATCTTCGCGCAAAAACAAATGTCTACCTACCTTAAACACGGGATCCCAGGATTCTAGGAAGCTGTCCCCCCTTGATAGATACTGAAAAACGAACTTGAACTGTCGAATGCTGCTAGACATTGAAGGAAAATTCAACGTTAGGAACGATGTTCCTTGCACCCGAGGGTGCCTTAGAACCACAATGATGCCCATGCTACAAAGTAAAGCCGAATCGTTAACTTGCATCTATTACCTACTGATTTCATTTAATCCTGTGCAACGGGTATTGTTATTTGTATTTTGATTCCAAGGGTAACTGAAGATATCATCATTTTTGGTAAGCGTACTTGTGTGTAAGCCTACAGCTTAAGATATTTATCGAGTTTGCGCATCGTCGTTGAATTTCCTAAACACAGAGAGTTTGTAAGCGGTTACGGTAACTAGTAACAATTGGCATAAGCGCTGTTCTCGCAGGTGGGGTCGAACCTTACCTAAGCGGGTAACTTATCGATAAGGTATGACGGATCCAGCCTATCCGGGCGCGGATTCCATCTCCCTTGTAATCACTCTACGCAGTACTCTACGCCCAGTTTGTCAACGTTATTATTTGTCTGTTTCCAAACCTTTATTCATCCGTTGCTGTTTTTATAATCACCATGGCCGACATTTCAAGCATTGAGGAGGATATCAAGCAGTTCCGAGAACAGGTGCGCTATGCGACTCGTCAATGACCGAATGAAGCTGACCGTCTTGTCGTAGCTCGATGTCGTGGAAGCTGGGCTCCGAGATGATCCAAGTAACGCAGAACTCCTCGCTCTCAAGTCTGAGTTAGATGACGCGCTTTCACTGCTGAACGAAACCCTTGCTGAACTGAAGCCGACAAAGGCACCGTCTAAGCCGCAAACAACGGCTCCGGCCCCAGCCTCGGCGCCCTCGCCGCCGCCCGTGCAGGAGAAGTGGTCGCGAGAGAACCATCCCGCCTTCAAGAAACCCCAGCCGCCCGAGGAGAAGGAAGCCGACGCCGGCCCCGTGAACTACAAGGTCAACGACAACGTCATGGCGAAATGGCTGTCCGGCGACAAGGCTTTCTACCCCGCCCGCATCACTTCCATCACCGGCTCTTCGACTGCGCCCATCTACGTCGTCAAGTTCAAGAGCTACGATACAACCGAGCAGCTGCGCGCCAAAGACATCCGTCCTATCGCACAGAAGAGGAAAGCCGACGGGACGCCCGTCAACACCGCCAGCCCCTTCGCCACTCCGGCCCCACCGCCGCCACCGTCATCTTCCACCTCTACAAACCCGGGTGTGATCTCTGCCGCAGCTAGCATAAACCCCGAGCTGGCGCAGAAGAGCAGGGAAGAGGCCCTGAATAATGCTGGCGATGGGAAGCCGAAGGCCAAGAAAATCAAGGCCAAGAAGGAGCTCGAGGCCGGCAAGAACAAGTGGCAGGAGTTCAACAGCAAATCCAAATTTGCCAAGGCGAACAAGTCCAAGAAAGACAGCATGTTTCGTACACCAGAGGGTGTTCACGGAAGAGGTTGGTTGCTGTGACCTGTATCACGATAGCTTTATATGCTGACCTGCGGAATAGTTGGTTTTACGGGCTCGGGACAAGCCATGCGGAAAGATCCCTCGAGGACCCGCCATATCTATCAAGCCAATGAAGATTTGGACTAATGCTGATCACAGACGAAATCAAGCGGATACCCCTTATTTCAGGTGTATATGAGGAGTGGGAAATGGATGGGATGGGCGCGCGGTGTCGGGCGTTGGGTGACTTGTTATAATAGGCTTTGTTTCCTCTCTCTCTCCCTTAGCCACATAGTCTGCATGCTAACGTGTATCACGAGTGGGACGCTGCGTCGTGCTACAGCGATGACTCCGCTGAGCGCCCGAGCCACACAATTCCAGCTTGAAGAAAAAGAGCGAAGTCATTTTCCACCATCCTCCTAGTTTTATTCTGTGTTAGTTGACATGCTAAGTGCTCGTTTGTAGGCAGGGTATACGAGGTGGCCGGCCCACATCACGATGTAGGATCTGTTTTCATGTGTTCGTACCTATACAATATGACATGTTCCCAATTTGGTGTAAATCTTTTCAGCGAGTATAGATAGACCCGCGGTCGTACAATATGCCTCACCATTTCATACATGATATAGTACACGATCTTTCGTACACCATTGCTACATCCCTAAAGCCCTATCTTTACGCCAACCTGCCGTGCAATGTCCATGAATGCTTTTGCCCTATCGCTCTCCGGTTCTGCCACGACGGTTGGCTTACCCCTTTGTCCATCATCGCCTACATTTTGATGCAATGGGATGTCCCCGAGTAAATCAATTGAATAGTCATGGCAAAGCTCCTTCACCCGCTCATTAGACCCAAACACAGCTGTGTCATGATGGCAGTGCGGACAGCAGAACAGAGACATGTTCTGGACGAGGCCTAGAAGAGGGACGTTGACTTTCTTGAACATGTTGATCCCCTTGATTGCGTCCTTGACGGCTAGGGTATGTGGTGTTGTGACGATGACGGATCCTAATACACCAAACGTGTGTTAGCTTATCTCTTATCCATTGCTATACTCCTTTGCATATGTGATGTATTTAGATATAGAGGAAAGGAGGAATTCGTACCGTCTAGCACGATCTGCTGCGTGACGCTGAGCTGCGTGTCGCCCGTGCCCGGCGGCAGGTCGAGAACCAGGATGTCGAGGCCGCCCCACTCGACCTCGTGCAGGAGTTGCTGCAAAGCCTTCATGACCATCAACCCGCGCCAGACTACTGGCGCGTCCTCGCCCACGAGGTATCCCATTGACATGGTCTTGACGCCGTAGTTGGATAAGGGAAGGAGCTGGTTATCTTGATTCGTTTTTGTTAGCTGTGTGATGCGGTCCAGGTGTAGGTATATATATATATATATATATCAATGTGGTAGTGCATGGATGAGTGTGAATGAATTAGCAGTAAACTTACTCGACGATAACCGCGGCTCATCCGACAGATTGAAGAGCGTCGGTATAGATGGCCCGAAGATATCTGTGTCTAGTATTCCTGCGCGATAGCCCATGCGCGCGAAGGCGAGTGATAAATTTGCTGTTCGGCGAAGAATGTGTAAGTGTCTTCCATCGTGGACGGGGGTAGTTGGTATATGTTGTTGGGACCGACTTACCGGCCACCGTGCTCTTGCCTACTCCACCCTTGGCCGACGACACGGCGACTACCTTGGCGACGTCCTTGATCTTCCGTCGCTCGGGGAGACCCCGTTGCATTCGCGGGATGGACCCCGTTCGAGGGAGGCCCTGGATTTATTGAGTGTGTTAGTTTTACATATTTTAATCATTGGAAGTGGAAGTGGATGGGTAATGTGTGTGTCCTGGCTTACTAGGGGGTTTTCATGCTGGAGATATCGTATAGTTTGGAAGAGCCGGGTCGGTGTTGCTCTCATTGCGTGTTGTGTTTGAGTCGCGAGACTCTGGGTGCACTCAGACCCGGTGAGCTAAAATGGTGAGGATCTCGGATAAGTGTGCCTAACTTTATTTGATGTTAGCTGCCATCTGTAAACATTAGGATTAATATAAGCTCACATATTTAGTAAGAATTAAATATTAACTGATGTTCTCTACTTTTATGATGGTATTTATATGAAGCTTTTATAAATCACCATGTGAATGAAGCTTAAGATCTGATGTTGATGGGCGAGCTAGACTACATCGGTACGTACCTGCACAACGGGGCGTTCCAGCTTGCAGCGTGCATGCCCCACCATGGATACTGCCATAGCTTACCGCTAAAATTTTCCCAGGCGCTCCCCACTTACCTACATACACTCCGGCGGTTTCCAGTAAGTGAACGAAGCTTAAGACAGAGGTCGTGTGTTAGATTCTGTACAACAGCAATGGGGAGAAAACAAGGTCACGCCCGCGAACTTGCCGACTTGGTCGAGCGCCCTGTCAAAGGTACCCTACACATCCCTTTTACAAACCCTTGATTGTGTCGCGAAGTGTACTCACAGCATGCGACGGCAGATTATGATCCAGAAGCCGACGTGGTGCCCGACGAGAGCGACCAAAGCGGCGACGAGAGCAGCGACAACGAAGTCGCGGGGACAGAGCACTACGAGACAGTTGGGTACGCAATCTTCTGGCCTTCGCGCAATTCGGCGCCGTCCGCTAATAAAAATCTCCCGATAGGAAGAGCAAACTTCGCCGTCATGAACTAGTGGCCCTAGGACCTCGTTACCGAGGGACGCGCGTGTCTCGCGAAGATCTTGAAGCTGATAATGACGACGAAGGTGACGAGGAAGAGGGGGACGAGGACGAGGAAGAACTAGCTAGCGAAGAGGAAGATGGTTCTTCATCTTCTAATTATGAGGACGCTCTCGAGGAGTTTGACGATCCTGATACAATAGATCTCGAAGCCGACCAAAAGGGACACGAAGACGACGAAATCGATAGTGACGAGGTCGTCGGCGAGAGCGGCGACGAACGATTCAGGGAATTGGTCCTTAAGGGGAAGAAGAAGACCAAGCATGCAAAACGGCCCACCGCTGCTGATTTTATGGCCTCGGACGACGAAGAGGAAGAAGAGGAAGATGATGAAGACGATGAAGATTTGATGGAAGACTCCGCCGACGAAGTTGATGACGAGGACCTTTCCGACGGCTCAGGAATAGGGGGCTTTATTGATGATGAGGCAGAGGAGTCTGATGAAGGCGAATCCGGCTTCTCTGGTGAGGAAGATGAATTGTCGGATGAGGGCAGTGACGAAGACGAAGACGAAGATGAAGACGAAGAAGATGATGATGACGATGGCCACGAGCGAACTCGGAAATCTAAGGGCAGAAACAGCTCTGGCATAGCGGCATCAGTCAAAGAAATGATGGGCAAACAAAGTATCGTCAAATCATTATTAAAAACAGTGGATGCCGATGTGCAGAAAGGCAGAGCTGTCCAACGTCAACGGAAAGGTTTCGATGCTCTCCTCAACATCCGTATCCGTCTGCAGAAGTCGGTAAGTCAGCGCTTAACTTACAGTACGATTCGGTACTTGCTGACATCGTCTTCCCTAGATCGTCGCCATAAACTCTCTCAAGTATGCGGAACAGACAGATGACCAAGCCACCGAGCCCTACGAGGCAGCAGAGAGGTCTGCCTTGCAGCTTTGGAACGCTCTCGACGACTTCCGCACTAGTATCCACAAAGGCAAGAAGCGGAAGCACGCTGAGACAGATGATACATCGACAACAGCCTTGTGGGATAAGATGGAGCTCCATGAAAAACATCAAGCTCTGCGGAGAAAGCAAGTGCTCGAGAAGGTATGTTTTACTATGTTGCGCAATGACTTATCAACTGCCTATTGCTTGTGTTGTATATTCAAGATGCCGTGCATTTATTGACCTCGCGTTTGATTTCAGTGGTCTCGGGATGCCAAGAAAACAAGTATAACGGCTAGCTCGGCCAATAAATTTACAAGCACTTCTGAGAAGCCCATCACTGCTATGCTTAGTAATGAGCTTGATGCCCCAGAACGCCTCATCAAGCGGACGCGGACACCGTAAGTTCTAAGAAATGTCTTTCCTGTTGCTGCTCCCATTTGAGACAGCCTTTGCACGAAATCTAAACGCTAACTTTTCTCCTTCTAGCCGGTCGTGCGCGCCATACCAAGTTGCCCAAAAGGTTAATGAGGATGCTTCTATCTACGATGACGCTGACTTTTATCAATTGTTGTGTGAGTCTCAGTTGAAGCGACATGTTCAATGTCTTGTATTTGGTAACTCGAACTGACAATAGGGTATTGTAGTAAAAGAATTAGTCGACCAGCGAGCTGGCGATGGCTCTGGAACCGGATTGGAAGCGGCAACTATTCGTTATGCAGCTGCGAAAGAGGCCAAAGCGAAACGCCATGTAGATACAAAAGCCAGCAAAGGCCGGAAAATGCGTTTTACGCCAATGCCCGTAAGTCAAACTTCTTGTTCATGTGTGCGTCGGAGTACTTACCCATCTGTTTCAGAAACTACAAAATTTCATGGCTCCGGAGGATCGACGGGGTTGGGAGCAGAGCACGATCGACAGGTTTTTCGGCACTCTATTTGGCCAGAAACTAGCCTTGGATGAAGAATCATCGGACGAAGAGATGGGTGGTGTCGCCGTCGAGGATGAAGGAATAGAGGGGCTGCGACTCTTTAGATAAGTAAGAGGCTGATTCTGGCATGTGTCTTGTAGCAGTTTATAACGGACAGTGTACAAGGTCCTCCCTCACGGTGAATGCCAAGTCGCCTTATTATCTACAACTTTAATACCCATTCAGTCGCTGTGTGTGAAAGTCCCAGAAAAGACTCCGCATAACGGCGATCGGCACTTGATCGACATTGATCGGCTGTCAACTCAAACATGTGAACCCGCAAAATGCCAGGCAATGGTAGATCTCAACTTTAAATTCCTAGATAAATACGAGATACAGGCATTTCAATGCCTTATATCAACTCGAACTGCTGCTCGTCTGGATTTCTCGATTCACTCCTTTATCACAGTCGATTTCAACTCACTTTCATAAATCATCTTCACTTTCGTGAATCGCCAGTATTTTCTAATGGGTTCCCTAACTGTTCCTGGATGGTTCGACTCCATATCTAAATCACCTAGCATAACCGGTGTATTCTCCGAAAGCCACGAGACTCGGCTTTCCCGCCTCCGGCCGCGGAGAACAACCTCCGTCGTCTTTCAGTTCTTGTCGGCCCTATATTGCTGTCATGACCAACGTCGGCGCCCTCCTGCCCAAACGGCCAGTCTGTCCATCGCTGTACTGCCGATCTCGAAGCTCTAGAACGTCGACGGTCAACGTGGATGTGAGCGCAACGTGACCATGTTGCTGCATTGGCACAGGAGAAAGGCCGTGACTATTGACCCCACGATATTCACCATCACAAAATCGCCGAGATCGCAGCTCGCGCAGTTCTACCAGAAAGAATGCCGCCCTTTCCGGAAGTCAGTCGCGATAACTATCAAGTGAGGTAGGACTCTATGTTCTTGATGAATAGGGGTATGGCAATTGTGACAAATATCCGAGCTTGTTTGATCCTTCAACCCACTACCACTTGATATCGATTACCCAGGAGCCAACGTTTCCACTTGGCGCAAACACCGGCCCAATACGTTTTCTTATCGCCGAGTGGTGCCAGCATATGACCGGGACCTGACCGGGAATGTGTGGCATGGCCCATTAATCCCGTCTTTTGGATCGCAATATACTCCCGGTCAGCGCCTCGATAGTAAGTAAATTCATCGTGAACCCCCACAACATCGCGGCCGGGGTATATGCTTTGGGAAGCTCAAAATGGGCAAAATCTCAACCACGGCCGGCCACGCGTCACGAACTTACCAGATGAAAGACTTTGCAAGTCATGAGCCAGGCATTTGGAGTTACGTTACCTTTTCTCTTGAGGTACGATCTTGACTCCGGATGGTTTGGTTTTTCGAGCCATTGGTCACTAAAGCTCAAAGTCTCGGTCTTTTAGGTATGCATACTATCGCGTCAAGTTTGGAGTCATTGTTGGCGTTTTCTTGATGCATGGCTTTCACCCCAAACGAGGAATTGTACCGAGATTGTAGGTCCCAAGTGCCGCTGCGGCGCTTCTTCGGGCGCCAACCGAGCTTCCCGATCGGGAGTTCTCGAGCCTGATTAGTCTCTAGATGAGATGAGCAGGGGTATAGCGATTGAACTAAAGGAATGGATCTGGGGTGATTATGAAACCACCAATCAAAGGACGCGCTGACAGCTTCCCCAAACGAGATCTACGATATGCGCCACCACGCGGCTTGTGCAGGTACACTATGTCGATCATGTGGTGGGGAGCACAACGTTAGGCTTTGCGAGACATTCTAAGACAACTTCTGGGTACGGGGAGACACGATGACGGATCGCACCGCATGGGACCCTTTTCACGGGACGAGACGTACTGTTGGGCTGACCTATATGTGATTAACAGCCTCATATTAGGGGACGTCACGCCTCATTCTCTCTGCGCAGATTGTTGCTATATTATTCAAGGACACCTCGTCAGGCATACCGTCGCTCATCAAACGTTTTCGCCTATAGCATGCTATAGACAAGCGTTGTTTCATTAAACCACGTACTAAGCGTCCATCTGTCTAAGTAAGCCCCAAATTTCCCCACAACCCGCCCCTGGCCAGCACGCAAAATGTCCCGTTTTCGACGTATCACAGTAAGGCAGGATTTCCCAATCCGGCATATGCCCAAATTCCCAAGCGCGTCGTGGGGTGTGACTTGCGACGCATGAGGTTGACATTAACCTTTTTCCATCTCGCTATTCAACCGTGGTAGCTGCCCCTGACGGCTATGCACCCCTCAAAAAGAAGCCAGAAGATGCGGCCTAAGACACTTCGAGCCGCCTCGTGGATCTCACTGGCACATGTTGTTAATAACCCTTTCCCAAAACAACATCAGTCGCAGGGAACCAGAGAACTTAGTTGACAACCTCAAGCCCTATGCCACCGAAGTAAGTCCAAAGCCTATTTCCGGCTCCTCGATCTCAAACCGGCTACAACACCGATAGAGGTAGGTTTAACTTCCCTAGTTCAGTAGGTAGGTATCTAGCGCCCTTCCCAACGGCGACTGGACTCCCCACTCTGGACCTTATTTTTTTTCTTTCTGGTCGAGATCACGCCGTGGTTTCTAAACCCGTGGCTCAACTGCTAGCTTCTCTCATGGCACAAGGGCTTACACACCATCCTTGTCATCTACTTTCTCCCAAGGGCATGGGAATCACATTCCCGTTCACGGCGCAAAAGCCCTAGCTCATCTATTATGTCTTCGCGACTCGAAGCTCTATATAAAGAGGGTTGTATGTTCCTCATCAAGTGATGATCTTCGTGCTTCCCATCGCGAAACATTCCAGTCCTTTACGCTAGCGAGCATAGCTTTTGCCATTCCTTTACACACCTATTCAGGTTATTACATTCTATATCACACATTTTAGTTGTACTGCGTACTACTATCCCTCCTTACATACATATATAAGCGTATATATATATACATACATCTTTTCGAAATGTTTTCAAAGCTATTCGCTATCGCCCTAGCGGCCACCTCCGTCGCCGCCGAGGCCGTCCCCGGCTATTCAGGCTACAGTGTCGTCTGGCAGGAGAACTTTAACGGTCCTGCCGGATCTTTGGTTAACCAGAACACCTGGAACATCTACCAGGGTGCCAACAACGCCAACAACGAGAAGGAGATCTACACCAACTCGAACCGTAAGTTATTCTTTTGAATACCGAACTTCCTTCCAGAAAGCCGTGACTAACCACCCCCTTCCACTGCAGAGAACCACCAGCTTTCCGGTGGCGCCACACTCCAAATCGTGCCGCAGCTCAACAACGGACAGTGGACTTCCGCCCGTCTGGAGTCCAAGTACGTCTTCACGCCCCCAGATGGAAAGAAGACGATAATCGAGGCCAAGATCCGCTTCGGCAACAACCCAGCCTCGCAGAAGCAGGGCATCTGGCCCGCGTTCTGGCTTCTGGGCGACTCGATCCGCCACGGCACCCCCTGGCCCCAGTGCGGCGAGGTCGACATCCTCGAGGTGGTGAGCGGCAAGCCGACGGGCTACGGCACGGTCCACTGCGACGTGGCCCCCGGAGGCATCTGCAACGAGTACAACGGCATCGGCGGCACCATTGCCAACAACGACAACGACTGGCACGCGTGGCGCATCATCACCGACCGCACCGCCTCCAACTGGGCCCAGGAGTCCATCACCTGGTACCGTGATGGTGTGCAGTTCATGCAGGTCACCGGTGGCCGCATCAACAACCAGAACGTCTGGAACTCGCTTGCTGCGTCGCCTCAGTACGTTATCCTCAACGTCGCTGTTGGTGGAGACTTCGTAAGTTCACTCACTTTCCCTCCCATCGTGGAAATATGTGTTGCTAACTAGATCCTTAATTAGCCCGGTCAGCCCAACTCTCAGACCACCGGCGGCTTCGGCAGCGACATGGAGGTCGCCTATGTCGCTCAGTACCAATCCAACTAAACGGCAATCTTTCGCCCCATCACAGAGTTGAATCTCGAACTCACATATACATATATACGTACATATCATCAACAATCAACAAAACGACGTACAGAATCCTAGAACATATGAGTGGAAGGGATGCATCTTGAACGGCGTTTTTTTATTCATTTATGTTTGACATTGCTATGCAAAAAAAAGGCACGCATCATCGAGGAGTTCACGGCTTGACGGGAATGAATGAAGGGTGTGACTAGGTCGTTGGGAGTTTTGGTTTTGCGAGCGCCCGCATTTTGCATACTCACACTCGCTTTGCTTTTTTTGTTGGTCGATTTTGCTCTTGAATCCGGGCATCGTCGCGCACTCGCTTGGTTTTTTTTTGAAAGCCTTCTTGCACATATTCTCACTTGGACATATTTGTCTGTTTTGCATATACTTCTCTTCTTTGAACATACTTTAGCTGGCTGCCTCCTGGCAACGTATATAGCACGTCTGCAATATTGAACACTTTGTATAAAGTGCCTTACTGACTTATTACGATGATTTGGCTGTCCACAATTCTTTTCTAGCATCTCTTTCACCTTCCTTTGCCACCCCAGTGCCCGTGATCTAGAACCGTCAGCGGGCTCTTTTCACCCACTCGCAGTCCATCAAACTTGGACGTAGAGGGAGATAGATTAAAGGGGGTATTGCACTAAATGTTTTTGATCTAATTTTGAGGGTGGATGGCTTCTAGACTGTTCGCAGACGCCGGCGCACCGACTAGGCCGACCGTAGCTGCTAGTTTTGACTTGCAAGCGGAGCAAGAGATAAAAAAATTCAGGACTAAGTGTCAACGATCTCAGTGACTCGAGTGGCATCTGGTGATCGACTTCTAGAGTACCTTCAAATTCTTGATAGATCAAGGATCATCGTGGTCAACGTCACGAATAGTTCAAATGTGTAACAAGAGCTAGGCATCTAGGGCTTGGAAGGGGTCTTCAATATTGCAATAATCTTCTTGGGCATCAAGGAGGCCATACGGGTCTGTCCTTCCCCTTGAGCCCTTCGCGGCGAACCTAGGCCTGTATACAGGAATAGCCGTTCCCGACCTGTCCCTGGTAGACGGGTAGTTGCGTCTCTCTACCTGTGGCTAGTCCGTGTGATAAAGTGTTAAGTCTTTTTACAGTTATCCAAATATGCGGATTTTATTAGGGTCAAGTTGAATTTTCACCCGTAAGATTGTTACCCAGGACTTAAAGGAGAAGAAACTGAAGGTACGCCTAATTGACATGAATCCGCCAAAGCTCACGGTCCTCTGTGCCGCTGAAGCCAGTACGAGTATGCATCATTTTGTAATTATCGGAGACAAGAACATCACCTTCATCCCACTCAAACCACAAGGTTACACGCCTGTCGTAAAGTGTCTCATCTAAAACATCGATAATCCATTGAGGACCATTCTCAATAGAGATCTTGTTGTAGGTAAACTTGGTCTTCCATTGTGGCCATGGCTCGTGATATCGAAGGCAGTCTTCGCCCGTCTCTGGGTGAGGCGCAACTAAGTCAAGCCCCTCTATGTGCTCCCAGCTAGATGAGTTCCTGCAGTCCCATGTGAGGCCCCTGAGTGTCTCCACAGTGTGAGGAGCTGGAAGGTTCTTGAACAGGAGGGGGGAGGAGGCAAATAGAGTATATCCTGACCCTCGAGTAGACGGCGTGACAGCGGCAAAGTACTGGTATCGAGGCGGCGAGGAAACCATCTTTGTCGTGCCATCCGGTTGTACTTTGGGCTTGAAGAAGAAGACACCATCAAAGTGCATTGGCATAGTTTCATTGCTCGTCACAACTGAAGTGGCGAGGTCGGAGTTCTTCCCAGGCGAGTTTTTGACTGAGGTCTTGATACCGAATATCCAGGGTGTTGGCGTCCCAAGTTCGTATGCTTTCGACTCGTATACTTCTTCGTTGGTAGTATCCTTGAATCCACGAAGTATAACAGGAGAGCATTGGGTGCTAAGCTTCCGGAGCTTCTGCATAGGAACATCCTTCAGTGAGTAAGACTGGGAAGGATCCTTAGCGGTAATCATCACACCCGTAGGGTATAGATAGTTGAAGCTGAGATGCATGTCGGGCCAATCAAACAGTTCGGACCTTTCCAGGAAATGAAGTGGGCGACCATTGTGATCGGTGATCATCTCATGGGTGTCGGAATTAACCGAGCCGGCATGTGCCATGGTAATCGTTCCATTGACTGCCCGAACAACCGCCGAGTGCCATGGAGTATAAATCCGACCATCCTGGGGAATCAAAGCTATAGAGAGTTTGTCTGACTCCGTGGATGGATGAATAGAAGCACGTAAGTAGTTGGGATATTTCGCGGCAATGGCAGAGGCGAATGCTCGCCCGCGAACTATCATGTGCTTGGCCACTTTTTCACGCCTACTCTTGTTCTGAGCCTTGGTCTCTCCAATCATTTGAGCAGCCAGATCAAGCTCTAGGAACCTCAGGTAGCCGCGATAAGTAAGTGTCGTGTCAACTTCATTGGCAATTGCCTTCTCCACGTCGAACCCTGTGGGTAAGTAGTGCTGGACGATTTCGTCACGGACTTTGTTGACATTGTTTAAATAAACCTCTTCTGTGATAGGGCATTCATTCTCTTTGTCTTCGATGAGATTGTGAAGACGCAGGAAGCTTAGATTCGTGAGCCCCTTTTCTTGAGCCATCTGTCGGAGTGCAAGCCCGTATCTCCAAACTTCCTGGTCACTAACACCAAGGATATCATTGTACATGAGGCCGTCAGACACGATGAACACCTTGGTTCCAGGCGCGTAAACATCTCCAATAGCAGCAGCCAAGCCATTGAGATGAGCCAACGCCATCTCCTCACCGGAATCTGGGAGAGTTCCGAGGACCTTTGTCTCTTTATTGGGAGACTTAAAGGGGAAAGCAGGCAGAATCAAGTGAAGCGGCTGATTTGATGAGACGAATCTCTCAGTTTGCCTTACTATAAGAACTTCTGTCAACAATGTACTCTTTTGAGAATTTAGGGAAGTGAGAGGGAGGTAGAAAAGCAATGACGTTACTTACGAAATACAGCTTTGGCCGGCCATTCTTTAAGATCAGTACGGTGAGGTAACCTGTACTTCCCTAGAATATGTACTATGGCTTGAGTCATCTCCGGGACGGTCTTTGGCTTCGGCGGCGGCTGTGCATTGGGTTCAGTCGTCATGCGTTGCTCTTCCGGTATGCGGTTGTCCTCCTCGTTATGAGAGATGTTGGTCACGTTGATTGGGCGGATGTCAACTCCAAAAGTTGACTTAACTTTGTCGTCAGAAGAAAGTAGCCTGAAGACTTCATCCTGTGGATGAACTGGCATGGGTTTGGCCGAAGGCAGGACGGCTGACATGGTGAACATCTACTAGTCCTTGATAGCTCTGTACAAGAGGATAATGTGAAGCCAAATAATTCCAACAATGTTACTGAATGAGTTCCTTTTATAAATGCCTAATTAAGAGCCCATGTGCCTAGCTAAGAGATGCCTCCTTGCGTACCAAGACCCAATAGATACTTGGGACTAACATATCTTCTGAATCAGGAGGCTGGTCAACATTGCCATTGACCTGCATGATTGAACATAACATCAGGATTTACATATCACCAAGTTGATCCTTGCTCGAAACATCACACATCTAATCATTTGTGTGATGAACTTAACTTTGGTACTGGTTTCGGTTACTACCATCCTCAAGAGTCGCAGGATCACTCGCAGCTGCCGCGTCATCTTCAACCATAGAATATTCTCACCACAGCGGCGTCAAGGCGGTCAAACTCAGATGGTCCGTGGACTTGTAGAGATTAGAAGTGACACAAATCACTCAAATCACCTTGGCATCCTAACTAATTTTGGAATGCCACACAAAAAGTCAACAAGATGCAAAAGTTGATCTCAACTCTGGTGAAAGGCATAGTTTATCAGAAAAAGCAAAAAGAAGATTTGTTTCCAGATTTTTGCTTCCTAAGTTATACAAACGAGTCATCTTACTACATAGTTTTAAGGAGTATAAAACATTCTTTAGTTCCTTGTTGGAGCGAATGTCTGTGTGACGAATTATCCAGCCACTAGTTAGATTGCACCGGGCTCTCCGTCTTCGATATGCACGACGTGGGTCTTTTTTCTCCTCGAATCGTTTCGGAACTGGTACTGTAATGAAAGAAGATACCTGTTTAAGGCCGCTGATATGCTAACGATCTGAACCCCTCTTCTCCCCTGAGATCGTTTGCGTCGTCGTATAAGAAAGCTGGGGCGATGTGGAGGGGAAGGGAAAGAGGCCACCAACAGTTCTTCTGACTGAACTACCTGGGTACTAAAATCGATATTTCTGAGCAATCAACGTCCAAAAGGCTCGCTCACTGTACTCTGAGTTCCTGGATTCAGGAAGGAATCAGTTGCAACGGTGACCCAGCCCAGCGGTCATCCCACTCGTCGCAGCAAACTCTCGATCCTCCATTCAACCTATTACTAAGCATCCCTACGTGGGATTCTATTGATCTCGCACGAGAAGGTGGTAGATGCCCTCACGGTAATTTGGTAACATCATGGTAAGTTCTGTATCGGGATGAACGTTGACTTTTCACAACAAATAGCTGTCATTGGTAGCGTAAGACCTGCAGCACGATTATGCTAGTAAGCATGACAATAAATGACGGTGGCCCAAGCAGCGACACAGCCAACCCAATACAACCCAAATCTAGCGAGAGGGTGCAAATTTTACCGCTCTTTTTCGTAAATGGATCCCTTGTCGTCATAGCTACTTGGTGGCGAAGAAATGTGAAATTACCATGTGAATTAAGTGGTTTTTAGGGTATACAACTACGAATATGGTACGTGGTCTTTCAGAATTCAATTGTGAAACTTGGTAATGATGAGAGGCACTTGCGGATAGATTGAAGACCCTGTATGTCAAATATGTAGACGATTACATAGGATGGGAATTAAGAAAGGGGTTAGAAGAGATACTGGTCTAGGTCAGAAAGAGGCTGCACAAGACCTAGAGAATGCAGATTGATTGATGTAAACGCCTAATCAAATAGCTCTTTCGAATGGAAATTGCTTTATCCAAAATGGCTTATTCCAAATATCGGATTTATGTATCACCACATCGTTCACCAACTAGTGAAATCCCAGTAGCCAAGGACTTACTCACGAACATCATTTGACGAGACCAGTGTAGATCGAATTGCATAGTCTTTTACTTGCGCCCTCCGGGTTTATCTGTCGCTCAATTATCAACATCAACTCTTGACTCTCGTAGCCCGGGACCGACGCGACCGGTGGTAGTGGTAGTATCGGCGGTACCAAAACCGCCGGTGACCCAATAGCGGACTCGGCGATGAAATATGCAACCCTTTAGGTTTCAACATATACCTGCATACAAATATTCATGACTATGGTGGACACTCGTCACGCAGTTCCTACTGGACACAGCCGTGATAGTGACCAGTATTCCTGGATCATATTCCCCAAGCACTATATCCTGGCCTGCGGCGTCATATCATATCCCACCGCCCCCACGAAGGTGGGAAGAAGATGTAACCCTCAAGTGTAAGTGTCTCCAACATTACCTCCTCGTCTTCGGGGGCTCTAATTCCACGACACCGCACAATCTGCTTACTCTAGCTTAATAGGTACTATACGCAAGGCTCTGAAATGTCGGAGCCGTAGGGTGTTTTTACAATGAAGGACCCATTTTGAGAATAGATATTACCCCGCACAGCCTGGTCTGGTCTGTTTGATATGCATCTATCCATGGATACAGTGCACAAGCTGGCCCTCGCACGATGCTTACGATAGGACATCAGGAAAGTTAGTGTCGGTACCGACGGTCGGCGGTCAGCTGTTTCCCGCCAATCCGTCAGTCATTCGAACATATACAGATTTCCATACGAATCGCTTTTTTGGTTCCCTAACAACCATTAACGCCACCGATTTTACGAGGCGTATAGCATACCCAGGTGCTTCGAAAACTGAACCTCTCTGCTGACTGCATATAGATTATCGAAACTTTGTAGATATACGACTCATTTTTGATAGATGAATCTTGTACCAGCATCCTACCCTTAAGTGAACAAACTTCTTTTCTCTGCCTAGGTAACCTGTGAGACTTCATGCAATAAACCCTTAGTATGTAATTGCACCCTGACGTATGACCCTTTCTGTAGCTGCCTTTGAGCCGCAATAATTATGATGTCACGGTCCATAACGTGTGCTATAACCTTAGCAGTCTGTATAGCTAACTGCACCATAATTATAGTGAGCATTGATATGCATGTCGCTGTATTTGTAGCGGGCGCTGCTAAGACTGTTGAGACGTTCGAGCCGGAGATCTTCATTTTTTTCGTCTTCCGCCAATGGGCTTCAATCCGAAATGCACGTAAACATGCATGACGAACCCGGGAATTATGGGTACAAAGTGCGGGAATGCTGTTTGGGGGTCAAGTCATCAATTCTCCGACTTTATATATAGAATACGCAGACCAGAGCCAGAACCAGCTTTCGCGCTGTCCGTTCTTAGGTACCCTGCTTCGATTCCACTGTGTGGACTATAGTTCGTCAGATCATATTCATGCTGTCGAAGGGGATGCTGATGGTTTCATCGCAGCTGGACCTTGCATATGCTTGCATATTGATTGATAGAGTGCCTGCCTTTTCAATGGTACTGCACGAGAGGTGCCATCAAGAATCCTTTGCCAAGTATTGTGACCCAAAGGAGATTGAAGAACGCAGAACTCAAAGACGGAAACCCAATTTCAAAATGGCAAGAGCTTTGAAATGATGAAGCCAATTAGACGGAAATTCTCGGATTATCCTGTGCTGTATAGCATGGGTTGGTTTGATGATTGGAACGGTGCATCGAAGTTGTCCGCTTCAAAGGCCCCACAGGCTTAAGACAGTATTTGATACGCAGGACACAGAAGCTCCGTACACATGCCTATTCATAAGCTAGAGCTATGAATGAGGGATTTGAAAATCCATCAGCAACAAGCAGAGTATTCTTTGAACAACCTAGGTATACTGTGCAGATGGTTAGTAATAGAAGGGATTAAGAAGGATCGGATGAAAATCGCTCTGTAAGAGCGATTATGGAAAAGATTATTAGATGCCATATTAAGTGAACTGATCCTATTTCCAGAAAGGGAAGATGCAAGGATATAAAGATGTTGAATGAACGCTTTTCTTTCCTAAAAAGGTTGCTTGGTTTGGCCAGTAGTACTCAAATGGCACCTCTTAGAAGTTTCGACGTTCTCATCGTTGGCGGCGGCAACGCTGCTCTCGTATCTGCTCTTTCGGCCAAACAGTCCGGAGCGACAGTTGCTATTTTCGAAGCAGCAGCACAAACACATCGCGGGGGAAATAGCCGATATTCTTCGGGTATCTTCCGTATTCCACATATTGGGCTGGATTCGGTGATTCCCCTACTTGATATGAGCGGACGAGAGGATCTGCAGTACTGTCGAATGGGCCCGTACACGCGGGATATGTACAAACACGACATGGAGCGCACGAGCAAGGGCCGATGCAACCGTGAGCAGTTGGCTGTGATGCTAGAAAATGCGTTTGACACCGTCGCTTGGATGAAGCAGGAGCTTGGCGTGAGGTGGCAACTTCCCTTAGGAAAGTTTTTTGACCGGAAGAAGGTCATTAGCGCGCAAGGAGGGATGGTGGATTTGCCACCATGGGACACTATTATGGCTGTCAATGAAGGAACGGGCTTGATGGAAGATTTGTGGACTGCAGCGGAGAGAGCTGGCATCACTATCTTCTATGAAGCCCCCGTGTCTGACTTGATAGTTAATGGGGATACAGTCGAGGGAGTCAAAGTCCGGCAGCGGAATGCCACTACAGAGTTCTTTGGTCAGGTTGTGCTTGCATGCGGTGGTTTTCAGGCATCTCCAAGACTCCGAAGACAGTATCTTGGAGAAGGGTGGGATCTTGTATCCTTGCGTGGTAGTCGTTTCAATACTGGTATCATGATGGAAAAGGCGATATCCGCCGGTGCTGCTGTTGCAGGACACTTTGGTGGCTGTCACGCTGTGCCTCATGATCGAGACGCACCCGAAGTTTTGGAACCGGAGCACACCGATAAAATGAGTCGATACAGCTTCCCTTACTCTATAATGGTCAATCTCGAAGGCCGCCGGTTCCTTGACGAGGGTGAAGACCATTTTAGCCTCACGTATGCTAAGACTGGAGCAGCTATTGGGCGACAAACAGGAGCAACTGCATTCCAAATCTTTGATCAAAAGACTTTGCACCTTCTTGAACCACGATATAGAATCGCTTCCCCAATCCAGGATGACACGCTGGAAGGGCTCGCTAAGAAGATGGGGGTCGACGTCAAGACTTTCCTTGAGACAATTCATGAATTTAATGCTGCTACCTCGGATTACTACCTGGAGAAGTTTGATGCGTTCAAACTTGATGGCGTTTCAACGAGGCATAAGTTAGCGATTGCTAAAAGCAACTGGGCGCAACCCATTGATCAAGGACCATTTGTGGCGTATGCCGTAACGTGTGGTATTACGTTTACGTATGGCGGCCTGAAGGTGGATTCCACGGCCGCCGTCATTAACCAAGAGGGATTACCCATGCCGGGTCTCTGGGCAGCAGGTGAGATAGCTGGGGGCTTTTTTGCCTTCAACTATCCAGGAGGCGCTGGTTTGACCAAAGGGGCAGTTTTCGGGAGGATTGCTGGACGTGCAGCAGCATATCGAGCAGAAAAGCTCAAAATAAGTCAGGTAGTTAGCGGCATGTGACGAATTGTCATGTACCTCTGGGAATCTACTTAAGGTAGAGGCTCTGACAAGATACCAAGCGGGTGTCTACCTACAATATGTACTAGATTCATGGACAGTTAGACAAACTCTACTGTACCTAAAAATGCCAACATCGTTTGCTTATCGTCGGGGTTTTTTTTTTCCCAAAAGTATTATTCATTATTACAATCGAGGATTGATATGTGGACTTAGCCTTATTCGATTTTTGCGCCCCCTATAGTGGGTCCGTCGCCACCACTTGCCACTAGCAAACTCACTAAGCAGTGACAGTTGTGGAAGACTTACAATAGGCATACCCCTTTAATCTTTCTCAGTAAAAGCATAAGGTTCAGTGACATCTTTTATTACCTATAATAGCTCTAGGATCAGGCTGTTACTCCAGTAGCTCGGTTATTGCCATTAGATCATTTCGGTTGTATGTGGTAATAGCGAGCAAAGCTACGGTGATACCTAGAGGCCAATTAATCATTTGACTTTTTCTACGTGGCCAGTGGGCATTCCTTGCATTCACATCTGGTGAGCAACTTGATAACAGTTTCTTGTATTAGTCCTTAGCTAAGAAAAATGCCATATTAATAGAGGCTCTGGGAGAAACGTATTATCCGGGCTTCCAGCAACCATCACTCAAGGGCATTAGGAAAAATTGAACCCGCTGTCTTCAGGAATATAAAATTAGGAATAGGATATGAGAGGAGCCATGTGAGCACCTTTAAAACGGTTTGTCGTAGGTGACCGACACGTCTATATTTTTCCTAATGCCGTCGCCGTCGTAATGCTGCGACTCTTCATCACCGACATGTGCTCTTGTTTCCATTCCAATATTATGACCCACTCTCGATGGGCTGCCATCGCGAGTGATGTCGGCAAGAAGGACCGTATCGTGCAAACGCTTGAATTGGCCGTAGGTTTCTGAATGCTTGGTGAAGCCTGACTTATTTCTAGAGGCATATATATTGACGCCCTTCCAACTAGCATCCGATCCCCCCGTAGGGTTTTTTACTTTTTTCATAATGGGTCTCAGGGTAGGAACAGAAACTGCAATGAGCACGAGGTATGCTTCGAGGCTAAAACATCTGTCAGCTCAAATCGATTCTCTTAGATAACGGCTTTTGGCCGCATTACATACGTCCACCAAATCCCTAAGACTGCCATCGCATCTGAGCAGATATTAGCTTCAGCATTTTAAGTCAGGCTTCAGATTCTCAGACTAACACGTAAGATCATCAGTTTGGGTGATGGCCCGGAGTTCAATGGTTTTCACAATGGATGCAACCATGCCGCTGATCATATGAAGAGTCAACAATTGTCCTTTGGTATCGAGAGCAGTAGTGCGGTGCACGCGAATGAATATAAGGCAACCAATAGACATGAATAAGCAAGAATGGAGAGGAAAAGGCGAAGCCACTAACAAGATCCCTAGACCCATGAGGACACTGAGAGATGCCTTTTGTCTCCATTCCATATGTAGATTCCAGAAGAGGCTGGCGGGAAACACTGCCAAGATGAAGTCGACAAAGGAGCCTACGGCTTTGGGATAATCAGCGGTATGCAACCTAAAAGATAAAAGTTTACTAATATATAGATGGTTTCTTTCTTACAGCCTTGGACATAACCTGTATACTCTTGATAATATGGCGGCCAACAATGCGCTTCTACACTCTTATCCCAGAATCCGTTAATAGGCCTACATTGGACGAAGCTGATGGTAACACCACCAACATCCACAACAAACTGTATGCCGAGAATGGCCCAGAGAAATCTACGGCGTCTCTTTGTTGGCGGAAGGAGTGACAAGAGTAGAAACCCGTAAGATATCCGACCGAAGCCTGGGGATAGGATAGCAAAAGCCTCGCAAAGGTATACGTATTTGATCGTATACATAATGTGAAGAGGCTTAGACTGGAGTGCCTCAATGTGTTGACCAAGGCCCCAGGAGGTCGCGATCGAGAGGAAGATATTGTTGAGAATGCCAAGAACCTGCGAGCAAAAGTTTATAAGTCGCCGATAGGTTATAAACGTAGAATTTGAACTCACGAGAGCAATAACGATCACATAGTCGTCCACTGTTAACTTGTGTACGATCCGAAGGCGAACGTAGAAACGAGCTCCGACGACACCGACAGACAACACCCCAAAGATCCAGGCGATAGAGATAACAGCGGGCCCGAGATTTTCCACGGCCATATTACCTTCGAGCTGACAGGGCTAGTAGCCGGAAGCCACAGAGGAAATGCGTCGCGGAAGATGGACGTAAGTTGCTGAATGAAAAAAGGGACCCGAATAGCGGACTAGACAGACGTATAATATTTCAATAAGAACTAATTCCAAAAATGATACAGATCAAAAGTCAAATGCAGCATGTGCAAGATAATGTTCTTACAGGATTTAGATGCGGCAGAGGATTGTCGCATTGTAGGATTTAGAAGGAAGGGCCAGGGCACACGGCACTTCTCCAACTAGCTTATCACCCCCACGACAAGGAACATCGATACCAGAGTAGCATTTGTTTCTTAACGTCAATGTGATATTCGTTTACAAGATCGACACTGTGCCCAGGGTCCTTGACCCATTGTCTTGCTCAGCACCTCATCTATGTTGCTGTGAAACTTCTCTGCTGTCTCGTCATCTATCAAATCATTTTTCCTCTACCCCTTATGATGCCTCCACCAATGGACACAGCCACCATTCTCATCAACGAGTTGAGCAGTCTTGCGTCGCAAGTCTCTTTCAACATTGACCAAAATGCTCGAAACAAAGCATTACAGTTAGGGCAACAACTGGTAGCAGAGTTGGAACAGCCAGAAAACATGGCGGTAGACCTGGCTTTTTCGGTATGCTCTGTCACACACAAATACACACTTTTTACAACTACTAACCTTAGCAGCCACTCGTTGCTGTCGCAGCTAGGATTGCTGTAGAACTAGAGCTTTTCAAACACATCTCAAGTACTAAAGCTCCTATCAACTCGAAAGAGTTGTCATTGCTATCTGGAGGAGAAGAGTTGTTCATCAGTACGTATCTTATAATCCAAAAACCGAAAGTCCTAGATTTTTGAAGTGGTTTACTAACCGTATCCCAGTCCGAATTCTCAGGCCGCTGTCCTCTATAGGATTTGTGAAAGAAGTTGGTGAAAGGACATGGGAGTCCACACCCATCACCCATGCAATGGTTAACGAGGGTATCGCCGCTGGGCATAGAGTAGCGTCAGTTCCCAATCATTCGCTGCCACTTCGCGTGCATTGCAGATGTGACCAAGGCAAACCGGCTGATTGAAAATCCAGCGGGGAAATGGTTGTCGGTGCTGCGACTAAAGCACCAAGATACTTCAAAGAAGCCGGCTACCATTGCCCAACAGACCCTCGCGATGGCCTCACACAATATGCGTTCCAAACAAAGTTGTCGGCCTTTCAACTCTATAGTTCGATGCCAAGGATCCTGAAAGACTTCAACATGTTTATGGGAAACACTATGGGAGCAAGAAGCTACTGGATTGATTGGTATCCCGTACACGAGCGACTGCTTAACGGATCTGTGCAAGATCTACCTCTCTTAGTAGATGTAGGAGGTGGCAAGGGTCACGACCTCCTCGCCTTTCATCAAAAGTACCCAGCGCAGGGACGTCTAGTGCTACAAGACTTGGCTACAGTGATGGAGAATATTCGGGATATTCACCCCATCGAACCGGTAGCGTATGATTTCTTTACCGAACAGCCCGTTCATGGTAAGGGATAAAGCCATTTATTTCTGATCACGAAGGCTAATGTGGATAGGTGCTCGAGCATACTTTTACCATCACATACTACATGATTGGTCTGATGTTAAATGTCTAGAGATATTGAAACAAGTTAAAAATGCTATGAAGCCTGGGTATTCCAAGTTACTTATTCACGAAATGATCATCCCAGAGCAAGGAGCTTCGAAATTTCACGCCATGCTCGATTTGACTATGATGGTGTTCAATGCGGGAATGGAGAGGACAGAGCGACAGTGGGAGGAGCTTCTTCATAAAGCCGGTCTCAAGGTCGTGAAATTCTGGACAGCACAAGCCGATGCAGATGGTATTGTCGAAGCTATTCTCGATGAGTGAGAGAGTTGGAAGCCGTCTCGAGTGTTACTAGCGTAATTAACATACATGGAGGCCATTTCATGTGGTGTTATTCAACACTTATATCACCCGCTTCTACGCACGTCAACATGTTTGAGTAGCCGTCTGACGACTTTCGCATCGAGAAATATCGAAAGACATTTAAAGCTTGCTACCAATCAAACCAAGACTATACCCAAATATGAGAGTCTCCATACGTTACGCGTGAGGTTACAACAGATAGGAACACCTCTAACGCGGTGCCCGCTCGGAGCTGTGCGTCTGTTTATTGACTAGTTGTATCTTCTGATATTCACCTCATTACCCGCATGCACAGAGTGAACAGCGATGGCGAGGTGACATTTTGATGGTATCTATGCAACTATAATTTTCCTCCGCTGACCGGTCGTCGACCCATACTATTATTTTCCCGCGGAGGTGTAGAGTCTCCTGGAATATAAAACCAGTGCCAACTTGAGGAACGATCAATTGTAAAAACTGAGGTACTCCTTGCCCACTGCTGCTGCCGCCGCGGCCTCGTAGTCGTCCTCGCCAAAATCAGTGCCGGTAGGACGTTCTCCGTTCTCGTCCGGAAGCACCTGCATAACGGTCAAGTTCAGCATGGCCCCGTGTTCCGGCTCGCTCTCTCATGCGATGCCGATCGAGTTCGGGCGGGGAGCCAGCTCCTGGATCTCACCGAGGCGCCAGTAAACCTGAGGGAGGAACGGGCAGCTGCCGATCCGCTTCTCGACGTACTTCTCTGTCTCATTCCTTCTGACGTCATATAACAGTTGGGGGCGGATTGTCGCAGATGCTGTAACACCCTGACAGTCCAAGTATTGATTGGTCTAATCTGCTGTTGTTGGCAGCATTTGGGGTTTCAGGGCAAACGCCAAAGAACGGAGATTCGAGAGCAAACGCTGAAAATAATTGAGCACCAATACAACTGATTCGTTAAGCCGAATCTCGCGCCGCCTTCGCCTCCGCCTCCGCCTCCTGGTGCAACGTTGCCCGCGGAATAAATTACTGTCGCAGCAGTTATATCGCCTAGCTTCATCTCTTACACGCGAGCGCCCAGGCAGCATACATCCATGATAGTCAATTATTACTGGATCGTCCGGTTCTGTGATCTTTTCCGCGCGAAGCAACTCAATCCAACTCAATTCACTGAAACATCCTAAACTCCCCTTTCTCATTTGCACCTTGATGGGCTTTTACGCAGACCCAATGCTGTTCCCGCCTTCCTATATACTCTATCAGACCCACAGCACCTCCTAGAGATGGAGATCTGCCAGGCTTCGTCGCCTAACCCGGCCTACGAGCCCCCGCCACTATCCATGAGATCAAATATCTTCAGCGACGGCGGCGGCGGCTACCTCGTCGCTTATCCGTCCACAGGTGGTATCGTCATTGCTGCAAACCCTTTGCCTACTGATCTAGCGCATCTCGGTCTATCTCAGACGCGTGATACTGAGCGGTCGAATGCTACCGCCGAAGAGGACGATATCGCAAATCGTATGCTGCGACTCGGCGCAAACTGGTGGCCAGATTGGGAAACTTACGCACGACACCGCGAGCGCGTCGATCAGGGTATCCTGTATGACTTCCATTTTCCGCTGGAATGTTCATCGGATATCCATCCACCGGCGGGGTGTGGGTGTCCAAGTTCTCGGCGGATCTCGATCAATCGTGGGCTGGAGGTGAGGAGTCATCTCGACCTCGGATACCCAAAGGTTGGAGACAAGCGCTTGCTGGCGCGTTGACAATGGATGACAAGTGCAAGGCCATGGAAGACCTGGGAGCTGTGTTCTATGCCAACATTGGCCTCTGTCCTGATGTCGCCCAGACAGTAGACCAAGGAAAGGAGATGTTTGGACGATACCTAGCATTGCTGCAGAATATGGAGGACCCAGAGTATCTTGCGCAGTGGCTAGCGAGTAAGGGGAGAGGGTCTGACAGGGAAAACGGAGACGACTTCTATGAAGAATGAAGATAGCAAGATATTAATAAGATATTTATCGGAATAAGTGCGCATTGGCCTTTTGATCTTACATTATAGAAGCTCTCATTGCCCCTCACTTAATTATATCTTATTCTTCTCCAGAAACTGCTTTGACATCACGCTTCGAAGCTCAGCATAATCCTTTTACTACGTATAGACATTCTTGAGGAATTTACAGCATAAATAAGCAAAGACGGCAGGTCTCGACGTGGAGGCGTTGCCCACACACACACGATCAAGGAATTTGATCACACTACCAGAACACGAATTTCTATTCTCATCATTCTCTGTATCAAACTACATCGTACTCTTAGTCCCGAAACTGTCCTTTGGGCGTATACCTCCAACGAGAAATGTACGCGGGTGTGGTACTATTATGTCCATTACTTGTGCAGTAAACACCTAGAAGAACGCCTATTTTCCACATTCCACACATTAGCACCTTATCATGTAACACTCATCTACCATTTATGACAAAATGAGTTGGAGCAGATGTATAACTCACCAGTGAATCCCCAACTAACGGGTTCATTCGATACCTCAAGTAGTGTCCTCATTCTTGACATGGACCCCGCTGGGCCAGCAGAGAAGGCGTAGTGCGTTACATTGCTCGCGCGGATCTCCAAACGTAGAGGGGTCTCCCGCCAGGCTTTGGGGACAGGGATTATGACATCTTTTGGTACGGGAACGTACGAGATGGCACGGAAGCGGAAGTGGGGGACTAGCGCAGTCGAGTTCTCTATACCAATATATGTAGAAACCTCTCCCGGAAAATCCTCTGTGGCAGCGGTTGGGTGTAGCATGACGACGCCTAGATCAAGATGGTGATTCTGCGTCAAGAAGACGCTCACGCCGGCTTCGGCCTCGATTTCGGAGTATCCGGGAGAGAAATCTAAGTCTACACTAAAGGTGAAAAGGGTGTCTTGCTGCCTGCGACCAACAAAAGTTTGACCCTCTGGCCCTGCGTAGTTCCCGTTTAGTGCGGTGAGGTTGAGTTTAGATGGAGCGAGACGCAGCGTGTCTGGTTTCTCATCTGGTGAGATGACATATGAGGATGCGATTGGGTATCGCCAAAACGTGAAGTGAGCGTGCAGCGTGCTTCCGGACTGGAAGTTGATTATGTCCCCGTCGGTTGTGAATGGGCTTGATAGCGTGTTAGTCTATTTAGGAAATTTCAAAAGAGTAATATTCGCTGAAAATTTTAGATTGAGAGCAGAAGGCCTAATAACATACCCCAGCCCGGGAATACTCTTATTCGTCTTGGGCATCGGCCAGCCACTCATCACCCCCCTGACGGGCGACCAGAGAGGAAACTTGCCCGTTTCCCACGTCACTGGCACCATGATCGTCTCACGACCCATTGGAAAGTTGAGATAGTCGGGCCCTGAACGAGTAGAAAGAGCGACACCCCACCTATAATGTTGTTAATCTTGCAAATCCATTCATACGTATTGATTATTCTACCAATTCATTGATGAATCCTGAAATAAATCTGCATGTCCGACAGTTTGGACTAGAATTATGTAAGTAATGAAGTTGATGCGGTGAACTTAATGTAAGGCTTACAATACTCAGTGGTGTTTGCATTCGATAGAACAGGGTTTGCAGGATTTGCTTCGTATGGGCCGTAGAGGTTCTTTGATCTAGCCATTGTAACCATATGATTTAAACCTGTGCCGCCTTTATAATCATATCAGTAATTAGCTGAGTTGCGTATCAGCATGTACATGTACTTACCTTCCGCAGCGAGCAAGTAATACCAGCCATCTTTACGATATATATGTGGCCCTTCAGGGGCCTGGGATTTCTATTAGGGGAAGACTGAAATTAAAGATCGTTCACTCACTGAGCCGCCCGTGCCGTTCCAGATTGTTTTCCACTCGCCTACCTTTCCTGTATCGAGGTCTGCTTCGGCAAGCATTATACCTGGGCTAAGAGGTACAGTAGTCAGTTTCATATCTTGCTATCACTACCAAACCTAGAATCACGGTAACTCACGAGACTCTCCAGGCGTGTCCACCCACGATATACGTCTTGCCGTCAACATCCCAGATAGGCGAAGTGTCGTAGCCCTGGAAGTCAAAATGGACGGCCTTTGACCATGACTTAGAGTTATACGGATTTGGGGACTTAAAGATTACCTAGTTAATTTATTAGCTATAGAAACCCGCCAATCGATCTGGAAAGCAAGCGCAACGTGCATTGTCCCACCGCGACGTATCATTGTCTGGCCTATCGTCATCCACCAGCGTAGTTACAAGCCAGAAAGTTTCTGTTCTTTCATTATATCTGAGCGTCGGGGCCCAAATACCACTGCGTTGTTAAGAAGGGCCATGTCAGCTTCGTCGCATACACTACCGCATCTGGATCTCACCTAGTTGATCGATTGGTCTCAGCTAGCCGGGGCAGCTGCTCTTTTCGATTCAGCACGTGGCCTGAGTTGCGCAATTAATGCGTAAGCCACACATGCAACTGATAAAATCCTATGATACCACGTCGATATTAGTGCTGACCTACCTATAAGCTTCCAGTTTTGTAAGTCCTTGCTAGCATGGAGGGGGATACCGGGGAATGCATTGAAGCTGGACGATGCGCAGAAGAAAGTGTCGTCCCAGTCCGGGACGAATATGCAGCTGGGATCCGGGTGAAAGCCAGGTAATATGGGGTTGGTGTAAGTCGAGTTCGGTTTGGCCGCGACCACCGGCAGCAAGGCCATTAACAGCCACACCCATTGACGAACTACTTGTAAACCATGCATTGCGATCGCGTATCTGATCTGCCTGGGATAGCGATTCAAAAATTGTGCCGGCATCTCCAGATATTCATATATACTAATTAATGCAGGAGATACTAACCCCGACGTCATGTCACCCCGCATCTCCGCTGGCCGTGGCCCCGGGTAAATAACCGTCACGATCCCCTCTGTCGGTTCACGATGAGCCGAAATCCAGACGCACCACGCCGTTTACAACGTTGAGCGAGGGATACAATGAGTATTTACGCAATATACACTGAACGCTACGATTCTATTGATCATGTATGGGGATCTCAGTTCACACGGCCTCAGTCACTTCCACCTTGTTTCACCGACTCCACGGATGAGCTGTTCGCTCTGAATTTTGAATGCGCGATATGTTCGAGCGATAGACCGCGAGTCTCTTTCAGGAGGAAGAATGTGAAAATCGCAATGACTAGATCGAATATGCCTACATGGAATCAGTGGCGGCCCTCAAACGTACAGATTGTGCTTGGTACTTACCCCATACAAGGAACGTCCCCCACCCAAGCGAGGCGATCATATATGGAGTCGTGAGCGAGAACACGAAGTTCCAGAGCCATTGTGAAGCCACACCAATAGCGACACCCGGCTCTCTAATGCGCGCGGGGAAAATTCTTGTGTCATGAGTTAGTTAGAGTTACAACACAGACGCAAATAAGAAACAGTGCTTACTCGGACACGTAAGGCCATGGCATAGGTCCCCAGGAGAAGTTGTACGCAATCACAAAAAGATATATGAGAGCGATCGTAGCAATGGCCGGTGGGCTCACAGTTGCTTGTTGTTCGGCGGGGGCTGGGAAGGATTTGACTACCGCTGCTGTGGTAACTTGACAAGCGCTCATGAATATGGCGCCCCCTATGAGGACCTGGCGACGTGACAAACGCTCCGAGAACCCGAGAACGAAAGTGCCGCAAGCGACTACTTTCACGGCACCAAAAATCGCAGTGACTAGCAAACTTCGATCCCCACTTCCGACGATTAACTTGAAGTACTGTGGACCAAAGTATGCGAATGCCGTGGCACCAGTTGCCTGCTGGGCTGTGAAGACGGCAAAGGCAGCAAGGACACGTTTGAAGTTGTCACGCTGCAACAACTCTATAGTTATTTTTAGCACAATTTCCAGTTACGGTCGATCTGCGACGCATACCTTTGAATTGAAATCCTTCGGTAGCTCTGGTTTCGGTCTCCACGCCAACTCGAATCTCTTCCATTTCATCAATTGTGGCCTGGGAGCTATCGGCACGAATCCATTTGAGACTCTCCCATGCCTCATCATGACGGCCTTTCTTGGTAAGCCATCGTGTGCTCTCTGGCAGAGTTAACATGCCTAATCCGAGGAAAGCTGCAGGTACGATCTGGAGGCCGATTGGGATTTGCCATTGCGAGGAATGGCTGGTCGAGATGCCTTTAGCGACACCGTAGTCAACAAAGTAGGACACGAAGATGCCCTAGACACAATCAACAAAAGGGTTCAATGAAACGGCATAAATCGAGTGCGTAGCGTACAAAAGTATAGAACCATTGGAAAAATGAGCCAACTTGGCCTCTCATTTCTTTGGGCATCATCTCACTATTGAACATGGGTACCACGACGGTAGCAGCGCCAAGACCAAGCCCGGCAACGACACGGGCAATATAGAATGCGACGAGCGAGTGTGTATTGATAGTCTGGATAATAGCACCGATAATGAACACGGCGGCGGATAGCATAAGCGCTTTCTTGCGGCCAAGTTTATCTGTTAGAGGCCAAGCGAGGAAGCAGGCCACGAAGGCACCGAGTTGTTGCAGTCCGACTGCGAGAGAATTTGTCCGTGTCCCGGCACCCTGGCCGTAACGGTAGTCATGTTGGAATGATGCAAGCGTCAAGACACCACCTGTAGGCCATCATTAGCATCGGCTGCAGTGTGATCAAAGATGGCATATATTAATGGGCGACGGACCGACACTGTGATATATTAGCATTGATTCATAATTTTTCTTTCCAAGTTGATAACACTTACATGCCACTATCGTAACCAAATAGAAACCCGCCAAAGCACACCACAGATCCGAGCCAGTAGGCTCGGACTTTACCTAGAGCGAAGTTCTTCATCTCAACGATAGATAGTCTTCCTTCGGGCTCGCTTTGATGGGCCGAGTAGGAGCTGAACTCCCTCCATTTTATAAGAGCGAAGATTAGTTTCATTTCAATCCTTCCAAGACAGCTCAGGTCAATCAACAGGGGTTACTCGGTGTTAAACAACAAGTACCCATTATCACGTCACCGGTCGCTTGACCAATGAAACGCTTCGATCACCGATCCCCGAAACTTGGGGAAATAAGTCAGCGCCAAGACTCCAATCGTGGAGTTTTGCGGCCGAGCTATCAATGAGATTTCCCAGCTCCTAAGTTTCTAAAACGACGCGTGTGCTAAGGGTGCACCCAAAAAGTCTAGTTCGCCATTTATAGTCAATTTTAAGCTGTATTTCTGTAGTCTAGGCGTACTATGCGTCTACGGGCATTTATGCCAGCTCCTCCTTGCTCACTTACGCTAGTGCTACGGAGCATCTGAAAATGGGGTAGCTCGGTAGCCAACTACATCCCCTAGACGACCCGGTCTCATGTTCAATGTGGAGTTCTTGTGTTCTTTGAGATTAATTGGATTGTGCTTCTCAGGCGGGTTTTTGAAGGGACCAGAATGCAACATCACTGTGGGGTCATAAAGCTGTGTAGTTGATCAAGAGGGGTTTCTGTGGCTCTACAAAACAGCTTTGTCGATAGATAAGTTAGGTATTAGGTGGAAACACCCCGCCGAACATATATCTCTCTCTTCCCGTCCTCGTCCTGATTTCTGTTAACAGTAGTCCGAGGTAGAACGTTGAGCCTGTAACACCTTGTCTAAGAACATCTAAATCGTCGACATCGTGAGCCATGGCGCCCGGAAAAAGACCAAACTTTCTCATATTTCTCGCAGACGACCTCGGTTTCTCCGACATTGGGCCTTTCGGTGGTGAAATCAATACCCCGAATCTCGACAAATTAGCAAAGGATAGCGTCTTATTCACGGACTTCCATGCCGCAGCAGCATGCTCGCCCTCACGGGCTATGATCATGACGGGAACCGATCATCATATCGCCGGTCTCGGCAACCTAATCGAGTGGACCAACATCTCAGGGCAGAATGATCCTAACGGGACAATGTCAACATCGGTCCAGCGTGGCATGCCCGGCTACGAAGGATATCTGAATGAGAAGGTTGTCGCTCTCCCCGAGTTGCTTCGCGATGCGGGCTATCACACGTTGATGTCGGGCAAATGGCACTTGGGTTTGACCCCAGAACGCAGCCCTAAAGTTAGGGGTTTCGAGCGGAGCTTCGCTCATCTACCAGCCTGCAGCAACCATTACGCATACGAGCCGCAGCTCGAGGGCGCGGACCAAATCCCCGATTTCATGACTATGAGCTTTATCGCGCTACATAGCGAGGATGGCGAGTACGTCAGGAAACTTCCTGATGGATGGTATTCCTCCGATGGATACGGTGACAAGATGTTGCAGTACCTAAAGGACTGGAAGGAAGGCGGGGATGACAGGCCCTTCTTTGGGTATCTCCCTTTCACAGCTCCTCACTGGCCGCTACAGGCACCCCAAGAGTACATAAAGAAGTATCGTGGCGTGTACGATGAAGGCCCGGAAGCCCTTAGGCAGAAGCGACTACAACGTCTCAAAGACCTTGGTATGGTGGCTCAAGACGTTGAACCTCACCCCGTAGTGGCAGACGAGGTGAAAGAGTGGAGTGAGCTGAGCGATGTAGAACGTGCAAACTCATGTCGCGCAATGGAGTGTTTCGCTGGTATGGTTGAGGCCATTGATGCGAATGTCGGCAAGGTCACTAAGTACCTAGAGGAGATTGGCGAGCTTGACAACACCTTCGTCTGCTTCCTTTCTGACAACGGCGCTGAGGGTGCTGCTTACGAGGCGTATCCGATCGTGCAAAGCAACATGCTTCAACACCTACAGAAATACTACAACAATAGCATCGATAACCTTGGAAACGGAGATTCTTTCATTTGGTACGGCCCAAGATGGGCACAGGCAGCTACTGCACCGAGCAGGTTATACAAAGCGTACACGACCGAAGGCGGCGTGCGTGTTCCATACATGATGAAACCCCCAGCCGCTTTCAGCGGGAAGGTCCCGGGGGGAAGCATAACACACCAATTCGCGACAGTGATGGACCTCGCGCCTACCATCTTAGACATGGCCGGGGTAACACACCCGGCACCGACCTATCAAGGACGCGAGATCGTCCCTATGCGAGGAAAATCCATGGTTCCTTACCTAGCGAAGCAAGCAGAAACTATTCATGAAAAGGACTTCATCAACGGCTGGGAGACGTGTGGACGAGCAGCCTGCCGTCGTGGTGACTGGAAGATTGTATTCATCCCCAAGCCAAAGGGCCCAGAGCGTTGGCAGCTATACAATCTCGCCAAGGACCCAGGTGAAATACACGACCTCGCTGAGCAAGAGCCCGAGAGGCTCAAAGAGCTCATTAAACTCTGGGACATATACGTACTCGAAACCGGCGTCATTCCCCTGTCGCCCGACTTGGGCAATTGGATAGCGGCAATGGAAGAACAGATGCCCGAGAATGCCTGGATAGAGTATGAGTATTGGAAGGATGGTGCGCGGGATGATCCGGAGAAGTTCACTAAGGTAATTCCTCGTTTCCAACGACGTGTTACAGCGATATAGAATATAAATCTTCCCTCTACCGGAGCCATGAATGGCGTATAAAACATACAATGTCACTTTATGCCAATAGACGATAACAACTGGCAACTCAAGTTATTCAACAGAACAGGCCTTCAGCTTAAATCTTTATTTGCTCATTTACTCTAATGATTAACATTGTGAAACAGTCTCATTTTAACAGGCCCCGACTAATCACTGATTCTTGACAATTTTCTCCTGAGCTGAATTTCGGGTTTGGGTCTGGTGCTCTTATGGCCCCCATTTAAAGCAAATCAACTTTTTTCGTACCGGCAAACGCGATGGATTCTTACGTGGCGGCGGCGGCGGCGGAGGTCGACGGCTCTTACTGGACTTGGGCTTGGCTATTACTATCCCAATCTCGACATTCTCAAGCCACAATATGATTCTCTCATATTAATATGTGGTAAGGTAATAGTGATAGGGGGGTAGCGGGTAATCGCAACCGTAGTCGGACATGTTTATCTTAGAAAGTGGTGAAGCTACTTGAAAGACTTTTCTTAATCAAATTGCGCGGAGGAAAGGCTTTTTATAATGTCCTTGTTGTCAACACAGTTAGTCAACACAAGCCTTGTTCTACGAACAGAGGCTTTGTGACTCGACTCCGAGGGTAGGAAATGAGTCGCCACATATGCACCCGACTAAGATACACCTATACTACAGGCAATGTCGCAACTCTTCATTAATGGAAAAGAGTTTTCGAGTTTCGATCGTTCTCTTACACAGATCTCATTTCATGGCTCTTTCCTTTAAAATTGAACATTTCACATCGGCTATGAATCAGCGTCGTCAATTGGGCAACCTCCGCTTTCGAGAAAGGGTCGTCAATTATCCCATATCGTCACAACTTCCGACCAATTCCTTGCCCCAAAGTCGACCCCGATCACTTCATATGACTTTTCGGCTACGGTAGAGGGAAAGCTTGAGACTAGGCATGCTGACTCTGCAAGGCGTTTACTTGAAATTGTCAAATTGATAATCTTTTAGAATCTTGCGAAATTGGTATTCATTTACCCCTGTTACAAGCATATTTATGTAACTATTGCTCTTAATAAATCGTTCTCGCAAAATATCTTACGATTATTTATGGGAGAAGCGAAATACTGCTTAGGAAGGCTCTTGCTGGTTTATCGTATATCTTGCTGAGAGTCATGGCGGTATAATCAATGGACTTCGAAGAAATAGGACATAATAATAGCACCGATGGGAGTGTATAGGTATATAAATAACAGAGTATTATCTTAGTGGTCATGCCAAGCTTTCACTCTCTCGCTCAGCACCCCTGGTATGGTTGATTTTACTATTGACAACTTTGTACTTACGCATCAACTAACACTTTAATTACTGTAGAGATGAACTGGCCGAGCGTATGTAGAACAAGCGATGCTCGAGATATACTGAGAGTGCTGGACCCCACCCTTAACGCCTTCGGGATACATATCGCAGTAAGTCGACCCCGCCGACAGTTGGACGAATCGGCTTCAGTCCTACAACAGCTCCGGCGCTAGAATCTTTTGATCATATTGAGAATTGTGGGCTCCCGTCTCCAACAAGCAGCCTAGAGCAGCAAAGGCACTTTGGCGGAGTGGTTAACGCGCGGGCCTGCTAAGCCCGTCTCTTCGGAGGCCAGGGTTGTAAGTAGTCTATGATTCTCAACATCATGTCACATATATCTAACAGTTCTTCAGCGAATCCCTGAGGTGTCGAATCATCATCTCTTTTTTCATTTTCTTCGCAGTTCCTTACAGAACGAGACTAAACGAGCAAATACCGAGAATGAGATTTTTATTTCTTAGTTCTATTTCTGAAGTGAGTAAGACATTGATTTCTCTACTGTGGTCTGCTGTGAATTTTGCATCCTCGTTGGTCTGTCTCTATGCGATGCGGCTTCATCTTAGAATACTGCATAATGCCCAGAGCACTCTGAAAGTTATGTTTATGTCCTCATCTTGTAGTCTCATTGTCCGTAGGAATGTTGTCAACGCAGTATGGTCAATCAAATGAGGAGAGCTTAGGGGGGAATAACGCTCCGGGGTGATTTAGCGTCTACATACAGATTACTGCAGCTGATAATTCCGCCAGGGGCCCGACACGCCATAATCTACGTTTCTAGAGGGCAAAGGGTATGCTGAACTATCGAATCTATTGTCACAAGCCCTTGTCATGTAGATGTTGCGACACTAAGGCGCAGATGCGTGACCTCGGCGCAGTATAGAAATTTCGCACCCAAAAATTGAATTGGCAAGAAGAGGTTGAACTAAAAGATAGAACGACCTAAGCGGCAAAATTGAAAATCAAAAACGATGCAGCGACAGTGACTCAGCATGCAAGCCACCATCATCAAACAAATGCGACGGTCAAAGCGATTGATAATGCAACATGGAAAGTTATGGCCAAGTACCCTGAGAAAGTTGCTGGTAGAGTTGTAACAGCGTGCAAATACCGAGGCAATATGCTAATCGATCTTTACCCAATGTCATCAAGCCGAAAAGAGAGGTTTCGCCAAGTAACTCCTCGAACGAGAGATGAATCCCAGCTTCACCAGCCATAACCTTCATGCTATCTTTTGTCAAACTTTTCAAGGCAATCGTAGTAATGGCTTTACTATCACGCCAAAAGTAAACTAGCTATGATGATTCTTCTTATAATGGCAACCATCCTGAAAAGAATATCAGGTTAATACGTCCTTTAGACATATAGCTGAGAGTGAGAGTGAGACTAGTTAATACGACTTGACTCTTATCTTTAGACTGAGATGAATTGCCAGAGGATATGGCGCCACGGAGTGAATAGAGGGACCTACTTACAACCAGGAGAATAATTAGGGCTCAATAAATTGATCATTAATTCCTGGACAGCCTAAATCAAAGGGGGTTCAGTCACTTGCATACACAGAATCTAACAGTCCTACACCCTAGGATGGCCGTGAACTAGTTCCCTGAAAACATTTGGGCTCTTGAATTCTCAAATAACGTATGAAGGTAGTGGCGATGGTTCAACTCGTATAGAGCAACGTCAGAATCTCCTAAATCCTGACTTGAAGCTTCTAGTACGAGATCAATGATCTCGGTGTCCCCGGATCGCCTACCCTCTCAAGTAGAAGTTGCTGAGCCTAAAGAAATAAATCAAGATTGATTGCAAATGATTATGACTCTCACAAAAAGCGCAAGATGTTTTAGTATTTGCTAATACTCCTATCTTTCAGGTTCTTTCAAAAAAACTGAGATGCTCTAATATATTTTATAGGAGACTTACAGACCTGCTGAAAGGCATCCTTACTGAAAGTCTAAAACCCACTACAGACTCAGACTAGGAAGCAAGATTCGCAATGCTGTACCTTGCGTGAAATAATTATGGTGAATGTAGGAAAAGTGCTAGCTTAACACTATAACACTCGGCTTCGTCATGGGCACTTATAGCTGAGTAACGAAAGATGAACGCCTGGCCGGACGAAAGTTTCAATGGTGTGAGAGAAAGGGTGCAGAGAGAGTTTATCTGGGACAGTGCGTGTTTCTCTCATATAAAATATACCAATATCTACAATCAATGTGCTCGTGTCCTCCAGGTTCATCATACATAGGTTTCCAGCTGTCTGTTGAGATGTATCCAAAAATTTCCCCTCGTCCACAGTTTCAATCATTCAGACTCACTCTTAAAACTCGTACAAGTCTTTTTTTCTTCATTCCCTTTTTGATACTTCCCGTTTTATCACTCCTTTTCATTCCGGAGATGAATGAAGTTGCTGCCCGTTATTTACCTTAGCAGCATAGTAAAGTCTTAAGCACAAAAGAACTGTAAAGAGCGACCTCGATCTTAGGCGACAAGGTTATTGAAGCCTGGGAGCCTGATATGGACCGCACCTGATTATTGTGATCATTTTCTTCTTGCTTCTTGAACCCTTGTAAATTGATAGGCCCCAAATGGGATGGTAGTCCTGAAGAAGAAGCTGCGTGATGATCTGCAAACCGTGTGGAAGGATATCAAATCGGAGTTTGGAAAGTGCGCGGATAAGACTGGTGACTTTTTTTTAATAGTTACTTACACTTCGCAGAGAAGTAAGCCGTCATGACGAAAGCAATGGTCTAATCCTGTAATGGCATATGAAAGATCGTGCCTTCATTGATCTACAGCGATGGGTATCGAGTTGATAAGCATGAAATCTAGATTGGTTCCGCGGAAACCTCCACTGCTTCTATCTACAATACGGCATAAGGATGATAGCTATCATAGCCATTCTCCCAATACTATTTGGAAACTCTTGCCAACTAACTAATGTATATAGTGAAAGGATTCATTGATATTTAGGGGCTCGTAAGGTGCACGGTAAGTAAGAAATATATAGAATGAATATAGACAAGAGAGCTGCGTTGGCCTCAGAGCCACGCGCGTCCATTATCGATGGCGTGTTGCATTGTGAGTGCATGAGTTCAGTAATCACAAATTATCGTCGAGGACTTCTGCCGACCCTTGATCTTACGAAGTTGGAGTGCAACACCGCATGAAGTGCCAAAATCACGATTACAAATCCCACTCATTGCTCCTCCGCCGTCCGTGGGATGTCGTGATTGCGTCAGAACCTTAGGTCAGTCCTGGGCGAGATCTGAGTCGCCGGCCGCTGCGGGGTTGGTTTCTCAGCAGCCCATTAATAATGCATCCGGGCGCACGAAGCCCCAAAGGTCACTAATAGGCTGCCGTAGAAGACGCTGAGCTCACATTCGCGATTAATTGTGGTATTCCCGATTCCCGACAGCGTCCGTCCTTCGATCATCTATATAAACCCTTACAGCCTCCAAAGCATCAAGAGATATTCCTCAGCATCTGCCTGCAACTTCACTACGACCTAGTTCCTACACTGCATTCAATATCTCTCAACTAAAGGCAACCAGTAGACATCATGGCGTCTAAATTCTACACAGTTATCATCGGAGCAGGTGGCGGCACTGGTAAGCTTTGATTCACCCCACAACCTCCGCTATAATGCCCTGTACCTATTTTTACACCACTATAAAAACATGCTATCTGGACCTACACTCACATGCTGTGATACCAGGCGGGGCGGTCGCATCGCGCTTCTCTAAGGCATATCCGGTTGTTCTTCTCGCGCGAACACCCGCCAGTTATGAAAGCAGTGTAAAGGCGATCAATGATGCCGGCGGTAAAGCCATCGGTGTCAATGCCGATGCAGGTGACCGAGCCTCTCTTGACGCTGCCTTCGAGACCATCGCCAAGGAACTCCCAGGCCACAAGCTAGCAGCCGCCATCTACAACGCCAGCGGTGGTCTGCAGCCGAGGCCATTTGTCGAGGTCGATCCCGAGGCTCTTGAATTGAGTATTAATGTGAACATGTATGTATTTCGGATTTGGTTATGTTGGTATGTATGTATAAAGTACGTTACTGATACCTGGATAACTAGCCGAGGATTCTTCAACTTCGCCCAGAAGACCCTCCCCTTGCTCGAGGACGCTGTGAGCACTTCGCCTCACCCGCCCTCGCTTCTCGTGACGGGCGCAACGGCCTCCGTGAAGGGATCAGCGAGATTCGCTACCTTTGCTGCTGGCAAGTGGGCAAAGAGGGCTCTCACACAGTCCATTGCACGCGAATACGGCCCCAAGGGCGTGCACGTAGCACACGCTGTCATTGACGGCGTTATTACGGGACCCAGGACTGAGGCCTACACTGGTGTCAACAACGGTGCGCCCGACGGCAAGATCAGCGCCGACTCGGTAAGTCCCAGCTCCCTTTACTTGTATTAACATGTTCTAACAATGTTTCAAGATTGCCGAGACCTACTGGAGCCTGCACACTCAGCACCGTTCGGGATTCACCTGGGAGGTCGATATCCGGCCCTATGTCGAGAAGTGGTAAATGTGTATGATACGTATTCAGATATGATTAATTAGTAATGACCATCAAGTTCCTATATGTCCACTGGTCCGCAGCGGCGCCCGCGACATGCGGTTGGGTTGCTCTAGTTGGTCAAGCAGAGGCGTGGGTGCTATGTTACTTTCACGGCGTGAATCAAGTGTGCATACCCGCTATGATATGTTAATAGTGAACTGAAGGCGTGATTATACGATGATTCATTTCATGTATTAATTTTCATCTGATTATGGCCATTAGCAGCATATGACTCGACTTCCTATTTGTTGTGGTAGCGCATCACGCTACCAAAGCAGCACCAACCCAAAGATTTCGAACGCTCGTGCGCAACCGAACGGCCAAGAAATTCGACAAATGAAAGCCTATACCGTCTTCAAATCTGCAAAGCCGCCGATAGAGGAAGCTTGCGACTACTAGACCCGACATAGACCTGATAGTTCCCTTTCTGTAGAAGCCATTCCTGGGCGACCACATCCCACGTGCTCAAGTCGCGTCTCGTTATGTCGAATTGAACAACAGCTGACTCCCCTGGTTCAAGAACCGGTTTCTCGAATCCGCGTAGCTGTTGCACTGGCCCGTTGGGAATGCCAACATACAGCTGTGCCACTTCCGCGCCGGTGATCGACCCTGTGTTCGTTACTGTCGCAGAGACCTTCACAAGCTGATCCCAAAGATCCTCACGGCCACCCTCAATAATCGGCTTTGAGGGATATGACGAGAAATCCGCACCATCCACGAGCGAGACTACGAGATCGGAATAATTGAACGTGGTATAGCTAAGCCCGAAGCCAAACTCGTACCGCGGCGTGATGTTCTTCGCGTCAAAGGCTCGGTAGTCGATATAGACGCCCTCGTCGAAGTCCGACTGCGGAAACAGCGCGTAGATCCCGTCAGGCTGTGTCGCATTTTGTAAGGGCCCGAAATCTGACTCGTTGCGCGGGACCGAGTACGGTAGCTTACCCGAGGGGTTAACATCACCGTACAGGATCGAAACCAACGCGCGGCCGGAGTCTTGTCCGGGGAGATGAGCAAAGATGAGGGCTGTGACGTTGGGGTGGTCGATGAACTGGTCGACGAGCCTAACACCTGCATTGTGGAATACCACAATAGTGTTGCTGCAGTGCGATGCGACGTTCGTGATCAGCGCATCTGTGAAATCGTCGTGCAAACCCAGTCTATCCCAACCCTCAGTAGCAAAGGCATTTCCGACGACTATACAGGCGTCGGAAGACTGGTCAACCTGGGGATTTCCACTGTGGAAGTCCCACCATAGACTTGTCCCGTCTTCATAAGCTCGCAGACTTAGGGCTTCGAACGGCGAACTCAAGTACGCTGGCTGGTTGGCGCCGGAGCCACCTCCTGATATCAAGGTCCCGTTTGGTGCGATTTGCATGTGTACGGATGCAGCCGACTCAGAGCCGCCGTTCCATCCGCTCGCCCCAGGATTATAACTGTCGAAGGACTTGGCGGAGTAGCCGAACAAGGAGATAAGTTTAGGGGATTTGAGGGGTAAGGCGCCGTTATCGTTCTTGAGAAGAACATGGCCTTCAATTGCGCCCTGGAGGAGCACGTCCTTGGTACTTTGCGACTTTGCGATGACTCTCTGGTGCGGTTCTGAAAGATCATCCGGCATTCCTACACCAGGGGATGGGAACCCTTCCTCTTGTTTCATTTTATACCAGGCCGCGAGGATTCTACCAGAGAGTTAATAAGATCATCTCAGCCACATATGATGTAATCTTATCTTACCTGGTAGCCATATCATCCAGACGGGATTCCGGTACAGATCCGTTGTTCACTGCCGTAACCAAGTTGCCTGCCCAGAAGGGAGACCCGCTGGGCATCACCATGTCCAATCCTGCCAGGGCCGTCGCAACACCAGCGTGATGCGCACCCCAATCTGTCACTACGAAACCCTTTCAAAGGTTAGAAAGACTTCTATCAAGAATCGGACGCGACTCACCTGGAACCCGAGCTCTGTCTTTAGCAATCCGTTTTGCGTCTTGCTATTTGAACAGCCATATGAATTATTGACCCGATTGTACGAGCACATAATATTCCCCGTGCCCGCTTTGACTGCATCCTGGAAAGGCCTAAGGAAGAGGGCATTAGTAATAGGATTCGAAGGTCATTCATGATTCCGTGATACTGACCAGAGATATAGCTCGTGCATCGTTTTATCATCAATATTAGCCGACACAGCGGTAACACCATTTTCAGGATTCCTATTTGTCTCCTGTTCGTTGGCAATGAAGTGCTAGAGTCGATCTTAGCCATCACAACTAGATTGAGAGGTAATTAAATCATTGATTACCTTGGTGCTGGTGATGACCCCGGTGGACTGAATGCCTTCGACAGTCTGATATGCGAGTGCACCACATAGATATGGGTCATTGGAGAAGCCTACCGATCGTTAGTATTTGCTGATCAATCGTCTTTGGCAAACTCCTACCTTCCCAATTGCGTCCGCTCGAGGCAATCCGTCCCAGAGGTCCTACAACGGGACCAAGCGCGATATTTACCCCCTTAGCTCGGAATTCACCGCCCACTATGGCCGTTAGTGAGTGCCTGAGACTTGGAAAGGGGTATAGATGGCTGAGTATTACGCACTTCCAACTGCTCTCTCATGAGCAAGTTCTCTGTTCCAGCTGCGCTTCTAGGTAAGCAAGGTATGTCATCATTCCAAGCAAACAAGAACCAACCTCGCGCCCACGGACAAACCCGCCGGCCAGCTTGAAACGAAATTCGTCGTTCTCGGTCCGTTCCCAGCATCGCTGAGACAAAGGCCCGTGAAATTGACTCGCGGTATAGGAGGGATGATCCCAGAGCAAGAGCTATCAGCGGAGATGCCGCCCGTGAGATTTACCTGAGATTGACATTCGTGTTAGCGGTACCGAGAAAGTCCTTTCTGACTACTCACTTTTTCTTCTCGGCTTAATTGAGATACGATTTCCTTGGCTTGCGAGTAAGCATCTGCCCAATCGCCCGTGCCTGTGCCTTGAGCTGTTTCAGTGTTGGTAAGTAATTCGAATACACGTAGAGGATCTAAGCATCACGCACGCGTTGGATATACGGGAGGCGATTGGCCATAAAAGACGGTGTCATCTGTGATGACGTCTTGAGCAAGTCCCGGCGTCACCAAGCCGGTGATTAAGAGGAACGTAGACAATAGCATGGCGACGAAAAACACCACAACCTGTTAAAAAGGCTTTTAGAGAATACGCAGATCGAATGTCCGCAGTGAATTGATGCGCATTGCAATACCTATCAGAGAGAAATTCTACGAGGGTTATATAAACGCAAGAATATACCCATATGTGATTACCTCGTGTCCGCGAGGAGCCCCCGCCAGAATTTTCTCGAAGACATACACACTCGAACGTATGCAATGGTACCGGCTACCTTCCGGATGTTGAGCATGATGCAATGATGCCGGTGACGCTCACGGTTGCGGTTGAGGTGGAGAACTCGGAAAATAGAAGTAACGGTCCACCTCTTCTTTCCTGGCGACCAAGGGATGCGCTAAGAATGCCAGGGCTGTGATCATCAGGGGAATATCGATTCTCGTGTCTATTTACATGCCAGCGATACATCCCTTTTCTTGAAGCTGCAATACCATTCGTGTCTCTATCCATCCTATTAGATGGTTAATATGTTTCTATCGTTTGTTTACTCATCGATGTCGAGCATGCCGCAGTAGCATCGCTTGCTGAACGGCATGGCAAGCTAGCACGGATAAAGTTTCACGGCTCGTTCTGCACGTGCGGATGACGATCCTGCCCTATTTCGATGGCGATACTGCGGGGATACGGTCGTAATATTGTTTGGTAAACATGCACCCCGCGTTTGGTACCGGTTTTCCGCCGTTGCATTTGGAGAAGATCGTACTATCGATCGTACTGCGGAGAAAACATCGATCATCCGATACAGGAACAAAAGAAAATCGCAGTCAAAGTGGACCGTTCTAGCTCGAATCAAGCGTGAAGCTCCTCTCGTAGAAATTCGCTACTAGGCTCTACGGAGACGGTAATAACAAAAGTTCGGAACCCATCTGGTTCAATTAATACCAGTCTTTTACCTAACTAACCACTGCTTGGGAGACTCTGATTTGAAAAATCTGCTTACATAAACCCTTCCCACGCAGCTATGCGACATGGACCATAGTTGAGTCTGTCATAGGTATTTCTACGCCATCAGCGTCATTATAGTACCGACTAAAAGGAAGAGAAACAAAGCAGAGCGGCTGAAACCTCGCAAAGTACTACTATTAGTTGGCGTAACAGATAAATCAATTGCCGAAGTTGCAGACTGGGACCCAGGCGGAGTTGTTACTGGTATATTCGGTGTTGACGTTGGCCATGTGGGCACGGTTGTGAATTTCGGCGTTGTCGTCGATGGAGATACTTCTGTATTTGTCTTAGTCGCGACATTGTCCGTCGAAGGTGGCGCCGTGATGCCCATCAGACGTGCATATTCGGAGGCCACAACAACTGGGAAAAGCTCCAGGTCTGTCGGCTCCCATTGCACCGTCATTTGATCGTGTTCAATCCGGAGCTTGGGTGGCAAGGTCGTATAAACGTCGGCAGTGGATATATTTGGATCGAGAAGGAAAGCCATGGGAGTGGTGATGGACGAAGTGCATAGGAAACCAGAGTCGATGCGTGCGGGGGAGAATCCGCTAATATTGTTAATCATGGGTTCTTGAGGGCCAGGAAGAGTTCATGTACCTCTGACAACATGCTGCTGTGTATATTGTTTTACTGTCGTTGACTTCAAAATCAAGATCGACAATTCCCATATGAGCCGGACATACTCCTGGACTGAAGGTAGGATAAGCGGTGGTGTATTGCGTTGGTATGCATTTGGTAAAAGATGGATCGATCCATCCACTGCTCGGCGGAATGATGCTTGTCCCAGGTGCATGATCATCAACAAAGACGGCGAACCGATTGGAACACCACGAAGAATGCGTGAATATCGTTGTTAGTGCTGCCATGTTGATATGATTTGTGCAGCTGGTTGGCTTTGGCGAATCTGACTTGTCGTAGGAAAGAGTTTCCGAATATTCGCATTTATTCGCGCTTTGTCTCAGTCATAGTCGCACAAGACACAACCAGAGAGAGAGGACTACTCTTGCCCCGGATCGTGGTGGTACAATGTAGGCTTAGTTGGTTGCAAGTGCCATTCTAATGACTATTCTTCACAGCAACCATGCGAAACAAGCAGGAATAACTGATGTTGGCAGCAATACACTTAAGCTTGTAGGCATATATCTAGTGCTCCTTTTTTCTTCATCAAAGGCAGCTGAGACTTGCTTAGTATTAGGAGAATCGGGGGCAACGAGAGCTGGATCGGCCCAATCCTTTCTCTGACTCGTTCCTGCTAGGTACTATTGTGAAGCCACAACTCGGAATGCTGCTGCCATTTTCGTATTGAAATAACGGTTCTGAGTGCTTGGGTCGAATATACGAATATATGAATAGATTGCTCATTATAGACGTAGATTATGATGGTGCATGTATTTCCATTTCAAAAGCACGGAAGCCTTGAAATAAATACCATACGTTACTTCTGTTTGAGAGCAAAGTGAGCTCCTCCGTCGCCTTCCCTTTACTTCAGCTTTCAGCGCATCGCAATTGATGGCAATCTCCAACACAGTAAGGCTTTCTTTGACCTATATGTCTTGTCGTAAGTGGACTTCATGTTTTAGCTTCAAGTGGACTTTCCTCTTGACGTTCAAGATCCTTTGTGCCGATACGGTAAGATCGGATTGTTCTAGTCTACCGAGGACAGACAGATATCATCATAGACAAAGGCCCCATTATTTGAATCTCGGCAACGATTCGAATTTTCACACCGATGACATGGAAAGGGGTTGATCATCAAAAGTGCATAATATTCTCTAGTCCGACTAAGAACGTGAAAAGATACATCAAAGGGTCGAATTAATAAGGTTGGATCAATAGTAAAGGTTGAACCCGCAAGCAGTCATAACTTCCTGAACCTAGAACCTCTGGTCTGTCACCAAATGTCATCATGATTATGAAATCATCCAGCTAGTTCTACATGTTAGCCTACTGTTACGGTACATATATAATAGCTGTAGACGGCTAAGTCGCTCGACTTAACGATGTTTATGTTTTAATAGTGGCGTGGTTTAGTGCTGTAGTTCTCGTCCATGACACCTGCCCAAATATCCTTTGTGTCTTCCCAAATTTCTTTTCCCCCTGAAACCCGGAAATCCACTTGGAACCGGATGTCTACATGATAGGGGCCAACGTCAAGGGCGTAGAATTTCCGAGCATTAAAGCTACTAAGCTTGTGAGTGCCTGCCAGCAGATTCGTTTCCTTGTAGCCTAGGAGAAGCACATACCACCAGCTCCCCGCCTCTAAAGTGACAGCTCGAATGGGATAAGAAGCTGAATCAAAGAGAGCGAGATTGATGCAAACTCATATCATACCGTTTAGATTTATAGAGTCGTGTGTGTCTTTTGAGTAGATCTATAATGATGAAGTGTGAAAGTAGTTCGCGAGCACTGAATTCAAAATGGCTGAACTAGTTTCCTTAGCCTCCTATTTCTATACGGCGTCGCCGAAATGGGACTGAAAAGGGCAGGCGCGTTTAGCTCAAGGAGAGCTGAGCGGAGTCATTAGGCAACGCCACCGCCGGGTAACTACTGGTGAGGAGCGAGGGGTTGATGAACTTGTCTTGTAGCGCGAACCATAGCTTTCAAGAAGGTGATGAATAACTGTCATCATTTCATATTATCTTCGCATTTTCATCTGACAATACAGTCGATTTTTGACTAATAATTGGGCTGTGAACGGAGCTTCTTCGACAGCGAGCTTACACTCTGAGTCTCATCTGCGACTAAAAGGCGTTTCCACATTAGCTAGGGTTACTAGTTAACGGTTAGCGTATAGATCTAGGTCCCTATAGACCCGCTAAGAGCAAAGGGGTTCCTTTAGGCTGGGCTGATAACGAACTAAATTTATGTCATGAATAAATGTATTACTTTAGGTTTTAAAACCTCCAGCTTTAATCCAAAATTATCATTACCGGTTCTTAAAGCTATATCGAACGAGGAATTTATAGCGGCCCGAAACTTCTGTCAACTCTACTTCAGGGTCTACGGGTAATTATTATGGTATCTGTATAATAGCTAGTGACGATCCAACGCTCGACTTGACAACGTTCTACCTTGTGGTTGTATCATGATTTGTGCTGCAGCTCTAGTTCGGTGATAGTGGGCTCACATGGGCGTTTGGGCTTTTCAGTTCTGAGCTGGAAACTGCCAACCTTATGCCAGATAGCTGTCTATTGGCACGCCCTAATCCGCTACCAAGTCGACTGATGGAAGCTGAAAAACAGGAATCTCGATGATGGCTGATGCAGCTGTCTCAATATCCGGATCAGGAAATTCAGAAGACTGCGGAAGATGGTGGACAGCAGACTTCATGAGATGGAGGGAAACTAAATGTTATAAATATCGGCCAGCTTCCCATTTATCGGTTCATAATATCGATATTATCATACAACATCACATCACTTCAGATCTAAACTCACGTCACGAGACATCTTAATCAATGATGGCACTATCTACGGTTTTCATCTCTATCATGGCTTTACTCGCGCTGCCTGTGTCAGCTAAACCGTTCGCTGGTATTCAGGTTGTTCAACCTGATCGCGTCCTTGAGCGTGCCACACCTACCTTGACTGGTTCTGCTACAGCTACACCGAGATCAGGCGAATATTTTGGGCCCGTCGTTATTGATGGCGTCACTTACTCAGTTCTTTACGACACCGGTTCCAATGCGCTGTAAGTATGAACTACCTTAAATAATCCATGCTCTAGACTAAGTTGTATGATACACTAGATGGATCAAGAACAATAACACGGCCGTTTCAGGTCCAGGATTTTCTGTGACCTATGGCAGTGGAACAGTTAGCGGAAATGTTACTAGCGGCACTGTATCCATAGCAGGGTCAACTGTCCTGAACCAACGCTACGGAGTCGCGACGTCATGGAATTCGGCCTACAATAATTACGATGGTATACTAGGGCTTGCGAAGAGCTCAACTCAACTCGGCGGCTACCCCACTTGGATGGCCAACGCCATGCCCCTGTACAAACAGCCGCTTTTCGCAGTTAACATGCCACCAACCGGTTCAGCCATTTACACATTTGGATACGACGACACGACTCATGAGAACGGCCCACTAGCTTTCAATCCAACTACTGACTCTTCATCTCTGTGGTATCCGAAGATAACTAGTTTCAATATTCCAGCCAACGATACATCAATGGATTGTAATATCGACAGCGGGACCACGGATATTTATGTTCCATCATCTATCGCGTACGCCTTCTGGAATCAGGTCAGTACTGCAACCACCACAGATGGCCAAAAATGGACGTTCCCCTGTTCTAACAGCGGAACCGTACCCAACTTCTTGGTTACCATCGGAGGTGTCAAATATACTGTAGCCGCTGCAAACACCTATTTTCCGAATACCCCGACAAATGGTGTTTGCGGCTCACGGCTTCAGGGCAGGCCGTCTGGCTGCATTCTTGGACAACCGTTCTTCTACAGTAACTACGTTGCGTACCACTATGGAAATATGACAGTTGGTTTGACAGGGAGGAAGTGATCGGTGGCAAGCGTAAACGAGTTATCTAGTTAGCTCAGTATGGGGTCGATATTATGATGAGCGGTCGTATAGTGGAAGTGAACTCCCTGAAGCGGACTACCAGTGAGTTGATTAACTTCATCCAATGGCCAGTCTAGATAATCTAGAGATCGATCATTACCTTCAACGTGCTACTATACCTAGTAATAATTCGCTGCGATGGTATAATATGAGAATGTCACTGACGGTATGTAATAGTAGGATGCTGTTCTATGTCCTTCGAGTTGCTGCTGATATTTGTTGAAAGCCTTGAACTCCAACTCCGATAGTCGTAGTTGTTGTCCTGATGAGACATATCATTTAATAGTTTTACCCTCATCTGATCACTAAAATTACCTCAACTATGGCCTGGGCCATGAATGATTTACAACAAGTCCTCTAGTACTACATAGTGATATGTCATATATAGGCAACTATATGTTTTAGGAAACGTATGAAGGAGAACCGAAGACTTACTATTCGAAAACTGCGATATAACGATATTTATCTAAGAGATATATGTAGGATACCGGGAATACTTTAATGGAGGTCGCTCTACCCCGCCATAACTTTGGAACTACTACAATGACGAATACCAAGTCTCTTCAAGTCTACGTTTCAGGATGGCACCCAATCATAAGATCGCTGTAATCCAACTTCACCCCAAGGTAAGTGCGTATCGACACTTATGAGTTTCAAAGTCTTGGCTACATTAGAAGCACCAGGGGTATCCCAGATACTTCCTCTCATCAAATGAGCGGCGGGCGACTTTGAGCCGCATTCTAGCACCCCACAGTTCATACATCTTCGAGAACTTACAACTATACGCTCAACGATATCATACTAACGATTCATCTAGCCGTTATTGCCCACTCAAAACTTCGAAAAGGCTGAATCTTTTATACGAGAATCGGCTGCTCAGGGGTGCCATCTAGCTGTATTGCCTGAGTACCATCTGACCTCATGGGCCCCTGATGAACCGGGGTTCAAGGATTCATGCGCGGATTCTCATCTATACCTGAAGAAATATCGAGATCTGGCAAAAGAGCTGAATATCTGCATTGTTCCTGGAACCATTATTGAGCCACACGGCGACTCCCTGCAAAATATTGCCTACTTCATCTCGTCGGACGGCGAGATTGCGGGACGGTACCAAAAGAAGAACCTATGGCATCCAGAGCGTCGACACCTTGTATCATCAGCTCACGAACCCCATACGGCTTTTGATACACCCCTCGGACGTGTTGGCTTACTTATATGCTGGGATCTGGCCTTTCCAGAAGCTTTTAGGGAGCTCATTGCCGATGGTGCACAAATTATCTGCGTGCCAACATTCTGGAGTATGCGCGATGTATCCGACGAAGGCTATGCTTTGAACCCCGACGGTGAGGCATTGTTTCTAAATAACACAGTTGTAGCTCGTGCATTCGAGAACACATGCGCCGTCATACTTGTTAACGCTGGCGGCCCACCCGAAAAGGGAGAAGCAACGAGCTTTGCGGGCTTGAGCCAAGTCGCTGTGCCACATATAGGGGTTATGGGACGATTAGGCCGCACCGAGGGCATGTCGATTGTCGACCTAGATATGGATGTGCTAAGAGTGGCAGAGGAAAACTACAAAGTCCGGGAAGATAGTAAGTTTTTCACCCTAGCAAATAACTCAATGATTCTTTCCTGAACCTACTTCCCATAATTCGCCCGTTGGATATATCCCCACCCACGAACTAGGCACTTTCGCATAGTCAACGGCTAACTTAACTTTTCATAGTGCAAGCCGAAGGATGGCACTACGCGTATACACGGATTCGTGATGAAGCCAAATTGTAAATATGTCACGCCTTGTTTGCTACCCGGGCACTTTCGCGTTATCTTCCATGATATATTCTACGATTCCATGTCATCACCATTGCTTGGTCTTGCGTTCTCATTGGGAACTCTTCTCCTACTTATAGTAGAGTCGCTCATGCCTGAAATAATGACATAAGCGATAATTAGAAGATTTAGCACATACGAAGAGGTCTACTATTTAACCATTTATTTTCTAATAGACTCCCTTTCAATTTTCCCTGTAAGATTATGTACTTTGTGTATCGATCATTGCCTAGACCTAAGCTAGTGAGACATTATACCTAGATTAATTAGTAAAAAAAAACTTGTAGTCAATTGTAAAATAAATATTGCCTCCATCCCGGATCGAACGAGAGACCTTGTCATATCTTGCGATACAAGTGACACGCGCTACCACTACGCCATAGAGGCAATTGATCTCGTGACTGTTCGCATCGCCACTGCTCGTATCTCAACAAGATGCGGAGTCTCGGAATCAATCCCCAGCGGTTTGGAATTAACTACTCACTTATTAACCTGCTAATCAATAAGCCCCTATTTGTTTCCATACTAGTTCTAGCGTTGGCTTACCATGTCTAGTTGTATGATTGATGCGACCAAGATGCATTAAGGTTAACATATAGGATATGGCACGTATAAGTGAGAAATTAGAACGGAAAAAGCACGTTGGGCTACAAGGATGCATCACGGTTTACGTACTCGGAGTTTCAAGGCAAGCATAATACGGAGACGGCGGAGAAACGGCATAATCAATTATATCTGGATATGTTGCCTAATTTGTATGCAGAGCCTCAAGCCCGTGGGAGAAGTTTTGATTAGTGATTATGTGTCGCCTTATGTTTAGTGCTATGCATCGAGGGCATTCGTATCCCTAATTAATTTAACATGAGATTCTATAGCTTGCATTATCGAATAGCATCTCCTGTTTTTATCCGCTATAGTTTCATACGGCTGTCTTGCTGAATAAGCTGCGGTTAATGGCTAGGAAGTCTCTAAACAATAAAGCTGACATGTATTAAGTATGGTTAGATACCCCAAAGTTACAGCGACCCTCCTAAAAATTGCTTATTAAGACAGCTTTCTCTGTATCGTGACGTGGCAACAGGATAGAGGCTCTCGGGAAGTTTCAATAGCAGAGCTTGGTATACCTGATATAAGTTCTGTGAAGATCTGAGGTACGCGGGGTTAACCACAAAGAAGTTTGGGAATAAAGATCTGCCTCCTACGCCGCATTCCAATTTGAAAGAGCAGACATCAGGGAACCAAGTCCAAACAGTAAATTATCACCGTGTTCCGCGCGCTCTGACCATATATGGATTTGTGTCCCGCCGGTATTCCGCCCAAATCAATCATAATAAGCACAACTTAGTTGCCGATGCTGTTATGTATTAGATCGCCGATCGGCAGCATGTAGGTTCCCGCTGAAGTGCCAAGCAGTAATACGCAACCAGATCTCGTCGGGGTCCGACTGTACACCCAAGCCACATTGATCTAATCGCTTTCTTCACTTCTAGCAGTAGAAATTACAGCTAAAAATAAAGCAGACGCTCACTCTTTGCTAACTTTTCTAGCGGTGCCTTCATACATAGTGTTGTTGGATGTAAGGTACAGATACCTACTGTTCGCCTACAAGCCACAGGGTCATCATTCTCTCCGTCCGCCTCTTGAGCCGCATTTAGAATTCCACGCCTCCAATTGGTTCTGGTTGGTGAGTACCATCGTAGATAGAGACCCATCATGTCCACTGATTTGCCCCCAATTTGTTCTGCATAACTTCGTTCACGGTTTGTCGGCCGGTATCCAAATACTCCAATGCCGCTGTTCCTATTCTTGTGGGGCTTCGCTCGAGCCGCTATTCGCAAGCATTTTCTTGCCTACCTTCGGTCATGTCCAGTCCTTTTCTCTGGATCCTACATCTCTTGAACCATCTTCCTGGCCCTAAGTGCCCATTTCAGTCGTACTCCTACATGCGCTTAAGATATTCAGCTGCACGTCATCAGCCGCGTTGACGAAATACAATAAAAACAGGTATCTTAGTAGGCTGTGTCTTGCAAGTTGTGCCCGTAACTTTACCAGAGTGACGATGACAAGAAACAAACAAACAAAGGTATAGAGCCCTGATCAATTGGTTTAAATGATTGTCAGCTACTCACGATCCCTACCGTCCTCGTAAGAGCTAGTGCGCTGCATGATTTTTCACTCGCAAACCAGCTGGCAACTCGACAAGGGGAGGTACGAGCAAACAAACCGAACCGCTGCTCTTACACGAAATTAATGATACTTACATCCCGAAGTCCCTGTCTTGGCTGCATGCAGGGTTTGCCTTGTGGGCCGCGCGACGTTGACTGTCGACAAGACATGAACGCCTGATAATTTAGTTTTCGCATCATAGAAACACCCACTAAAGTCCCTTGAAATGTATCGCGGTATTTTACTTTTTTTACCGCTTGTCTCGACGAGAAACAGAAGGTGAGACCTAAAAGTGCAGTTTGATGTCTCAAGGGTTTCTAATTTGATAGGCCTTTGAGATCAATGGTTAAGCGCCTACGTTAGTCGCGCGGCGTACCCGATGCTACGATGCAGAGCTGAAGTAATCTTTCTAGTATCCTGACGACATTCACAGCCTTGAGGCTGCGCATGAACTCAAGATCTTAAAGCATGCATAACATAGCCCCTAAAGCCGTTCACCGATCTGGCCTTAAAGACCATAGGATGCCCCTACTCTTCCATGATAATCATCGTTTTCAGTCCACAATTTTTTATCATCCTCCCATTCCTCACTCAAAATACTCTCGTCGAACTCCAGCATGTATAACCCATTCCGTGCACCAGTCCCTTTAACAAGGCTGTACTTCGCCTATGGCAATAACCTTTGGCTGGAACATATGGCCAGTCGGTGCCCAGAGAGCGTCTACGTAGGGCGCGCAGTTTTACCGGACCATTGTTGGTACATTGACCGAAAGGGAGTCGCAAACATAGCGCCTCATAGCGGATCAACAGTCCACGGCCTAGTTTTTGAGATCACCGCCAACGACCAAGTCCGTCTCGATAGAAGCGAACGTACAAACCACGGGTCTTACACCAGAGAATACAAACGTGTCAATCTCTACGAAGTACCAGAGTTACAGGGATTCACTCGAGATTTGGTTAGAGACGGAGGTCCGAAGCAAGTAATCAAGAGATTCCGATACTCGATACGAAATATTGAGCAATATGGTCAGGCCGACGTTCTGGTGTATTTCAGCCAGAGCTTCGTCCTGAATGGTCAGGCTTGTGATCATTTCGTAAGCCAGATGAACCGTGGTATCCGAGATGCGATCTCTCTAGGAGTTCCTCAGGCTTATTTCAAGAATGTTGTCCGCAAGTGGATTCCCAGAAAGGAGACTCTATATAATTCGATTGAGCGAGTCAATCAACGCGCCCTTGTCAATTATCAGGCTCCTATATTATCAGCAAGACATCCAATCAGAACCACGCGCGGCCGAAGGTTCACGAAAGATTTGGGGCATGAATGGGACTATCAGACACCTCAACTTATCATAGAGGTGCGCCATTGTTAATTTGGACAATCCATGGCTGTCTCAGATATCTTCGAGCACAATTTGTCGACAAACATTCGTTTATAATCTTGCCGTTCTCTCGGTACGGCTACCTTCCCCGGGTTTATATAATTCTATTTTTTGTTAGTGGCTTCAAGAAAATGTAGGATAATATTGACATAGTAGATTGAATGGAATAAACGACGGTGCGATTCCGCGACTTCCACACCACGATCTTTGCCACCCTAACGTCCCCATACAATAACCTACTGCCGTAACGTGGGATCTATGATTCAATTTTCCTCAGTTAAGACGAAGGGAAAGCAATAATATGCATTGCAAATAAAGGCGAAGGCTAAATGAAGTCGGTATCTCTGGTAGGTTGTAATATCGATCAAGATATTGATGATATTCCAGCATTCAGGTAAAAGGTTATGTGATATTATCTAGCGCACATTTGATTGGTATCAAAGACATTCTAGGACGGCAGTGCTGGGGAGAGATTTCGGTGTATATCTGGCAACCTGACACTGGTCAATGCAGGTCTCATGCATGCAGTCAAATATGAAAAATGGCGAATGCCTCTAATACCTACCCAATGACAGAACAGCAGGCTACTCAATAGGCCGCGTCTCTAATCCTTGCTCTCTTCATGGTCGTGTCTGGCCACCTAGTGAACATTCGATTATGATAAGCATCAGATCTACCAGCTGCATTGAAATGAAACGAGAAACATCATAACATCGGGAGTAACCGGATCAAACTTAGTAGTACTCTACTTCCAAAGAAGTTTAATATAAATATTAAACTAAACAGAAAATCAAGAGGATAGTAAACTTAAGGAAGACTTGATAGGCTCCTTTGCAGTAGGTGGGTTAGATATGCCATGTGTGGCACAGCAGGTGTGGCCCTCAGCCTGCCTACTTACACTGTCGGAAAAGCGAATGAATATTGATGTTGTAGAAGATAACCAGACGCTACATTTCGGTCACCGTGAGGGCTTAATATGCCGTATTCTACCTATCCCCCCCTAATAAGGCATCATTATGTTTACTTAGTCAGGTCGAAAACCCGTCTGCACTTACTACTAGCGAGCGGAGGTGGCGTTTGGGAGATAAGTTGATAGGTTTGTTCATATATGCGCCCGCTCCCCGTCCTGCAGGCTGTAACGTGGCGGCTGAGCAAGCATTCAAAGCGCTAATCAATGATGGTCCGCCCCCACGTGCTCTGAATTCTGACAATTTACTTCTTTCTCTGTTCGATTGTCTTGTGGCCCCCGGCGGCTCGTGCATAATAGTGAAAATACCCTCCTAGAGAAATGGTATGATTGAAGACTTGTGAAAATGATAACTTAAGATATGCTATGAACATTCTAAGATATCTCTTGATATTGAGCCTGTATCTCTTGAGATCTCAAAGTATCGACGAAAGACTGATCCTTAGATAGCCATCATCTCAACCTCAGATGACGACACATAAATCGTTTGCAAATCAACAACGATACAAATTTCGAGGCCAATCAAACTAATTAGTCTAGTCTCATACGATTCTAGCATATGGGGAGATACTGGCTTCCTGATGTTGTCAGCTTACTTTTCGCTGTCTTGACATTCATGGCTATCGTCACCTTTCTCACTACTTGTCTCATCCTCACTCAACATCATACGGGGCTAAAGATTGGACTAGATATAGATTTTCATGTTTCAATAATATCAAGAACATGAAAGCGAGTGTCGAGACGGTCAAGCTTTTCTTGAGGGGGATCGTTGTTGGGAACAAGAACGAGTGAGTATGTGGGGGGGGAGATGGATCTTATGGGAGGCTACGCATAATGAAAGGTGTATGGAGATGAATTGTGTGAGCAAGAAGAGGTGTTTCTAAAATCACTAGTAGCTTATTCAAATGATATGGAAAACGAGAATCTAGTTACTCTTAAACGTGCTACTTGCGCAAGGGATCCGCTGGACTATAGTCCATCCCGATCTATCTATAGGAGGGACTGTATCAAGTCCTCTTATCTATGATATCTCTTTCTTTCTTCCGGTCTCGTAGAATTTCGCTGCTAGAAAGGACGGGATTCCATCTTTAGACACGGGTGTGATTTCGTCTATTCGTGGACATGTCGTGTGCCGTTACCGTTGCTATTGCCGTTGCATGCAGCGGGTCGATGCTCCTGGTCCCTCACTTCTTCAAGGCACTCTAGAACGACATCATACAAGCGTCCCGACCTAATTGACTCGTAGATCCGCGTGTTATACAGTCCAATACTCGGTGTGACACCGTCCAGCGTTACCGCCTCGGTTGAAGCCAGATGTTCCTCGCCCAAGAACGGGATACCAAGATCCTTTCGAATGAAGCGGTACATACGTCGTGAGGCATGACTGATATAGGGAGTCGCATCGGGCGGCGTATCCTTCCGGCCTTCGATTTCTACCGTACGTAGGTCGAGCGCTTGACACAACGCTAGGAGGTGCGCCGAGGCGATTTGAGACAGTACGTCGACGGCCTCGAGCGTATAGCGGGCAGATACAAGCGCCAGAGAGTTGAGGGACTGGTTGCCCATCTCAGCCGTTTGCACATGCGACCCGACGGGGTTAGCCAGGAAGCCCAGCTCAGACGTTAGGCCGGCAACTACGACGTCGAGCCCCTTGAACAGGAAAGAGTCGTTAGCATCATCGGAGCATAGGTTAGGCGGCAGGCCCCAGTTAGTGGCTGGGTTGATCATCTCAGTGCACTGAGTGAAGAGCATGCGACCGATGGTTTGTAGGCCTTGGCGCAGCTTCTCAGCCGCCGACGTGACGGCGCGCGCCTGGAAATTGCCGCCGTGGAACACGCGGCCCGTCGTCGCGTCGATCAGTGGGTTGTCCGTCACTGAGTTCAGCTCGACCGTTAGCTGGTCGTGTGCCAAGCAAAAATCCTCCAGTACGGGGCCAATCCACTGGCTGGCCGTGCGCAGCGAGTAGCGGTCTTGTCGTAGAGTCGCGACATTCTGGCTGTCGTGTCGGTTAAGCAACCGCGAGCCTGCCAAGAAGCCCTTAATGTTCCGCGCACTGTCAATCTGGCCGGCGTGTGGCCGCACTCGCGCGATGAACGGCTCGAAGCTCTCGTCGCTACCTCGTAGTGCCTCCACACTCATAGCTGTTAGCACTTGCGAGAGCGCTGCGAGGTTGAGAGATTCATGCGCCGCGAGAGCCGCTACCCCGGCCGACACGGCCGTACCATTGACGATGGCGAGGCCCTCCTTGGCGTGCAGACTGATGGGCGCTATGCCGGCATCCAACAGGGCGACGTCGGCTTTTACTACCCTCCTAGCTCCATCCACATCCCGTAGGCCGGCGAAAGCCGTAGCGGATGGCTTGCCTTGCATCAGAGCACCGATCCATGCGAGCGCGCTGAGGTCCCCGGATGCAGAGATGCTCCCACGAACGGGGATGCGCGGCACGATGTCCTCGTTAAGGAGGTTCATGAGACATTCCGCGATGTCGACCCGTATGCCCGACGCACCGCCGGCGAGTGAGTTGAGACGGATGAGCATGGACGCACGCGCCCACGACTCCGGCATGCAGGTAGCGGCAAGCGGGTCGTTGAGTGGAAGCGAGATGATTCTCGCTGGTGTGCGCTGCTGTTGCTTGTTTGGGTCTCTGCTTGAATGGGTCTCGCCGTTGCTTTGGCTGGAATGCCCATTGCTGATTGGGACGGGCTTCTGCTTGCCGTCCGCGACAATCCCGCACGTCAGGTGAGTGATCAGGCTTTGCTGAACCCTCTCAACATCGTCGGATCTCGTGTCGGCGCTGCCCCCGAATCCCGTGTTGACACCGTAGATGACATCGCCCTTGGCGATTTTCTCAGGGATGACCTTACTGCATACTTCGATGGCGTCGATGGACTCAGACGTGAGCTTCACATGTATCAGGTCCCTCGAGACTGCCACAACGTCGGCGATAGTCAAGCTCCTCCCATTAATGGCGAGCGTTCCCTTGGCGTACGACGAAGGGTCGCGCCGTTGCGATAGAACCAAGTCCGTGAATACTGAAGTGGTCATGTTGGTTCCGAAACCGAGGCGTAATTAGAGTGTTGTCTTTCAAGAATCAGTGATATATCGACGAAAGTATACCCATTTCACATTCTTCTCGCTCAACGACGATTCTTGGTTCCTACTTATAAGACGCCTCCCTAGGACAACATTATGGTGCAACCAAGTATGTAAGAGAAGTGGTTACACATCCCTCCGCAACGCTTACTCGCAGTAAGCGTACGTTGTAGTAGGACTTTCAACCCAGTTGTCTTAGTCCCTTGGATATGCTCACTGATGTTGATAAGAATGCAGGCTTTTTCGGGCTTCAGTGAAGGGAGCCAAAGGAAGGCAGTCCATAATGCAGATGCAGTGAAGGCTGTACGCGAGTGTTTCAGGGTGGATGACAACATGCGACTTACACTTGTAAGTAACACGATAAGCATACATTAAATTTGTCGATAAACACGAATGTTACTTAATCAGCTTTAGAGAAATTAACTAAGATGACTGTCGTTATTGACGATATCGGAGACATTAACTGTGACAGCACTCATCTCGGTTAGAATACGCCTGGTGTCGTACATAAGTACAGCGATAACCGGGTGGTTGGTCCCTCACTTAGCGCTAGGAATCTGAAGAACCTTCGTATTGGTCAGCAGGTCCGGTTGTGATCTCATCACATTACCTTCCGTGCTGCGGAATTTTCGCTCGTCTCATCATACCGAACATATACACATAGGTTAGATTACCGACTTGAAAAGTCTGTAATTACTTGATACCGTGCTGGAAGGATACACGCCCCTAGAACGTCTCCCAGTCAGTTGTGATGACATTGCAATAAGTTGGCTGTAAGATGTAATAACCGAGTATATCTTGTGATCGGAGTAGCTTAGGCTCGTGCCGACAACAACATATGTATCAGTAATCATGTTCAACCAGGAACGCCGAAACCCCGCATTTAAGGCCTATTGCCGACAACTATCGGATCTGAATATATCTATACATCTGTAACATCTCTCCAATCTTGTATCTTGAGGTGCTTCATCACCTTTACGATACCTACACGTCAGAGACGCATACTTTCCACGAGAAAACCGAGTTACGAACCGCTCACTCGCTCTTTACACAATCACAAATCTCAAAATGGCCGGTGCTGAAAAGAAACTCACATGGCTTGTGACAGGCTCAAGCAATGGCATTGGACTGGCTTTGGTCAGGTATATCTTGAGCACCGGAGATAATGTGATTGCAACATCACGAAATCCAGCCAAGACTCCCGAACTCGTCAAAGAGATTGAGTCGCATCCTAATGGCAAATGGATTGCACTGGATCTCTCCTGGTCTCAGGACAAGATCACAGAAGCCATCGGGGAGGCCGACGCATTGTTTGAAGGGGGGATTACCACGATCGTCAACAATGCCGCCTTCGGCATCGCGGGAGCCATTGAGGATATCCCCGAGGAGGATGCCAAGGCTGAGTTCGATACGAATGTATGGGGCACACTCCGCGTTTGCAAAGCGATCCTGCCCAAAATGCGTCAGAAGGGGAGTGGTACGATTGTACAAATTAGTAGCGTTCTAGGACTTGCCGTCCTCCCGGCACTCGGCATGTATTGTGCGTCCAAGTTTGCGCTCGAAGGTAAGCGGTATAAAATTTCTTGCTATGAACCTCGTTGCTGATCTGTTTCGGCCAGCTATCTCGGAGGCTCTTTCACAAGAGACATCTTCGTTTGGGATTCGTACGCTGATAGTAAACCTCGGTACGTTTCGGACAAATTTCCTCGCCCCAGGTGCAATGCCTGTGGTTGAGCCTTCAGAGCCGTACAGATCGCCACACGTCGTTGCCGGCGGAATCCAACATGAGCGCGACAAGCATGGCAACCAACTAGGAGATCCCGAAAAGGCGGTCAAAATTATACATGACGCCGTAAGTGGCAATGACCCAAATTTGGCCAAGGTCTTGAGATTGCCAATAGGAGAGGATTCTTGGGCGCTTGCGACGAGTCGCATGAACCAAGTGCGGAACGACTTCGACGTTTGCAAAGACGTTGCCCATAGCACGAATTATGCTGAATAACTGAGACATCGTGATGTCACGGCAGCCAAGCTTCTTGCCCCTCTTCCGCCTGCAGATGAGGTGGGGTAATTCTGGTACCCCCAGCCTATCCACATGTATGTATGTATGTATGCATGCGTACCTAGGGTATTCACGCATACCTGGGTAGAACACCCTAAATAAGTTTAGATATCCTATTAACAGGCTCAGTATCAATAATCGCAACGAGGGATGAAATATCTCCAGCGAGGCGGGCCATTTATTAGGCACTGATATTATGCTTCCCTAGACTAATACTAGGGGGTTTCGTATCTTTCGCTCTTCATTCAGAATAGGTGTCACACTCCTATGGCCTTGTTACGCTTGCTTGCGTGTATTCTGTCTAAGATGTGTAAGTGTAAGCACACGTCATGCAGGTAGGACCGAGAAACGTCGCAGACTGGTGATCTCCGCTATGAGCAGTTTCCGTAAAGAGACTGTTCCAGCGGCAAAGCACATCCCTAGAGTAACGCCCTCTCAGGAAGCATACCCTGTCATTCCACCAATAAGTGGGTACTTATCACTACCCTGTTCGGTTCAGTGGCTTGGGTGTATGCGTTTAGCTAACAAGTCAGCTGTCACATCGTGTAACAACGAATGTATCGTCCATTCAGGGCACGATGCATAAGGAGGTAGGCAACTATTCACGAGCATGCAATGCAAGATGATTGTACTGAATTATTAATCAGTACCGACTTCTATTCCATTCCATGTATATCAAGGACTTCACAAACGTCGTAGGACAAACCATTGAAACTATGGCAGTCTAGAATGATCTCGTATCACATTCCATGACAACGTATTTAATATAGAATCTAGTATCCCTCAATATGTCCGTACACGTCATCACCGGGGTGTCGAGAGGGATCGGAGTGAGTCTGTTTTACAGCCTATTGCATGTGATCTCTACTGTATCTAGTCTAAGTTCGAGTTCCTCGAGCAGCTCTCAGAAGACACTGAGAACTTGGTCATTGGACTAGTTCGCGACAAGACCACGACCGAGAAGAAGGTGGTAGCAGAGCTGGACGACCTCTTTAATGTCTACATCCTCCATGCAGACCTCACCAAGTACGTCAGCCTGAAGCAAGCCGCTGCCGACACTTCCGAGATCGTTGGTGAGCGTGGCATCGATTATCTGGTTGCCGACGGGGGTATCGTGTCCTACCTGGACGGCTTTGGCCCATCGGTGCATTGTAAGTCTATTTCTTTCCGGCGACCGTCCGGGCTGATATGTGATTAATGCTCGTTATTCAACAGGAAGGATAAGGTTGAGGGATTGGAGGTTGTTTCAGCAGAGCTATCGCAGACTAATGTAGTTAGCAACATCCACCTCTTCAACCTCTTTCTCCCCATGGTCACGAAGGGCAAAGCCAAGAAGGTTATCAGTATTTTCATCGGTCTAGCCGACCTCGACTTAACCAACAATGTCGAGATTGATGAGGTGCTTTGTACGCTCCCCCCAAGGCAGCCATGGACATTGTTGTGGCCAAGTATAACGTGTAATACAAGAAAGACGTTGTGCTCTTCATGAGTATCAACCCGGGAGTAGTAGAGGTCAGCCACTATGCGAATTGTACGTATCTCAGTCTCCATAATTAGAACATTTAGGCATTTTACTAACGCTACCCACAGCCACTCCAGAAGAAATGCAAGGCTTGATGGGATTCTTAGGCAAGCTTACAACCTATGCGCCTCAATTCAAGGGCTCAATCAGTACAGAGGAATCCGTCCGATGTATCGGGTCAGTCTGTCAGAAGGCCAGCATCGAGAACGCGGGTGGCGGTTCATTTGTCTCTCATCTTAAAACTAAACAGTGGGTGTAAATCTAGGAACTCATCCGTTACACCAGATACACTCGTATTATGGATGTATATCTTAGCTGAAACGTAAGAGTGAATATGATACTTCTACGACGTGAGAGTGTTTACGTATTTAATGTTAAAGTGTAATAAGGTGATTCAAGGGTAAATTCGCTTCTATGAGTGAAGTCTCCTGGGTTGTGTGATATATGCAGCGCACAGCATATATCACGCCCTAGCTCTTGATATGGTCATCTCTAGCTTTCCTTTAAATGAAAGCCACTGACATCATTTATTGATCATTATTCAAGCCTTGATGATAAATCCCTCTAATAATAAATTCATACACTAAGAAAATAGATATACGCGCATCCAGGAAATCCAGGAGTCAACGGTGGCGGTCTGACACTACGCAGAATAAGATACAATAAGAACATAGACGCGAAAACTGTTTTCTGAGTCGTATGTATCCTTGAGCGAACGCAGTCTGTCTAGGCGTCACGATTCGTAGTCATGACCCATGGCGTAGTTTACGTATGTCCTTGGCTGACGATTAGGCTGACCAGCATTCTAAATGTCTGTTGTTTCCTTGGCCCATGCATTTGCCGCCTACAGCAAGTCAGACCCATCCGGAACTGCGGTGGCGAAGAACCTATAGAAATTAAGTCAGTTTATGTAACTATGTAGACGATACATATTCCTTTTGCATGGATGGGTAATGACTTATACTATATGGTTCTCCTCACGATGGGGGTAGGCAGTGGAGTCGAAAGGCACAGTCTGGTAACCAGCAGTTGCATAGCCCTCGTGCCAGAGGTAGGCTGTAGTAGCTAGCTCTGGATATTGGCTGCGTTTGTGAGGTACCTATCATAGAGCGCACGTTCTGCCGTGACATTGTACCCCAGAGTCATGGCACTGGAGATGGCTAAGAGGCCAGGAGCATAGTCTCCAGCAGTTATGTCAGATACCTCAGAGTACGAGGCGTCAAACATATCTTCCGCAAAAGCCCCAATGGCGTTGAAAGGTGCTAGAAGCTTTTCCGCTATGAGCAGGGCTAGCATAGTAAAATTCCCACTTCAGCACCGGCTAAGTATGATTAGTAATAATACTCTCAAAATAGGGGTAAAAACTACTAACTTCAATTGTGCTAACGGACGTATCCATGATGATGGATCCGTAGTTAAAACCCATCTTGGGGGGTGTAGTCCCATTGTCGCCTTTGCGGAAGATGTTTAACGCTTCAAATACAGTCTCTAGTTTATCTTTTGTCTAAGTGTAGTTATGGTAATGCCATGTGTTAGTCACCTTAGGATAGATCTTCTTTACAACACTAGTGACAACTGCAAAGCTGTGACCAGCCCCTTTGAGGACCCAGAGAAGATCTGGATGGCTCGTCTCGTTTACTCCGATCTCTGTGCCATCTGCCAAGACGACGTTGTAGTGTATGATATTATCCATGACCAACCCGTGGAGTCCATCTAGACGCCCGTGATCACCACCAAGTGCTGGACTTATCAACTCAACACATCGTGTAGCTCCAGTAACTAGTACATTCAATATCAGCGACGAAATCTTTCCACAGTAATGAACCGCTTACTTGTAACGTAGCCCTCATCCCAAAGTGTTTTCATAAGTCGACCATTATGTGTTCCGGCTTGTAAAATAGCAGATCCATCATCCGGCTGAATATTGATGCTTTCAAGCTGGTCGACATAGATTTCTATGCCCGAAAAGGCTAACAACGTAGTCGTTATTCTATAGCCGTGATTCCTTACGAGGGACTCGAAGCTATTATCATTTCAATACTTGATCTATGTTGCTTAACGTTAGCGGGACTGTTATCAAATCACTAGAGATTCTTCCAAGTAACTCCTCACAGTTTCTACTGTGTCCGACTCGGCTGCTGGTTCTACGACGACCTGAACACCAGGCCGCACCAAAGTATCTCATCTGCTAGTCGCGTCGGACTACAGTGGGATATCAGATCCGAAAATTAGCGAGCCACTGGAAAGCCGCGGGCCGAGGTCGGTATTGATTTTAGTTACTGTAATGTTGTGTCGCGAAAATAGCTTTCTCTGAAAATAACGGGGCAGATGGGAGAACTGATAACAGTAGCTGGTAGGAGCGTGAAGCAAAATGCCACGAAAATTGGCGTAGGAGGTATCATTTTTTTTGTAGTACAATGGAGCGGCAGTATAATTTCGAACGATATGTGCCTTCTCCTTCGACACAATAGATGCCACGTCTGATTTTAAAACCTTCGCTCAAAGGAATCCTTCCGAGGGGCTTGGGTCCTCTACAAGCCATTTCCCATAAGCTCGGCATATTCCCCATGCACCACATGAATGAATCTCGATTATTAGACTCGGGATATGACTGAGAATTAGATACAATAGTCTCCACATGTTAGGGTCATCGTAGGAGTAAACCCGACAAGATAAAGCAAGGGTACTGAGGTACCAGGCTATCAGGGGAAGGAGTTTGGTTACTGGACTTGTCGGGTTCACCTCGTGGAAGTGGACAAGAATTAACATTAGATGGCCTAAGTGTCCGCGCCTGCGGCCTACAGTCTAACTGATGCTTCAGCGTACAGATGGTCCCGATGTCCAATACGCCGATGTGTGTCACAGTCAAGAGCGTTTAGTTTAGATAGGTGTAACAGCGTCGGTACGTCTAGCAAAGAGAGAATGCATACCGGAGCAGAGTTTGTAAAACTTTGATACAATAGAATGTCTCGATGTGGGTCGGAGATTTGGCCCGGAAGGGCGGGGGCAACGGAGATGGCGGAACCGATCCAGAGGTAGCACACCGGCGACCCTTGCCACACCGGCCGGTACAGCCTGAAACTGTACCGTACCATGCATGGCTAGATAGAGTCAGCCGAGTTCGTAAACTTCGGTTAAGCATGACCACAGGCCATGACACCACTCGGGCTTGCTTAATTCATACATACAATGCGACCGCAGTGTAGTATATGCTCATAGGATATGACAAATCCTGGCTGATAAACCGATACAACGGATACTTGAGGTCGTGCTAACGATGGAAATATGTCGCCTATCGCGATTGCTACTTCAGCAAAATATAGACGTATGGATCATTTCATACAACCCAACTAGCTACCTCGCTTCCCAGATGCATCCTTCAACTTCACCGCTCTTCCTTCTAGCCAGCAAGCTTTCGTAGAGCCAATTGACTAATCTTGTGCCGACAATTCAAGCATGTAATAGTAGAAAGTGTCGTCCAATCATCTCGGCGTTACCCCTCCCCGTTATTCAATCATATTCTATTAACATGCTTTACGAACCGGAGTTACTTGTATTGTTGAAGCATGGCAGAGATCGCAGATTTAGGGAGTTCGACCTTTAGCAGGGTTTTAGCTGTGTATTTAATGTTAGACCAGAGTACCATTAGTGTCTACAAGAAACTATGATAAGCTACTAAGCGCGTTTACCGTTAACATTTTCAATGAACAACTATTCTTGAAGAAAGTACATCTTTGAATGTACCTATCTTCCTCGTCTGTACTAAGAGCGCATGTACGGGCCAAGAATCTGTACAGTTGTGTGCGAGGGTACATCAATCATTGTGATGTTGTTTATTAAACCTTTCCAAATGAGTAAGGCTGGAGGTTTTGTTACTGCCGGTGGTAAGCCGGTGTAGTCGCGAGTTTTGTGTGTCAGTGAAGGAACGGTGGCGGATGAGAGAGTAGGTAGTTGATCAGTTGACCACCAGTGCTGAACGCCACGAAGGCGTGCTTCCATAGGCTACCCAAAGGGTATAAACCAGATTGATTATCTAGGACAGGTAGTAATTACAGGTCCTAGAGACAAATTGGAAGATTAATGGTAGAAGCAAGGGGCAAAAACCATGCGCCCCCTATCCACTAAAGTTATAGTAGCTCACATTAATCAAGCTTGCTATGGGTATATCTTGCAGCCTACCAATAGTGAGCGCCACCTGTGCAGGTCTGATTCCTACTCCGAATCCTTCGAAGATATGAATGAGGCACGTATCATCCCCTTGTCCTCGTTGCTACTTAAAAGTGTACCACTAAGACAGTTACAGTAACCATAGCAACATTGCCATGAGTCATCGCATATGCACATAACCTTGTTTTGACGTACGCATATGACGTATTTTGAATCTGGTTGCTCAGACCTTAACTCAATTGTAAGCATGCCTATCACAACTATTTCTACACATTTTCACAGAGCCGGAGGGTGAGGTTAACCATCAAGTTGTACAAGACCTTTCAATTCGAACGTCTATTGATGGACTATGCCTACCCAGAACCGGTCATGTCCCCAAGTATTCCTCTTTTCAAGCTGCCTCACCAATGTCGTCGCTGCTCCGATAGGATACCCGACTTCCATAACAGTCAGCCCCCTGAGAATGCAGTTTCATCTTACTTTCTCGGATGGATGTCATCATGGTAATGTTAAGTCTGAGTCAAAAGCTGATATACAATCTGGTAACACTGTTTCACGAATGAGCAACCTCTAACCCTTAAACACTCCGGCCTTGCCGGCCTCTAGGACTGGACTTGCTAATTTTGATCGTCATGACCGTATTACTTGCTGGCCGACTGCACGTATTCCTCCATAAACCTTCTAGCATCTTATGCTAGCAAGTACCCCATTGTGGAAATGATTAAGTTGCGGCACATAAGTATCAGGTCGTAGTCAGGGATCCTCTGATGTGAGACGATATATTCGACCGATCTGTCGGTTGATTGCCGCGGCAATATTATGATCTGCGACAGGCGCTGAAGGGCTTCGCTTCCGTACTCTTGTAATCTCTCTTTTTCTTCGTCCTTTAAGTACCCGGTGCAGTAAAACCGCCACAGCAACGAAATACGGGGGATTTCATCAACACCCTAGTACTCATAATTTCCACAAGACTTTTTGAAAATTGTAAAGCTACTGCCACCATTTTCGACATGGCTTTTGAGCGCGATTCGCGTCTCGTGTTTTCTTTTCTAGTTGTAGGTTGCGGTCTTAGCGGACTAGCTTCCGCACTGGCTCTTGCCCAGGCCGGTCACCACGTGACGGTGTTCGAGCGTAGTACTGAACTACAAGAAGTAATTTCATGATTCCCGATATAAGACTTGAAGAAGACCCCTAACATAGCTTGGCAGATCGGTGCCGGAATCCAACTATCACCCAATGCTACACGTCTGCTTCAACAATGGGGAGTTCTTGAGGAAGCTCTCAAGTATGCTGACAGACCAGAGGGTGGGACTTTTCGCTCCTATCGAGGAGATGTGCTCTCAAAGTCTCCGCCTATATCTGATCCGCGACTGGTCAGCAATGCCCCTTATATCGTGATTCATCGTGCCGATCTCCTCAGAGCCTTGTTGTCTGGAATCAGGAAGCAGAGAATAGAAATAAAACTAGGCAGCGAGGTCAAAGAAATCGACTTTAACAATCCTTCATTACGTCTAACTACTGGCGAAGTCTATGAAGCAGATGTGATTCTCGGTGCTGACGGGGAGAGGTCCCGGTGTAGGGGAAGCCTGTTAGGGCATGCGGACCCTCCTTATAGCCCTGGCGATGTCGTTTACCGGATCTCTATCCCTACAAAAAACATAACTGAAGACCATCTAGCCCGGGACCTGAAAAGACGATCCAGCGTCAACTTTTGGATGGGACCAGGCGGACACGTCGTGTCATACCTTATTCATCACGATACGCTCAACATAGTCCTGGTATACGCCGAGGGTGCGAATGGAAATCCTATATATGGGCCACAAGAAGGAGACCTAGAAGAATTCAGGAATAAGATCTCTGATTGGGATCCCGTACTTCATGAGCTTATCAAAGTGGAAGGGTCTGTATGCACCAAGTGGACTTTATTTCAGATACATGAGCCAATTCAATGGCGTCACAAGAGTGGACGATTCGTACTCATTGGCGACGCTGCTCACGCGATATTACCATGCCTGTGAGTAAGATCATGAAGCAGTCATCTATTCTGAAACCGGCTAATCTTTCTTCAGAGCACAAGGTGCTGCACAGGCCTTCGAAGATGCAGGAGTCCTCGGTGCTATATTTGGCCAGTCGATGGAACGTGACCAAGTCCCGGATGCTCTTAGGGTGTTTGAGGAGGTTCGTAAGCCACGAGCTTCAGATGTCCGACATCGCACATTAAACCAGAAGGCTATGTTTGCTCTTGCCGACGGTCCAGACCAGGAGGAACGAGATGCTAGACTTCTTGCGGGTGCAGACTGGAAGCTGTTTAAGTGGCTCTGGGAATATAACGCCACGGAAAATGGTCGAGAGGCGTGGGCAAGATTCACGGAGACCCACAAAGCCGGGATCAAAACTAATATTGGTATCTAAGGTACAGGAGAACGAGCCTCTTCGGAACGTTCGTAATATAGGTCACTCGGAGGTGTTATAGACTATATTCTAAAATGCTTCTATTCGATATGGTATTTGCTAAAACAATGCTTGCAATAATTAGCTCAATACTTCAAGAGCCCCTGGCGTACTCGAGGTACGACCTCTTGTACCCTAACACTCTCTCCGCAATCCAGGCAAACCAGTGGTGTACTGCGATAGCATTCGGACCGGCATCCAACTGGTCCTTGGCGGGCACACGATGGAGGATGCGTTTTCAAAGAACAGAAGTATCCGCCAAAACGATACTTTCAAACCATCCTTTTGACAATCACCCATGTGACCTGTAAGATTGCGTAGGGGGCTCACGTCAAGGATATAGTCAGTCTCTTTGCAGGGATCCAGCCAGATGGTGAAAACGAGGTCTTCCGTAGCTGTTTTACGAGACCAGAATCGATAGCTACAAGTTCAATGCGACATTTTGTCAGTCCTGTCAGTCCTGTTAGTTCTGGAAGTGGGGGTGTAAGACATCTTATCTGTCAGGTTGCGACTTACCGCGTTCCGGCGGGTATGGAAAAGATTCCGTCATCCTTCGTAATGGCGTATTCCTTCCCGTCCTTGATCGCACCTAATACACCTTGCACGACCCTAAAGAATTCGTCTTGTATACGGTGTATATGGCTGCCACACCAGCTAATCAGATTCGTTCGGATTCCTGCGAATAATTTCTCGCTTACAGTGGGGGTCCAGATAGTCCTGCCTTAACGACTGGGCTTTTAAGGTAATGTGTCTCTCTGACGACCCAAAGACCGTCAGACTTTGCGAGTGGCTCTTACAGAGCCGCATTACCAAAGTGAGAAAAGGCTATCTGGGTGTTTGTTACAGTGCGACGCTTCAATCGTGGCGAAAGCTATAGCTGCCACGCCGGCACTATCTTGATATTGTTGGAACTGACAACGCAATGGATGGTAACACTGCAGACTCCATGGCAGACATTGTTCTTTCTACACAGGGGTTTATTTATATTCTCACCTTATCATCTCAGATGATCTATGTAGTAGCTGGCTTATTGGACACTGCAATGAATAATACGTTTTGTTGTGGTCGCGTCGTGTACCAAAATGTGCTGAAGCAGAAAAAAGAGCTTATTCAGTTACTTACAATAAAAAAAACGGCAGAATTAACCCAAAGTTGTACCTATATCAAACCCTGCATCGAGGCTAAGTTTGATCAGCAATTATATACGTAGTGCTACAAAGCATAAGCAGACCGAACAGGAGCCAGCTGGGTGATATTTGGAAATATGTGATGGCCGCGCGTCATCCTCTCATTATAACCATAGAATTCATAAAAACTGTTTGGGAATGTCGATGGTTAACAGATATTTGCCTGGAATTCGACGTAATATAAAAGATTATGCCTGATACAGTCTGGCTGACGGTGCTACGAAGGTTACACAGACCCAGGCTCGCACTATCAGACCCGATCCTGCAAGGGTCAAAGCTTGGGTCAGCCTGTGCCGGACTTCGAGCGTTCCTGGATACGGCGTACCGATTCTGCATGCTGATGGCTACGCGGTAGGCGTTAGATTTACAATCCTACCCCTATTATACTAACCTTATGAAGTTTCTCATATCGAACTTTTGGCGTAAGTACCGTAAGACGAGATACTTCTTATCCGGTAGGTTATTTAGTTGTGTACCAAGAATACATAACAGGTTTAGGTTTTACCATCAGAGACACTAATTGATAAACCATAGATTTGTATAGGCTACTAAGCAATACCCATGAGTATACCAAGAATACAGCTTAAATGTACAGTTTAGCTAAGCTATGGCCCTCTGAATCGCTATAAAAGTCTTGTTTGCAAAGAGAGATCCCTGTAGTCTTAGTGCACATAATTGTTCGGGGAATTGGATCAGCATCCCTGCTATGTTATCGTGATTCAAGGTTCAAGGCCATTTCGGCGTAAATGTCAGCGCCTTGTATATTTGGTGCTCGACTAGCTTCCATGGCAGTCCTTTCCAAGGTCTTTTTTCGCTATGTTGCATCAAATCATACTACGTTGGCATTAGGTGGACTTCTTTAAGTCGTTCAAAAGGTTTCGTAAGTTTACTAATTGCACTGGATACTAATATAGGAATTAGCCTTTCTCTGGCAGTTTTTTAACGATTATCTTCGTAGTATCCAGTACTGAATCGTTTGTCGGTATGCATTGTGGACATCGACATGTGCAATATACAATTTGGTGTCTCTTACGGTTGTCACTTGCATTTCAATAGCAAACCAAGGTTCTAAATTCTTTATCCTTTCTATTTGCCAGACCTCTTTGACCTATGGTTCTGACAATGGATATCTCTCATTAAGCCGGTGAACCAAATGTAGAGAACGAAGTTTCGTATTTGGATGCTTCCTTCTCGATCAAAGACGCGTGTTCGAGGCTACGGACGGTGATTTTGACAGGAAATGGCTCATTGACAGTTTGGTGATTGAGTATCTTGTCGTCGATAGCCCCATTCTAAACGTCTCAATTGTCAGTGACTCCTTACTCAGAAACCACAATGAGGAGTAGAAGATGAATGTGCACGAACCGGAGTTAATTCGAAGCAATAAATCAAACGGGCAAATGCGATGTAAAGAGCTTGCTCTGCCACTTTCCAGCCAACACAGATTCGGCGGCCGCCTCCAAAACCCCAAAAGTTGGTTGCCCCACCAGCTTCTGAACTGTCAATCCATCTCTCCGGCTGGAATTCATGAGCATTGTCAAACTCACTCGACAGCGCGATTGAGTTAATCAAGAAGCTCGTGCCTGCAGGGATCAAGTGCCCATCAAATTCAAGGTCCTCGATGAGTTGGTGAGGTGGAATAATGGGAACAGTTGGTCGCCAACGCAAGACCTCTTTTATCATAGAGGCTATATAGGGCATTTCCGAAAGATCAGACATTCGAGGGAGCCTCAGCGACTTGCCATTTGTGCAAACCCGATCGACTTCTTCACGTGCCCTTTTTTGGGCTTCGGGGCGCGTGACCATCGCCATTATGAATGTGTTGATTGTCATGCGCGTGTTGTCCCCGCCCGCTGCCATAATAGACGTGGCTAGATACATGGCCTCTTCATCATCGCCAGAGAATCTCATGTCTGGATGCAGAAGAACGTCACGAACGAACGAGGGCGGCGCTGATCCGTTGCTGACAGCGGCTTTGATGGGTTTCCACCATTCCTGAAAGACTTGGCGATGGAACGCGCCCATCTGAACCCAAAACCGTCGCCAAGGTTGCAGGAAAGATGGTAGCTTGTTCGCTGACGGGAAGAAATCCACGTAGCTGCGGTTAATCGTCGTGACGAATTCGATTGTCACCCTTTGATAGTCGTCGAGCTCCGCCTTCGTCTTGTTTAAAGGGTAGCCCATAACGATCCTATATAGCACGGACGTGGAATATCTATAATTATGAGCAAACCATAGATTGGGTTCTCGAAGATACCGGCGCAGCATATCTACGCTTTCTAGCTCCTGCATCCCGGCGTAAACCTTGAGGTTCGAGCCACTGAGCAGATGATGCATCACGCGACGCCCCTCTCGCCACTCCTTTTCTTGTCTGATAACCGTACGCTTTCCGTTGCTCACAAGGCCGCTTGCGATGGGCATATGGGGTCTCTCGTTTGTAATCTTCCCTCTCTTAGCTATGATTTCCGAGACGACACGGTCCGAGTTAAGTACAACCCATGTCTGGGATCCCATGTGCAGCGTCACCATCTCCCCATACTGCATCAAGGAGGCCAGCTGTCGGATGTTTAGATTAAGGCGCTTTTCTGAGTTCGGCGGTTTTGAAACTTACCCAGTTATTCAAACAAAAAGCTCCGTGGCGGGCTTGCATCATCTGTAATAAGTTCCCCAAGATTGGGAGGCCTGGTGGCCCCGGTGGCATTTTCCATTTTGTGCCACCCAACAATTTCAAGTCCGTAGGGCTCAAGAGCTGAATGAGTACCACACAGCTGCTGCAGAGAAGGAGAAAGAGACCCCAGAGGAGGTACGAGTGTTCTATTGAGTACATGCTAGTAGCCAGGAGGTGAGAAATTATGTGGATTATGCGCTGCCTTCAAGGGTTTGGCAAGAAGAAATATATTGTAGCTTACGCAGGGTGGTGAAGGAGTCAAGCGATCGGCGCCGTTCGTTCCGATACAAACCTATAATACTAGTCATATCCAAAAACGAAGCACATGCCGTGGTTCATTGCCGACTTGGGCGTAAGTGTGAGCCGTGTAATGTGCTGTGATTCCTTCTGGAGGCAACGGTGTTGATCATTATCCTGGTGTCGGTGATTTCACTCTAATTGTGCACGTCATCCTCACCATGCTGACAGAGAGTGGCACTGATGTTACTATGCGATTGGTTTCCGAGTTGGTAAGTGTAGCATGAGTGGCTCATGCTATGTGATCCTTCCTGCATACGCTTAGTGCGCTGCCCTTAATCCTTTAGTGTGCGAAACGTCCTTCCTTGTTTCAGGAACGGAGATGTTGTGATGGAGGATAAAGATGGTGGCAATCCCAGTCTCTGTGATATAGTTACTTCAGCCATAACGTTTTCTATCTTGACCCTCAGGCCCTCAGCTAGGAAACTGCACACATTTCCCATTACCGCCACCAGTCTTTCTAGTCATTCAGTCATACATGACCGTTTCCAGGACAGAACTACCACATATACACCATGGATGCTATCGTGGGTTACAGGAAGCCAAGTCATGGCCTTTTTCGCTTCATTCCAGATGCATGGGTTCCATACGCCGAACTCATGCGTCTCGATCGCCAGTCAGGCTTCTGGGCATTCTACTGGCACTACCTAATAGGACTCGGCTTTGCTGTTAATATCTCGCCATTCTCCAGCGATATTGATTTGGTAACTCTCGCAATCTTCGCGGCTTACCTGGGTCTATGGACTACCGTCTTCCGCGGTATTACTTGCACGTGGAACGACAACCTAGACCAAGACTTTGATCGCCAAGTTGCGCGCTGCCGAGTGAGGCCCATCCCACGGGGTGCCGTCACGACATCGCAGGCGCATTTCTTCACAGCCGCACAAATTGCAGCTGGAGCCTGCATTTTGTACCCCTATGGCAACTCAACATTGGTTCACGCCGGTGTAGACAGCGTGTTCTTGTTCATTTACCCTTTGCTGAAGCGCTGTACAGACTTTCCCCAAGTGGAGCTAGGATTCGGGCTATCCTATGCCATATTTTTGGTGACCTCCATGGCCGGAAAGGATCCGTTGGCGCCTCTGCTGGATTCATCATCGGATCTCCTGGGGCGTGTAGCCAACGTCATTAAGTCACCTACAGCCCAGTCAGCTGCATGTCTATACGCCGCTGGGATTATCTGGTCTGTTATCTTTGACACTATTTACGCTCATCAGGATTACCTTGACGACTTGAAAGCTAGCGTTAAAGGACTCGCTGTACGACTCGGAAGAAAGGGAACGAAACCAGTATTATACGTGATGACTGCCGTGCAGGTATGTTGTCTCGTATTGGCCGGTCGTCTGGCAGGGTTCAGCATACCATATTATGCTGTTTCCTGTGGTGGAGATGCTCTCTTGTTGGCATGGATGATTTGGGTTGTCAATTTAGAAGATGCTAACAGCTGCGCTTGGGCATTTGGTCGCGGAAGTGGTTATGTCGGCGCCTCAGTCTCAGCTGGGCTTTTTGCCGAATTCTGGTCGAGAAAATATAGATTCTGACTAATATGCTCAGACATACGCACGTGGATATGAGATAAGTGTTACACATCCAATAAGACAGTGGAGGTCTAGGTGGCAGTTTGGAACAACTTATAGGGAAGTATGAATCTCTTTAGGCCTCAGTACTGAAGCGTTCGTCAAGAACCGGCTAGGTCTCAAAGCGTCACCGTATATCAGCAATTAAAACGAAGAATCAAGCGAAGTAGATTGATCATCGCAAACAATTGTAAGCCAAATAGGGGGGAACTCCTCGCGAAGCGTCTACTGGCGAAGGCACACCTTTGATGCAATTATCAACACTGCGAACATAAGTATATCTGGCTTCTCAGGGCATTGTGTCAACCAGTGCGCTATATGCGGGTGATCAATATAGGTTACATTTTGACTACTCTTCTTATGACGGCGCCGAGTTGAATACATATGAAAGATACGGCCTGCGGACAGCATTTGTGCGCAGTCGGGCACAGTCCCGATCGCTGAGAGTATACTATTACCGTGAGGCGGGGTTCTTCAACTTGACTTCTCGAGCAACGAAGAGCATTAGCACCTCTAGCTTGTGATTCCATGGTCACAGCCAACCTATTGAGGGAGAGATCTGGATACTGTCCTATAGCATCGGCTAAAACAACTATGTAGATCAGACGAATTCAAGTTTGTCTTTCCTAACATTGCGAATAATATCTCACTGCTAAAAGTTCTAGCGGGCTCATGTGAGAGCTGTCACACGGACTAGCCACTGGTAGATGCAATTACCCGTCTACCAGGGCCAGGTCGGCAATATCGTGTAGCTAATCTGCAAGTCGGCGTTTGAACTGTAATTCGGTGTTTGAAATATTCAGCTACCCGTGTTTGCTTGATGCTGTGAAACGGACCTGAATTATCAAGGCAAGCAAGTGCGAGGCTCAAGGAGAAAGACAGACCTGTATGCCTCCTTGATGCCCAAGAAGATTATTGTAATATAGAAGACCCCCTCCAAGCCCTCGATACCTAGCCCTTGTTACAGAGCGCATGAAGGGTCATGTATTTATAGGAAATATGTAGCTTATTTGAGGTTGCTAAATGGAGTTGATTTATTTTTTGGTGCCCAGACAGGTGTTAGAAGGAAGTAAGGGTCTCAAATCATTATAATAAAAATATCAAACAGTGTGAATAGAGGAGAACGAGATATTGGACACTCAGAAATAGAAACAGGGGGACCACATTTGAATAAAAAGCGCCTAAGGCTTGCCATATGCCTATTGATGTTTGCAGTGTAACTTAGGTTGCTGGAAAAGTATTGCCCTTAGATGAATGGGTTTGATAGAAAATAGCTTTTCAGAGTAGGATGATATCCATGAGCAAGATTTTGCCTGCTAGTGTTCGGCATTGTTGTTATCGTAAATGCGTGCCTAGCCTTGATATAGGTATTGCACTAAAGGCAGTACTCCTCGACTCTGAGACTATAACAGGACACGATACAATATATACAACGAAATGAGCCCGATAATGTAGCTTTTTGTGCCTATTACATGCTATGACACGGGCTCTCGAATCATAAATGCCAGCTTTGGCTTGGGTCTTTCGGAGAACTCATCCCCAGCGTCAAATCTCATTTCTTCAATTTCTGCAACGAAACCACATTTCTCATACACACGTCTTCCGACTGGTGTGCCTTCAACGATAGCTTTCACTTGTAGTTTATCCGAGACCTGAGTTCCCCATGTAACAAGTCCTGTACCTGCTCCTAATTGCTGATAGCTTGGATGAACGGCTAGCAGTTCGAGAACTAAGGAGTTTATTCAGTTAAGAAAATTTATCCAGTCGACTATTATTAGCGATTATGTCTTACCAAAGACGCCTCTTCCGTCAGACTCTTTAACGGCCCGCGTTCTTGGTTTTACATAGTCCTCCCAGAGACTAGACATGAATTTACGGTCATTCATGTCAGGCCAAATTTCGTCGACGATCTCGGCGTCTTCAAGCTTCTGAGGGGGGATATCTTTCATATGCGTCCAGATAGCTAGGCCGATAATACGTTCGCTACCGTTAATAGATGTGACCGCTTTCAAGAAAATAGAGTCATCCTAGGTGCGTTTCCATGTTGACAGACGACTGGAGCCTTGCACTTGGCCGCTTAAAGTATCATGATTTGGGAAATATGCGTCTACAAATGGCGCATCGTGGCCGAAGCTTTCGGAGAGGATCTTGAAACACCTTGGTATATCCTCATTGCCGAGCAAGGTAACATTTACTTGCTTCGACATGCTCATGATCTCGCTTGTATATCGCTATATTCCAGTGTTGCCGTTGCAGACGCGCCCGTGGAGAAACGTGAGAAGGCGGCAGGATGCAGACAGAATCTTATGTAGCTGCTACTGCACTAGTCGATAGGTGCATGAACACGTGCGTGTATGCAATATAAGATCCTGAACTGGGGTATATATCAATAAACAAATACAGTAACAGAATCTAATACGGATTCTTCGAATTCTAACCCTATTAGCGAATACTTATGCTTTTTAATGTAGCTTCAAGCTAGGATCTATCTCTATACTATCTACGAAACTGATACTCTATAGTTCCCCAAAACCGCCCGTTTCATCCATATTTCTAATCATAAGCCATAGGACCCTTGTTATAGCTTTGGCTTCCTTATCTTTCGTTCTCGAATCCTCAGCGACCTTTTCCATCCTATCGTGATGCTTCGCCTCCACCTTTTCTCTCCTTTGGTCGATTCTACGGAGTCTATCATCCACCCTATGACCATGGCCGTGATCGCGTATTCTCTGCTCTCTCTTTTCTAGTCTACTCAATTCCCTTGCTCTCTTTTCTTCTGCCTCATCGACTTCCTTTTGGTGTTTATCAAATGCCTTTGTTCTATCTTTCAATCTCCTCTTCTCACTATTCTTGCGTTCACGCTCGGACGCCGTAGTATGTAGTCTTCCCCACAGGCCAGTGTCCATATTGATAGGTGGTAGAGCTTCCAAGTCCAAGGGCTCAATCCAACGTTCCAAAGCTTGCAGCCACCTTTGTGCCACACCCATCGTCTGTATTTGCTGCAAATCTAGAAGTGGTTGCAATAACTGCGCATCGTCTCTGATCTTCCCCTTAGCGTCCAGTATAGGTAGATTGTTGATCCGTGCTACGGCTTCTAGCTTTGCAATCTCCATCTTGAGGCCACGTGGGGCGAAGATTTCTTTGTTGACTTTACGGAGATATGCCTCCGTAGCTCCCTTTGAGAGTGCGACTCTGCCTACATCTGCTGCGACTTTTAACGTGAGCCCAATGGCCTGAGCGGTTCCTTCAGGCACGACCCCAATGACATCGCCAACTATACCGAGAACCTGAAGTGGTGGGCTTTGTACGGCAACGCGATTCAGACCATCTAAGACCTCTAAGAACTCTCCGCGCTGGATTTGGAAAGCTTCAAGACTGGGGGGGAACGCTCTGAGGAAAGGGGAGCCTAGCGATGCCGCTGTGGCAGGGATGATGACTGGCTTCTGCAAACGTTGTGAAGGCGCGCGTACCGCAGCATATTCTAGCCTGTTGGGTATTGGTGGTATATGGGAATCTTGATGATACAAGCGCGATTGCGAGTGGTCTGGCGAAGACTGCCGAATTGAGCCCTGGCCATCATATATCGCGTGACCATACTCATTTGTTGGCCAGCTATAAAGATGGGGTGTCTGAAGATGATTTTCATCCCGTAACATTGATGGGCGTGTTGGCGGTGACTCAAAAGCATATCCTGTGTACGCGGGTGGCGGATCATTTTGATTTTGCCAATACTGATTGTTGCTTTCCTACAATGGCTTAGCATTAGCTATTCCCCTATTGAGTTTGGATTGATTAGAACACTGACGCGCATTGTGATAAGTCTTCTCGCTAGTATGCGGATGCTCTTGTACTGTATTCGAACAAGAAAGGGCCGAGAGATTGAGTCTTGTTAGCTACGGTTTATAGTCCACCAGTTACACAGCCAAATTGCCCCCTTTTTACACTTCAAATCCTGTGTGGAAGCATGCATACAGCGTGGCTATGTAATAATGTCTGCTTATTCCCTTTATTGCCGGTACCACCGTAGTCGATATAAGAAACGCTACCCTGTGATTTTTCTTTTTTTACTCGTCGAGTAGGCTACTTGGAGTCCTACGCAAAGAGATTGTTACTATGCCTCCATAGCACTAATTCTAACGGGCCCTCGGCCCCGATCATGCCCCACTAATTCTTTAACCGAAGATAACTATCCGTGGCTCCGCGACGAGAAAACATTGGTCGGCTCACGCAGGTCATGCTCACAGAGCACATATTTATAACACCTTCGCCCAGATGAATTCGTGTCATTGAATGGGTACTTAGCACAAGCCACGTACAGTGGTCTCAGACCCTAGCTACCGAACGGCTTTGACAGTGATGACCGCTTTATGATCCTTGAACTAAGCTAGATCGAATTTAAGCGTCCCCTAGTCATCACCCAATCGGTTGGGGGCGATCCCACTAAGGGTGGTAGGGGTCCAGCGCGTTTCGCAGCCAATCTCAGTGCTTCAATCATCCTACCACCAACATACTTACTAGGAATGACTAGTAAACGTTGGAGATAACCATACTGTAGGAACAGCGAGCCCGATCCTCGTTGAATTTTATGCTTTAAGCAAGTTTCTCTTATTGGGACCCTCGCGTACGGAGTACGTAGTAGGTGTCATTTCAGAAACGCACTTAGCTCTTAGCAACCTTTACTTTGACCTCCGCGATGCCGTTAACTTCACGAACTCCTTCCCCTTTAAGTCTGCAGTGATCCTCTGAATGCTAATTGGCCACGAAGTTACCTATCATTCAATGTCGCTAGTACTTATTGCTACGAAACCCAGTTTAAGCGGGTCCCGGAGCACCTGGAAAGGCCCTCTATACAATGAGTAGATCATATGAGACGTCTCAATACAGATTGCTCTTAGCAATAGCTCGAAGTATTCTCCCTTCTGAGTCTGGCAAAGCTGCTTGCTCAACAATTGTCCCATATCTAAGCCATCACCCACCAACTCATCCTAGGCAGCTCTATGCCTATCCAGACCGTTATCTGAGTTATTTTCAGAGGAAGTTGTACTCGTTGGTAAGGATAAGTTTCAGATCACAGAACGGGAATCACGCCGCCATGGTGTCAACACTTACAGTATAACATGCATTAAAACGGCCGCGGGTAGTTGCAAACACCGTGAACCTTAGCCAAGGAGGAAATCTAAAAATTACGCATCCTAGACTGATATTAGAATCCAGCAAAATCATCAAGGAATCGCGGGATCACATCTGTAGACAGCCAAGTAATTTTAAAGGAAATCAGCGATTGGATTTGACGAAAAGCTCAGTGGTGAGGTCAAAAGATTCGGAGTCCGTGGCTAAGACTGTACAATAATGATCATATAGCCAACCCCCCCCCCCCCCCCAACTCCTTGACTCCTCACGTGAAATTTGACCCCTGGATTGCAATTTACGCAAGCAAGCCCACTTACACTGCTTCAGCATACTTGCTAAATAGCACATACAATGAGCTTGTTGTTTGTGTTTTAACACTCCATTTAAGTCAAAGCAACTGCGCCTAGTGTTAGATAATATCACAAAGGTGCTAAACAAAACGATTGTCTCATTGGATAACGAACAAAAGTCTCACAGAAGGTTTTAAACAAGAGTACAGTTACTAAATGTAGCATGCATCACGAAGCTCTCATGATTAGGTGTGCCCATATAAGACGAGCGATTTGACATTACTTAAATCCAACACATCAAAAAGAATTTATCTTCCAAAAGCTATTTCTATGCTACTTTCCCTCAACTAACAACTTACAGCAGTATGTCTGACAACAAAGACAACAAGAAAGCCACCGGTGATTTGACGTATCCACCACCAGCCTATATTCGAGTTCCTCGACAACCTGATGTTCCCCTAGATTATCCTAAACCCAAGCCTAAACAACAGGACTCAGGAAAAGCTGGGTCGTTAGAATGGCTGAGAAACGCAGATAGCTCTGAAGCTCCAGACCAGAAAAATGATCAGGCTCCTACAATTTCCAAAGAAGAGGGTGAGATGAAAGGTTCTAACGAAGGTAGCGGGTCCCTCGACTGGCTTATTGAAGCGGCTAACTACGAGCCACCAGAGCAATCGCCCAAGAACAACAATGGCTAGACCATTGAATAAAAAGGCTTCGCCCCGGGGGCAGAACAAATAAATCATGTTCAAGTCGATACAAAATTATAAATGAGAATTGGGAGTAGGTTTAGGCAAAAGGACAATTAATTGATTAAAACTTTAATTATATCCGAGAAACGAAACTTTTAAAATCTGAGATTGATAATTAGCCCTTGAGTCCTTTAGCAGTACTACGTCAATTTTGTGCAACCAAATGTTTGTATGCCTTTGCGATCATCACGTGCATATCGCCTAGAATATTTCCTATAATTGATAGAGGGTATTCACATATTATCCGAGAGTCTTTCGTTGAGCATAGCATACAAGATAGCAACTATGAATTGTTGATCATGGTTGCATCTACAGGCACGGATTCATTGCTGTTCACATTAATTATTTGTGTTGTGTCAATTTGATGAAGACCATGTTATCTAAGTGGAGATTCTATCTAAAAGTATATCTCTAGATTGAGAAGGGGATCAAGCTACAAACGCGCTACAGCCTAGCGGTGTCGAGTCGTCGTCCGGTCTCATCAAAGAATATTTTCTGTTCAGAATTCAAGCTCTCTTGCAGAGCGCAAGCGATACTTACAGCCTGCACCGCTCCAGACAATTTAAAGGGGAGATTTGTGTTGTCAAGACAGGCAGCAGTGAACTCGTTAGCCTCTGTGACGAAAGCATGCTCGAAGCGGCCGTAGTAGTCCGCGGGAATCTCGCGCCGCACACCTTGAGGCTCATACATCTCAACTAGCGAGCCTAGAGGATTGGCGTTGACAGATAGCTTGCCCTCAGTGCCAATGATCTCCGTCATATCGTGCTGACCGGCAGCCATCATACGGCTGCTGTAGAAGTAGGCGATTTTACCACCCCAGAACTCGACGATACCGACACCATTGTCGACATCCTTGTGGCGGCGGAGCTCGGGCTGCACGGCTGTTATACCCATTGCCACCACGCTCTTCACCACGCTGTCTTGGCCGAAGTACCATAATGCCAAATCAATATCATGGATGTTGCAGTCAACAAATATACCACCACTGAACTCGGCGTAGGCAACAAAAAAGCCGGACGGGTCGAGCTTGTCACACGTCTGGCTACGGAATATGGAAGCCCGACCTATAGCGCCCTGCTCCATTCGATCATGGGCTTGTCTATACGAAGCGTCGAAACGTCTAGAGAAGCCGCACATGACTTTGAGATGCGGCTTTTTTTGAGCGGCGTCAACGACAGATTGCGACTACTCCCCGGAGCGACTATAGTCAGCATTGAATCACGCAGTTTTCCTTCCGGGTTTGTAACGATTATTAACTCTAGAGAGAATCGGCAGAATAGAAGGAGACACTCACGATTTCTACACTTGTACTTAAAGGCTTCTCGCATAGAACATGTTTGTCGGCTTGTATGGCCTTAATGGCTTGTTCTGCGTGTACTGTCGTAACGGTTGCTATTACGACAGCCTCAAGGCCTGGGTGTTTCAGCATCTCATCATAGTCAGTGTAAATCGTCGTATTGGGTAGCGCCGTCGCAGCCCACGCCTTCTCCTTGGGATCTGGGGTGAAAGCAGCAACAAGGTCGGCGCGAGGGGTACGGTTGGCGAAGTTCAAGGCATGGCGGGCTCCCATGCGGCCGAGACCAGCACACCCAATCTTGAGTTTGCGTTGAGACATTCTTCCAGATTACGGCAGGAATGAAACTATAGTAATGGCAGTGAGAATGACAGGCAGCTCGATCGAAGGTAATTAAGAAAAAAGTACCAGATTTCTTCATAACCATCGTCCATTTGTCGTGCTATTAATCCCTTCTCGTCCTCCACACTCCTCTACATATTGCTCCAGAAAATAGGCTGCGAAGCCGGAGATGAGTTGTAATTGCTTTGCCATTCACCCCATAAGTTTGTTTAGCTTCATAATGCAGCTAAGCGGGGGGCCATCGCCTCAATTTCCCTTATGAGTACAATATAGCAAAGGAATTAAAATCATCTGAAATCAGAAAGCAAACATGCAGAAACGAGGAACTAAATTGCTGCTTTTGATTGATCAGGTAGATGGGTAGGTCATGAGCCATACATTAATCAGGTCTCTCCTGAAACGGCAATTCTTCAATATATGTCACAAGCGTCTGAAAAGGGCAATTTTCGCCTGACTGACTTGTAGATCAATGTGGAAACGCCAACGCCAGCCAATGCGGAGAAAGCTGATGAACTTGGGGAAACCTGGTGCTCTACTCCGTAATATGGGGTAAATTATTCTGGTCTCCCTCTGTCCCGAAAACCCGGTGTTTTATCACAACTTAGAATTGAATCAACCGCTCTAGCTATATGACGCAGCTGCTATAGGCGTCGTATAGCTTCGATTAAGTCGCATTCTTCTTATATCTTGGCGCACGTCACTCGTCTATCAAGTTTAAGTATCTTGATCCGCATGGGTTGTGATAATGCAACAAACACTCCACATTCTGCCCACGTGCGCATTAGTTAGCAGGCTCATGCTTGGCGCGTCCAGACACTTTTTAATAGAATTTTGAAATATGAAGCCACCGAGTAATGTGTTCATGAAAATCAGCATCGCTTTTCATTTCAATAGAATATAGATACATGGCCACGCAATCGCCAATTAGGCACAGCATAGGTGACTAGTAACATGTTCTCTTAATTTAATGCGGTCACCAATCTTAAGCCCCTTATCGTATGATGTCGTGATATATGACTTGATCATTTGATTATGACTCAAACTTCGTGCTAAACTGAACGAAAAAAATTTTATACGGCTGCGGAGGCTTGACTTACGGCGGCCTTGCCTTCGGCCTTCATGCGTTTCTGAATGACACGAGCCTCTTGAACACCAAAGCCATGACTAAAGATTACTCTGATATCTTCCAAAGTCATCCCCGCCACTTCTGGATAACAAAAGTAAATAGCCACGTAACCGAGTAAACAAATTGCGGCGTAGAAACCGTATGTTCCCGATGGAGTTGTATTCTCCAATTGTGTCAAGAAAGTTGATGCGACGATGATGTTGGAACCCCAGCAAGTGCAAGTCATCATCATGGTGCCCATTGAACGGACCTCCATGGGGAAAAGCTCGCTAGATAACCATGCCGTGTTGCCAATTCCGGAAGAATAGAACGCGACGTAGATGACTACAGCTACTAACACCAGCTTGGCCGGCCAACCGACCGTAGCACCGGGTTCAAGGGTAAGATCGTGTCTAATTGGGATATAGATGAAGGCGACTACGGCGATGATGAGAGCGAAGCCCATAAATTGCACAGTGCACAGGAGGATACGGCGCCGCCCGACTCGATCAACAAGAACAAGGTTGACAAATGTGAAGATAAAGTTAACAGCGGCGATAATCGTGCCGACAGCCACGGGGTTATTGAAGCCAACCTATAAATAAAACTTGTTAGACCTGTTACAATCAAAGCATAGAGGTCTAGCTTATGACGCACCAATGAGAACACCAAGGGACTATAGTAGATCAGCGAATTGAAACCACACAATTGAGAAATAGCCATCAGGCCGCAGGCAGATATCAAGGCGCGGAAGTTAGCGGGGACGACGTAGAGCTGCCTAATGATCCACCAGCGGCCCTTGCCGTCGTTCATTGCCTTGGCTAGACCGACGTGGTATGTGATGTGCTTGATCTTGTCTTCGACTTGCTGATCCGTACTATTGGGATAGATCTTTCGGATGACTCTGGCAGCTTCGTCTGTTTTGTTGTGGGAAATCAGCTGTCGAGGCGACTCAGGGCAAAAAAGCAGGAGAATGGCAAGGATAATGGCCGGGATAGCACCACCACCAACCATATATCGCCAACCGCCTCTGACATAGGCAAATGCGGCGCCAATCCCGTATGACACAAGCTGGCCACCAGTGATAGACATGTTGTCAAGACCAATCATACGGCCACGGTATTTGGAAGGAGATACCTCAGCGATGTAAAGCGGAACAATAGCGGCAGCGGACCCGACACCAAAACCGACAACTAATCGTCCCACAGTCATCTGAGCAAGAGAAAATGCCGATGCCTGCAAAACGGCGCCAATGGAAAAGAGTGCGCAACCGACATAGATAGCGTTCTTGCGTCCGTAGTGATCTGCAGTAAGACCGGCAAAGATAGCTCCAAAAAACGCACCACCAGAGGTTATAGACGTGACGAGTTCTTTCTCACTAGAACTTAAGGTGTGGCCTAGGTCGGACCTAATGTAAACCAGGACGGCAGCAATAATACCCGTGTCGTATCCGAATAACAGACCGCCCAGAGCAGCTGTCACCGTAACGAGCCACGAGTATAGGCCGGTCTCTGTCTGTTCGATAGAGTCGAGTTGGTCAAGCCAGTCAGGCGGTGGCTCTTCAGTGCCTATAGTCTCGAGATGCTGCACATCTGTCTTCGCATCATTGAGGGAAAGTTGTGACGACATGAGGTCTTTGATCAGAGTGGTATCAGAGTTTTATCGTATAAAGGGTTACGGACAATAGGAAGCGAGGAGCGAGATGTAACTACTGATGGCAGAAATTGGCTACTCTCAAGTAGCGAAGAGGGTTCTATGGCTACTAGTCAATGATATGCGGATTTGCGGATTGTGCCTTGCTATAGCAAAGTAGTTGGCGGCAATATCTTTAAATAAACTATAATCATTCACATTGATCTATCTATTTGTTTGCAATTGAGTCGATGCCAAGTCAAGGATGCCGGCCGAACGTGCCATCGTTGTTATTAGAATAGGTCTAAAACGCCGAGAGCCCTGAAATGACCCTTGTATTCATCGTTTTCCTTCCCCAGGTTTCCGAGCTCGAGGCCAAAGTGTTTTTAGTCTGGGGATAGTCTGGGGAATGATGCTTTCAAGTGGGGATCATGGCAGACTAGTCATCATCCACTCGCCAGCCAGCGCACTCCAATTTACATTCCCGGATCTGCACCCCACAAGAACATCGATGGGGCCTTGATCCTAGGCGTGTCGGAGTCGGGGCACCAGGAACACGTGCGATTACTTCCCCTTCTCATCTAAAAGGGCAAAAACCCTCTTCCCAGCTTGATCAATTCATCCCTCTTCGCTTCGCCCTTCTGAGCTCTTGTTCACGCTTCCCCTTGACGGACCCCGGTGCTTAGATCACGTTCCCCACTTCCCCAGAGTGATATTGAGCTGCTAGCAAAGGTGCATTGAGAACGAGTAGGAAGGACAGTGGGTGATTGCAGCTGGCTACCTCATGAGTTACTCCTTCTCTTCAATATGAACAGGCCGAGGGCAAATTCGCACGCCGATGTAACCACGACCCGAACTTTGCCTTGCTCTGTGAGTTTCGATGGCGAAACGGTAGCCACTACGGTGCCAAGACTTGCTAATCCATATTATCCGCTTCTCAGTCTTGCGAAGCCAGGTATATACGCGAATTTCCTAATCTTGAGCTTTAGGTTACTAATAATGGGTTTGAAATTTAGTCGCCATAAATGTTAGCATACACTACCCCTCAGTGCTGCTGCACTACTACGTGCCCCAAGGTCACCGCCTATTAGGTAAATCACTAATGCGACGAAAAAGGTGATAACCAGGAGTCAGGGTGCTCAAGATGTAAGGAAAGGGGGATTGAGTGCAAGCGGAAGTCGCGCATTCGCTTTAGACATACACTCAATCCCAGGTTTGTTTCCCAATTTGGCTTCGTCACCAAGTACGTGAAGACTGACGTAATCTTAGCTTGCGGCCCAAGCGTGCTTCAGGGTCTGGCAGAAGAGACTTACATTTCTCATCAGACCAGACCTGGGTGCGGGCAGCCAAGACCTTCAACTTTGTCGACGAGACACAGGAGGTTGTTAACATCTATGAGACGGAAAGCCAAGAAAGTGGGAGTGGCAATGAGAAAGATAACAATAAGGCGACTGCCATAACTCCCCCACCTGAAAGGCCTACTTCCCACTCGCATGGTGCTCCATCCCCATGGCCGTATCCCTCATTAGTAAACGACCTTGAAAATGGTGACCCTGACCAAGTGGAGTGGACGTTAGGCCTCTGCTCGCCGACAAGAGAGAATTTATCAGCCCGCTCTGGAACAACCAATGGCATTCGCACACAATCTCCTTTGGAAACGAATCTGGGGTTGAAAGATGTTGACGGGGTAGTTCATTCGTTACCGCCGATAAATGACGGCAATTCTGGGTTTCAGGCCCTGCTAAATGCTGGCCGACTACTGGATTGTGGCAGTAACTGTCCGGACAGTCTGAACGCGTCGGTACAAGCCGAGATTAACCCCTATTGCTCCACTGAGACCTATGGTACGCAGCGGACGTGGCCCCTGAAAGACAAGCACGAAGCCCAGCTGTTCTGCCATTGGATTAGGAGTGTTGCACCCCTCTTTGATTTGTGTGATCACGAACGCCATTTCGCAACCGTGGTCCCACAGCGTGCTACAACCTGTCTACCACTCCTAAACGCCCTCTTAGCCGCATCCGCTAAGCACTCAAGCTGCATGGGGTTACTTACCCCTTTAGTAGCCGATAAGTATTACCAAAAGTCCCTCGAAACCATTATTCCTATACTATCCAGCGATACTGTGGTAAGAGACGAGAATCTCCTAGCAGCTATCGTGATCCTCCGCTTCGTCGAGGAGTCGGATATTCCCTTCTCACCCGCTGGTCCACAATCTCATCTCATAGGAACGAGGGCCTTTCTCGCGGCACGTGATCGTACTCGTAAATTTAGCAAGCTTGGTATAGCAGTATTCTGGCTCGCGCTGCGCCAGGAGATCTTCATGGCGCTGATACATAGCCGAGCTGTGCATCCAGACTTGTTGATCGAGGAAGTTTTCTCTCCTCTGGGACCGCCGGAATGTGACTGTGACTATGCCAACAGAGTAATTGTGCAGGCTACCCTTTGTCTTCGGTATTGCTTTGGCGAGGAAGATCAGCAATCTTCTTCCTGGTCAGAACTAAACTGCGCTCTAGATCGTTGGTATGCCAAGAGACCGTGGCAGTTCTACCCAATAACTACCGAGGAGGATGGGAACCGGTTCCTCCCGGAACCAAAGTATATCTCTGACGCAGTAGTGACGGGATTGCAGCATTATTACCTAGCACGACTTATTCTCGAGGCCCATGATCCAACAGCTCCGAAGCTAGGGCCCGCCAGAAAGATGCACCTACAAAAGACAGACCAAGAAATGAAACAAATAGTGCGAAAGATTTGCGGGATCGCCAAGGTAAGATCAATCGACTGTATTGTCTCGCCTTACTTATTGCTGCTGACAAGCATAAGGCCAACCCGCATACCGTACCAGGCTGTGTGTAAGTGCCTATATACCCAATCATGGAATCTTTATTCCATAATTTTAACTTTATTTATCCTAGCTGCGCCAGCATATCCATAGTTATCGCAGGTGATCGCTTCACTGATAGGCATGAACAAGAAATACTGTATAATATTTTGGTGGAAACAGGCCAGGATTTAGGCTGGCCAACTGGATCTGCGTATGCTTCCAATATTCTAGTGTTTAGCATATGTGGCTAACTACTTTAAAGACAGGAAGATTTGATATCGGCTTGGGGATGGTAAGTCTCCGAGTTTGTTGATGTATCGGATGAAAATAGTTCAACTCTGGAAGAAATATGATGAATTCATATCAAACATAATTCGCAACGAATAAGTTGACAGTTATTCCATCGAATTTTGTATCCCGTACATCCCAACTAGCGCGTCCTTCTCATTACTTGCTCCATTCGCCACTCCTATTCTTATCCACATTTTAGTGTCATAGGTCCGGGCATGAGATTTGTTGCTTCGCGTCTCTCCTGCTCCTACTCTCGGCGACCCACGCTGGCCAGAAGAGCGACGTAGGCTGAGATGGAAACTGTTGTATTGCCAGGAATAAAATCGCAGAGAATGTATGTACCTTCAGATGAGGTCTTCCGTGGCAGGCCGAACGATGTAGACAGTGTAATCCGCAATGCCTCATCGAGACAGGGGCGCAGGTAAGGCAGGTGTTTGACCTTATCGTAAGGGGCGAAGACGTCATCGTCATCGAGTACGGCATCAAACACTCTGCGGAGTTTAGCCATGCAATCTAGATTGCGGAGTAGCAAGCACATGGCATCATTCGTGGCGATGGTACCGGCGTTCATGATGTACACTGCGAGACCGGGCGGCCTTATTTGTCCCCCATGAGGCGATGAAAGAAATAATTTAGCTTTTCGCCTTCTTGATATCGTTTCAGGCGCTGAGTAGCACGGTGGTATACGATGCCGTCCTGGCCTTGGTTGAGTTTCCAGCAACGGCGGAAGCTGGGTGACACTTTTGCTGAAGCCATACCATTCATCTTCCCAAGCGATGGCAGTTAGTGCTAAAGCTATTGCATGCAGGCAAGCACGATAGTTGACCCAAAAGAGTGTACTATCCATACGCTCAGCATTGACAAGATCGTTCCCCTGGTAGAGTAAACCAAGGTGCTCGCTGATACCAATGTCGACAATAGCGTCGAGAGTAAAGTAATTTGCCTAAGCCCGGTAGTCAAATGTTAGCTCCCTAGGGTCGGGACGCACGTGGCCAGGCTTAGGCAGCAGCACTCAAGCCGTACTCTCAGGTCTCCAGATTTGACAGCACATAAGCGACCGAGAGAACCTTACACTTTCAAGGATGCTCTTGTCAATTACATCCGCGAGATGATAACGCATCCCAGCTAGAGTCTGGTAGACGTCGCCCCCAGTGTACTTCGTGCCATACGAAAGCGAGCTGAGCCTAATACAGAAACTGGGGTGCTCGTTGTGCTTCTCAAGTAGCGTTTTTTATCTAAAGCTCTTCCCTGAAAACCAGGCTAGTCGCAGAGAGGGAAAATATCAATAAAACGAGTCCGGCATGCACGTTAAGAGTTCCCTGATCGAAACTCTTATATAAAACATCTTTTTGGAGGCATAATAGAAAGTTGTGAAGTAAGATGAAACACTATTAGAAGGAGTTATGTCATACATAGACAGCTAACCCCTTTTCATAAAATTCAACCCTTCAACCCCTAATCTGCAGCCACTGGGCTACGGAGTCTACGTCACACGTAGTCAGCATTTAGAACTGACCATATCTGCATGCACTAGCTGCTTCTGTATACGATTTTTCCTAAATAAAACAGAATCTTTTGCGCAGCATGATTATCTACTCTTCGATCAACGGCTTTGCTTAGCCAACCTTTCCCTCAAGATTTGATCAAGTAGTTATTCTTCTTGTTCCTCCGTCTCGAAGGGGAAGGTTGGGGTAGTGAGTTTCCAACACCCATATCTCATGGAGATCCTCGATTGGTTTTTATGATAGCCAGCTAGACGGATATAGAAATAGGCAATAAATGTTAACGATATTGAGGAAAGCGGCTCTTCAAATTATTATCGGCAGATAGCATATTCCCACTGTCAATACTAAACGTAATCTTGAGCGTCTCATCTTTTTGATATTTTGCGTTCGTTTTGTTATTAATTGCATGCTAGCTAGCATGCTATTCTTAAAGTTGTTTTAGCAATATGTTTATTCAAGGACGCTAGACTTGCACTATGGCTTTTGGTATGAGTGGGAGCCCTGATCATACTGCCTGGGCCCTGTGATGGTGATGTCTGCGATGATGAGGGCTACGATGATAGGACTGCGATCGCAATCGCGATAATGGTGACAGGGGTGACACTGACGACGCGAAAGCTCGCGGGCGGCTACAGTAGCAGAGGCTTTGTCTGCCAGATTTAAGCTCGAGGGCGCCATGATAACCTGACGACCCAAACTAATACGATGTAATATTCTAGAAATCTGTTTTATTTCTAAAACTTGACATTGTCAGTAAATTCAATTGATAATTAGACACAACGTCGAAGACTTGAAATGTATTTTCTCATATGTCTGGTATTCTTAAGGATCATTTTAGAGCCAGGAAATATGTAGAAATTAACCTACTCACGAAGGTCCGGGCCAGAAGTCTGCGATACGCTTGGCAATAGTTTAGCCAAACTAACGTACTTGACTTTCTACCTAAAATATTGTATTTATTATTTTTCTTCGCTTTGATTGATAATTTTATAATAGTAAAAGAATTTAATATTAGGATGCGTATTTGATTAAGCTTAAACCTTTTATTCTGAGCGCTACTCAGCTACAGTAAAAAAATCGCTGACCGAAGGACGGGCCGTCTGCAGCTGAGGTCGAGCCGTCATCAGTCGCCCGACAAGTGTGCGACTGTGCCCAGACTTTTGCCAAGCATATCGCGATCTTCTGGCCCCGATCGTCGTACTTTTGGGCTCTTATTCAAGTCTGATGGTATAGATGCAGCCGGGCAAACAGAACCTCAATTGCTTCTTTGTCTGGTTCTCAAGATACCACGCTGCCTTCGTCGCTTGCCAGTCATTGCCCCACTTAGCTATATATAGTTATAAGTGGGGCGTGGCACGATTGTTTACCCCTATTTCCCCAGGACCTTCCCGACTATGAAATCGCCAAGAAAAGTAATCAAAAGATAACTATGGGATTGCCCTATCTCATCCCTAGGACAATCAGATCTACGGGTACGTTACCGGATGGACGAGATCCGATAAGCGGTAACCAGGAGGTGATATGGAATCACGTACATCCGATATTAGTTGTGTACTGCATCGCACCCTTCATCTGTACTTCGAAGAGAAATGGACATGGTTGTGGTTGTGTGATTGCTTTCCCACTAAGCTGGTTGAGTGTATACATGATTTTAAGACAGGTCTCTAGATGGGTGTATATATATTGGCAAGAAAGACTTAGGGACTAACGAGATTCAAAAGATAGGGTGTCAGATGGTGATGTACATTACGAATCTCTTCCGCGCCTAACCTCCTCGCCATCATTAACGTCATTGAAACCTTCCTTGAGAGCAATATCGTCCTCTTCTGCAGCAGTGTTGTGTGGTTCGAAATGATCGCCGTCAGCTATCGGCACCGGTGTATAGTCAACAGCCGAATTGGGACTGTTCCTCGACCGACTACCGGGCTGCTTCCCTACACCTAGCCATTCAACAACAACAAAACGTGCCAAGCGGACGAACGACTCGTCAATAACGCGCCAAAAGTAGTCTGATGCCAGTATGTTAAAAATATTGCCAACAATATACGCGACAACAAACGCGGAGCTTTTGGACCAGCCATATTTATCTTGCAAAACCCGGTAAATAGGGTTGCCAACGTGGGTGTGTCCTAAGCCCTGCAGTAGGTAATATGCGTAGCTGATCTCGCCAAGGTACTTAAGAAAACTGATGGATAGAACCTTTTGCAACAACGGTAGCTGTTCAAGTCCCCAGAGCGTCAAAAAGGCACCTATAGTGCCCCACCACCATACCCAACCCCCTACTGGCTCTGGCGAGCCATGGTTGGAATCAGGGCGCCAGCTTGAGGGCGTCAACTCCCAAAGAGAACGGTAAGGTTGTGCACCATCTGGCATATCTTCGGGCCAGCTGCATAACAAGATGCCGAAGATTACGCAGAATACAGCCGGTACGATTGTCAACCATTTGCTCAAACGTAGAGGTCGATTGAAGAGGCGGGAGATGTCGTCCGACAAGGGTGCAAATCGCAACTCGGCTAGCAGCATGCCACCCATAGCGCATGCGATATCCCAGCGGCGATTGCAATAGACTGACCAGGCTGCAACAAATATAATGATGGCCTTCCGACTGACGGTAGACAGCGTTGCGGTTGTGGCTATCATCAAGAACATAGCTAATGATAGTCGATACTCTACGCCTAGAGTCCAAGCCTGTCCATAATGCGGCGGTATAGGCTTAAGCCTTGCCCACTATGACGACAAGAGTCAGTAAGTTGTCCTTCTGGCAGCTTTTCCATAATAGAACAGGGAGAGAATTGCGCAGGCGGTTACATACGTGGTAAGGATCCATGACGGTAACGGCCGAGAGCCAGAATTTGTACAGATGAGCGAAGATATTAGGGGCTTTGTGATCGATCTCACCCCAGGGGACGTAGTAGGTGACGAATGCTGTTATGAAAGCGAGCACCAACAGAGGTCCAAATAAACGAATGGCACGACGCAATGTCATCGATGAAACGCTTGTTAGAAGATCATTACCGGTTTTCTCCTCCTTATTTGGCCTGCCAGGATCGTTTATTTTGCGTAGGGACGAGTAGGACAGCACAAAACCTGATAGAACAAAAAATACGCATACCATGCCTTTCCCGGCTATTAAGGCACGTACAAAAGGCAGCTGAATGAAGTGTTCCAACTTCTTGTCGTTTGCTACTGCTCCGTATGGCTTGAATATGAAATCGCGGTATTTATCCATGGTGATATGCTCGTTATAGACTATCCAACAGGCCAGGCCCCTTATTCCGTTTAGATAAGTTGTTGACGTCGTTTTCGGCAGTCGTCGCTCAGTAAGTCCCAGCGGTCGGGCGACGCAGAAAGGAAGGAGAAAAAGGAGCCATCGTACTGTCGGGCTTCCACGGGAACGGGGCATCCAGTCATCATCTATGGATTGGCGATCGGTTGCGTTGAGGGGTATGGCCTCTTCATAGTGACGATCCTGACTGCCAGTGAAACCCTTTATCCATCGTTTTATTTTATCCATGGCGAGAGTCTGTAGAGTGGCACGAACAGGATCAGATAGTTAACGAAAGACTGAAGGATCGTGGGGCCACAGGCGGCTCCCAAAGGTTTAAAAGAAAGACATAGCCTACCCGATACGCCGTATATGCAAAGCTTGATTTCAGCCCAAAACATAGCAATCTAACGATTCCTAGTTCGCATTAATCCTAAAGGGTCTATTTGGGGGCGAGACGACCTCTATAAGGAAAATATGTCAGACTTCTTATCTTAAAGACTGACGTGAGGTGTAGGGGTGGGCAACCGTGCCAAGGCTGCATCGAACTCGCTGCCCTCAACAAAGGCATCGCAGGCGATTAGGGGTCTTCTACGGGCGCCATCGAGTAAGTCAGGGAAACACGTATGGAGTACTGATAATAAGATCTTTCTGGCCATCGAACTAGGGCCCGCCCTATGGAAGGGGATTGCATAGGCCCAGAATCTAGGCGCCAGGCGAGCGGGTCCATCCGTTCGATAACTGCGATCACGACACCTTGTCCTCAGAAATTGCGGCTATAGCGCGGCAATAGTTGGCGCATAGAAAAGTACTTCATTGTGCCAAGGTTTTGTTTGGAAATATCGGCAGCTCTTAATTCTAATTATGTTATATCAACCTTGACATTTCTTTTAAGCTTAATAAGAGGCAGGCGCCGCGATAACAACTCGAATTGATGCTTTTAGCTAGATTTCGTGGGAGGGTCACGTGTCGCACACTGTATAAAGTGTTCCATTTTCAGATCCTTCCATACCAATTATACAACATTTGTATAAAATGTGCCAATGGCAATTCGTAACACAGCAGAGAAATTATAACAAGCAGTATATATCTTAACTTCTCACATAAACTTAGTAATAGAATGGGTCAACTATTGATCTGCCGTATAAGTAGCTACTAGTCTGTATCTCTTCTCTTTTGTAACTAGATCTTAATCTTTAGATCATCTGAATATACTACCGGTGATCCTATCTAGAGAGTGCACTAGTTCACCTCCTTTATATGATCGCAGACCCATATATCCGCGAGACTACATATTAACAGCATCAATGCCAGGCACTAAGTACGCAGGAAGCTAGTAGGGTCCTTATGGGTGGGGATACAGTAGATATTTGGCTGTATAAAAGGTCTGAGTCTCCCCCAATTAGTTGGGAAAGACTCAGGAATTAATAACATCGAGCCCTTCCTCCTACCTTCGACGCAGCGGTGACCTACTGTTGGCTTAACTTCACTCTAGTTGTAACCGAAACTCTGATGATCAAGAATATCATAATCTTCTAGGAGTCCCAATCGGTTAGAGCAGAGATATTCACGCAAGAACCAGTGCGAGAATACTACCTTTGTTACCGATTGAATGCGATAGGCGAATTATTCGACGGTAATCCAGAGATGATCTCTAAAGTTCTAAGGCTAAGTTTGCCATTTTCGTCTTGTCTACATTCGGCGAAGGCAACCCAAATGACAAAACGGCCAGTCTCTGGGGGTGTCTAATTAAAGATCCCTCGAAATTCGCTCTGGAAATTTTCCAATACACAGTATCCGGCCTGGGAAACAGTAACCACAAACACCACAACCGGGTTGTGGATGTTTTTGTGAACTCATTAGAGGAAGCTAGCTCAAAGCGCTCATACCTGTTGACAAGGCTGACGATGGTAGTGGTGGAACTAAGTCAGGATTTCTTGTCATGGAAGTCAGATGTTTTTGCTGCCTTTCGGGAGAAGTTGGGCTGCCAAGGGCATGTGATCATCCATACACCTAGCGATGAGGTAAGATCCGTCTTTAAAGAACCAATTCATTTACACATGGCGTACCTGTCAAGAGATCTGTAAACTCCAAAGTTAAGTCACTTAGAATATCTCTAGTTTAAGCTATGACCATAACTCAAGCACGAGATTCATATACCACACCAAAACGAAACGAAACTACGTCCACCTTGAATTGGATCTTGGCAGTCGTTCAGAAATCGCATATGAGACTAGTGACTACCTCGCTGTTTCTCACATAGCATAAGACGAAGAAGTCGATTATCCACTAAACACGTTAGGCTAGAAGGAAAGAAAAATCATTGGTTCTTCTTATTTCGGCCCTTGAGAAGGGTGTTCCGTCGAACATCCCAAGCCTGACATCCACAGATGCCATTTTCAGGTACTATATCGATATCCGAAGATCTATCGCAAGGGATGCCGTCAAAGATCTTACGCAATTCTCTCCAACCGGATGCAAGATACCTGCCTCTAACCCTTGATAAGAAGAGAGATGCCTATAATGCTTTAACTAGTAGAAATCACGTCAAAATAGATCGCCTACTCTCTCTAGCCGCTCGAGGTGCAATCCGGGGGGACATACCCCCACCCTACCTCCTGGAGACCACCCCCACACAACCCCGGTACTACTCTGTCGCCTCATTATCCACTGTCTCTCTGCAAGGCCTTACAATACCAGTTGGCGTTGAGAGAAAACCACTTGCTGAGGATCCCACAGTAGAGACAAAGAGTCTCACAACCAACTACCTCCTAGCTATCGCAATTTAATTCCAACGAATGGAAGGGCTGCCTTTATATCAGCCCAGTGGACACTCGGGTGCCCTTCCAGGCCACAAAATACATGCTACCATCAGGGAATCCATGTTCAAGCTCCCGACATTGCCCAGCACGCCCATTATCATGATCGCAACAGGCACAGGTATTACTGTGTTCTTCGGCTTCATTCAAGAGCGCGTGAGACGAAATAGTATCGGCAGGCTGATCGGCGCAATGGTATTGTTCTTCGGCTGCTGGAATCCGCAAGAAGATTACCTACACATTGGATAGCTCGAATATGCTTGCACAGAACTCAATGCAATACTGTAAATCATCAAGGTTTTCTCTAGAGTTGTGAGACAAGGAAATTATATATACAGGACGCCGTAAATCATAATGCGAAGGAGTTTTGTAGTTTACTTGGTTAGGACGCGACTTCATATGTTTGCGGTCGAGCGTCGATGACCGGGGAGGCCAATAAGGCTGTTCAGCATGTATTTGGGGCTCAGAACATGTAGGACCGAACAAAACTTCGTGAATGGAGCCACAATATGAAGAAGGGTAATAATTGGCTCGAGGACGCCTGGGATTGAAAGAGCTAGGACATGATTTTGGGGCGTTATTTGAACAAACGTGTAGACTATAAATCCTTTTAGCGGGTGCCACTCTTAGTCAGTACACTCGCGAAATCAGTGTTCACAAGCACATATAGGCAAATTGCGATGAAAAGTGGTGATAGTATTCAGCAAATTAGATGGAAACTTGCGGCCGTAGTCTTCTATTTATTGCTCTATACGGGGAAAGCTGGTCAAAAGCAGATTCTACAGTCTTCTATAGTTGGAAGATCTGACAAGATGACTTTATATTAGAGCGCTTGTTTTAAATACGCATCTGTTTAGCTACTGAATCAGTGTAAATAGGTTAGCTTACGTAAATTACAATTTAGAAAATTCACGTGAGGAGCCAGGGAGTAAGGGTGGTATCAGCGTTTATTATCGTACCGACTTTGCGATGGATTTCGATCTTTTTGGACCTGACCACTGTTTTTCTTTCAATTCAATCGTTGCCTTTCCCAAATTTATTATCTCAATGTCTACAGATTTACGTGATCAAGCATTAACCCATTGACACTGCCGGATCTTATCATCCTGGGATGCATAATATTTAGATGTCCTCCTTGGCTGAGTATCACGGGACTTGCAGTCGCCCGTGGCCGTTTCAATACAAACTATTTGCTGCATTTATTCACTAATCATGAGATCCAATCAATTCGATATTCATAACTAATACCAATGTGGTTGCAGGCTTTCTACTGAATAAGAGAATGGTTGTGGCCAATTCCTGCCCTCTTACGAAGAATTAACTAAGAAGTATATTCTAGCATTTTAGTAGTAGCAACCAAACCTTTGACCCTATCATTGGCAAAACCTTCATCATGATGAGCCTGTCAACTGCATAAATACCCCCTACCTTCTCCAACAAACGTGCTTTTGATACCACCTCAAGCAGTGACTGCAACTAGAATGATTCCTATTGGATGCACCTATGCGACGTCGCCCTAAAGGATAGCAATATTTCGCTCAGCCATGGAAGCATACGACCTAGAACTTGAACACTTTGGTCGCAAGTGGGTAGCCACCGTATTTATTGTGGTATTGGCTTATCTATATAAGCGCCTAGAACCTCTCACCTAATAGAGACGCTGAGTAAGCAAGATTATTGACCCCTTGTCTCTCCCTTTAACCAACAGAGTACATCTGTACCTAGCAGTGTGTTATCTGTCGCCTCTCTAGAGCCTAAGCCTCTGACACCGGCAGTCATGGGGAGCGCCTCAGCTGGTTGAGTCATAGTTCATTCGGGAGATAAGACAATCCATGTCAAGCATAATAATAATATACAATTCAAGGCTGGGTTATATTCCCGTGAGATAACCAGAATTCTGACAGCGCCTTCCTGTTGGTGATCTGACTATAGTCGCATTAAGCGTCTATTCTACCCCTCTTATCGGGTGGATGTAAGCTTGGCAAGGGGCCAAAAGAAATGGGAGGATGAAATTTCAAATGCTTCATCGTTTTCATGCGGCGGTTATGCTATTGTGCTCACTATCACATGGGAACATTGAGGATACATTTTATGCACTTAATCAGATGATATTCCCCTGCCGCTGTCACTGAGAAGTTTATTTGATGCAGAATCAATTATCTTGAAAATTTTAACCGAAAGAGCCTACAGATAAACCGAGCGAGCCAATGAAACTGGTTATAGCCAATTTTCAGCTGCGCCACCCTTTTGGGGTAATCCGAAGTACCTAGGCATCATCACAGGCTTGCCTAGTTGCGTAATCCCTCGTCTCACCTCCATGGCACCACACCTCCTAATTTTACCTTCATCACCCGTGTGCGAAGAAGAGGCAACGTAAAGACGAATGTGCCAGTCACTCGCGGCGAGGAGCATAGATTTGGCCTTCGCTATGGCACCGACGAACAGCAATGAGATGGGTAATCAATCGGATTCCAAGAGCCCGTTCAAACAGATATACTCTCATTCAACTGGAAATGGTACTTCGTGCTTCTCGTACTCTCTATCGGCTCCTTGCCCCGTCGATGAAATAAACAGCGAGTTCATGAGGAGCCCCTTGAATAAACTTGGCCCGATAATCTCCGAGACGAGCCAATTTATGAGCATGCTCATGTCTCATTTCACCGAGGCTTTCACACAGCTTGAGCTCCTTGGCCCGGGATCTTCCCTTTCTGCGCGCCTGAACAATTTTGACAAACTGGCAAATGATCAGCTTTCGAGTGGCGCCGTATTTCTTCGGAAAAGTCACTTCATAGCAACAGAAAATAGTTCCAACATCACGGAAATTCAAATAACTTGGGAGAAGGGTAAACCGGTCAATGAATCGGAGGTGGAAAGCCTCAAAACACCGGACACGCTAAGTTTCTACAATAATTTGGACAGTCGTTTCAATTATCATGGTTCAATCCAGCCATTTACAGTCTACTATAAACTAACCCTCGAGAGTTATACCGGGTATGATAATGACACCGTCATACATCATAGCTCTGCTTTTAGCGAGATGGCTACCAAGATCCATGGTGATCTTTATCATCGAAGTGGCGGGAAAGAGTCACATTGGACTATACGTTCCCCTCGATTGCGCCCACCAGCGCTTCCGCGGAATGGCTTTCCCAAACGTTATATAAATATCCCAGTATCATATAACTACGGTTTCTATCGCGAAAAAACGTTCTTATGTGTGGTTATTCACATAAATACGTGCACTACAGCTATTATTCAGCTCAGTCTCCAGGATATCGATGAGAACAGTGTGGATCGCAAAGCAAATCAGTTTGATGTTGACGCACTAGCTTCAATATACCACCAAAGATTGTTCCTGAAAGCGGATTGTCGTGATGTCAGCAAGAAAGAAATCATGTCCGGGCAACAAGGAAGATCCGATAAGGTCAAGGCTGCAATAAGTGTGGACGAGAGTTCAGCAGCTCAGAAGAATCCAGAAACCTCGCAGCCCCAACCCAAGAGAAAACCAGGAAAACAGCGGGAAGACTCCGGAGAACTGGAGAGTGATGAGCTCGGGGGGGAAACTACTTCGAGTAGTATTTCAAGTAAAAAGATCAAGGTTTCGGATAATACCGGCGGCCTAGCCTGCCCGTTTTATAAAATGGACCCTTGGAAATTTGATCGATGTCTCACTTATAAATTGACAAAGATGAGCTACGTAAAACAACACCTGTTGCGGCATCACGACGCGCCCCGTTGTAATTGCTCGGTCTACCAGCATCCTCTCAGCAATAAAGCAGAACGAGATTGTCACACTGGCTCCCAAGATTGCCAGCAAAGCCAATACACAGTTTACGTCATGACGGCCAAGCAAAAACGGGAAATACAGCGTGCAGCGGGGCGCAAAATCACATGTGAAGGCAAATGGTATCAGGTTTGGTCTATCCTATTCCCTGGTGCTAAAAAGCCCGACTCTCCATATGTGAAGGGCCATTATTTCGCAGAGGTACTATCCTCAATAAAAGCTTTCTATCATAGCTCGGGGTCACACATTATGGAAGAAACTTTCCAGGCAATGAAAAATGCCGACACATCTCGCGAGGCTTTTGATGAATTATTAAAGAAAATCGAACACCAAGTATTAACTCAATCCTCAAGGCTTGGCCCATCTTTCCATTTCGATAGTAGTATCGAAACCGAAGGTGCGGATCGGCGAGTTGCTCGCAGAAGCCCATCTGTGGAGAGTCTAAGCACGAACAATAATGAGCCACTTTCATTATTTTCTACCTTGGACGATAATAGTCTAATTTCTGATTCAAGTTCCTCAGTCATCATAGATGATAAGCAGGAGGCTCTCGCTCCCAGGAATTCGTTGGGAATGTTGCCTTGCTACCCTGAGCCTCAAGAAGTACCTTTCATCCATAATGACACCGATATAGTCGAAAGCCATGGGCTGGGTTTAAGATCAGCAGATGCTTCACCGTTCCATCAAATTTACCAGCCGATACCACACCCAAAAGCCTCTTCCCTGAACCCTGAGCCCCAAAACACGGTCAATTATAATGATGATACAATCGGCAGGTTTGAAGTGGGGGCTTTATTTGACTTTACCTACCCATCAAGTTCATACACTACTACATATCATGTAAACATTATCCCGGATTTTCCGATTGGATAGCAAAGATGCAAGTAGGGCAGCACCAGGTCTCATTGTAATCATTGTGTATTGATACATTCAAGCAGGTAGTCTTGCATTAGGCTTACTAGGCCGTCCTCTTGCGAATTTGTGCAGATTTGACGGAAAGTTGGCACGTCAGCTTTTGCGGTGTACCCCACAAGCGTATTACTAGCCATTCTTTGGATAACTATCAATTGGAAAGTTGTCTATGCAATATCACAAGGCCCCTTTTTGGTTACTGAGTTACGATGGCAAATTCAAAATAGGCAGTTAATTCAATGATGAAATCTCTCTATTGCAGAATCACTATCATGTTGAGGTGAGCATTAAAAACGGTCTAGGATGTACTTTTAATCGAGACCTCATAGCATCCCTTAATTAATCAATCCTCACGTTATATACTTTGGGTTATGAGACAGGCAGGTTGAATCAAGAGTTGCACTTCACGTTGGGTTGGATTTGCTCATGCCCAAATCCAAATCTGCCTAGACTTGCACATAGGGCGATATAAGTAGTCTCCAAAAGACCAGGTAATGACATGGGTTGTTCTGCATGTTTGCAATGAGCATACCGAGATAAGACGGGCACACCGCGTAAGCATGCGAGTCTTAGTAGAGACGTCGTTTGTAGATTGAAGACTTCGAAGCGGCCTATCAACAATTCTCAGGGGTGGTATTTTCAACACTCCTTGTAGACGGCCGTTGCTACTTTTGCGGCAGGCTGAGTTAGTTCAATCCCACACCACCCACTCTCTCGTTGAGCTGTGGATTGCATTTACTTATGTTTGCTGGCCCAATAATCACCTCGAAGACGGAGAAGACGCGCATCTCATATAGATAGTCCTAGAATGGGGGTTATCGGGCGGTCAAGGTGCATAAGTTCGCAGGTTGTTTCCTAGTGTGCGGCTCTGCCCTCCCTGCGGGTAAAGTATAACTAGCAAGCAAGCTCCAAGCTCCACTGTGGGGAGATGTGCTCTCTTGCGCTAGCCCCGATTCTACTATGGTCCACGAAACCACGCCAGTAACGATAGACTTGGATTCCGTGGAGGTGGGTGGTTATACTAGGTTGGCCGAATATATGGGCCAGCAGCCGCAGCTCGCTATCTTCCGAAGATTTGGGACCTTGACTAACGCGAACCTGTTGTACCTCCAAGCTGAAATCACAGATCTTGAACATCAATTGAATTTCGTTCAGAAGCAAGATAGCCAGTCAAACGACGATGCTCGACAAGAGTATTTCCGGTCGTGGTATCGGCTGTCCGAGTCGGCTAGTCTCGACGCAGGCAGCCCAGAACGAGAACAGTACGAATTGGTCATGAAACTTCGCGAGCTAATGGCCCAATACCGTACGTTCCGATTCCCCTTATGTCTTCTCTTCCCATTTCCACGTGGGAATGATCAGTGTCGTCCAAGCCAATTTCCTAATAATGGTCATCCAATCATTCTATAGATCAAGCACTCTACTATCACAAGGAGTCACTCGCGCTTCGGACACCACACATAAAGATACTTGAAGACCTACGCGAATGGATACGGCGTCCGACAATGGGATTTATTCATATTTTGAGCAGGGACTGGCGAACATGGGAACACTGCGACGAAACTGACTTGATCACATTCGAAAACTCGATGATGGACCGTTTCACTTCGTTGGTAACGTATACTATCATTGACGTATACCATAGCCTCATTGGGAGGCATATTCATGTACGAATATTCTGTTCATAGAGAGGCATCTTTTCCTATGCTATATCTAGTATGTTCCGGCTAACGGAAAGTAAATAGCAAGCGAGAGAGGGAATGAGTCTCCCACTGAATTACCGAGACCACCGCCATACAGTAACATATACCCATAAGTCAATTGCTCGGTTTACCCAAGCTTTTACCGTATTGATTGCCTGTACGTTGCCGATTGCCGCTATTGTTGTTTTATACAGCGTGCACGATATGGCCACGCGACTTGGTATTATTGCGGTTTTAACAGGACTATTCTCGACATCGATGAGCATCCTTACGATAGCGTCGCTTCAAGAGATATTTGCTGCTACTGCAGCGTAAGTGCAGCATGATCCTACGGCCTTCGTTCTGGCTTGCGCTGACCTTTCAAACAGATTCGCAGCTGTTCTGGTGTTTTTTCTTGGGAGCACATCGTGATTAAGAATGTTAGCTTGCTACAAAAACAGAGGATTAACTAAACTTTAAACTTGCTTTATGCCTACCAAGCTGAGGACCCTGTTAGGGAGGCGTTCTATTCCTAGAAGAGTGGCGAAGATCCCACTGATAAGCAAGTTGAAGTTTTGTTAACTCTAGTTTTGGTAAGCTGACATTGCTAAGTTAATGTGATTATTAGAGAACTACCCGCATTAAATGCATGCTTGCGAGTGAGACTATGGGTTGTTCTATCGTGTTTCCAGTCGTGGTCGAATTTAAGGAAGAAAGGAGGCGCAAACACAGTAGTTATTGGAAAGCTTTACCTTTCCCGAACACGTATTGGCAGGGACAATTAAGTGTGAGGGAAAGTGAAGCTTGAGAAATTAACACCAGACCCCCCAAAACTCTAAAAAAGTGGGATGAATTCCTATTGGTCTAGACGTATGCATCTATCACTAAAAATTGAAATGCGAAGCATTTCAATTTTCATCGTATTTAAAATGGTGGCTTTACTATCAACGGTAAAGCTTTCCATTTTAGTGACAGCTTGCCTGGCGCTACTGTGACTTATTATTACATCTCATTACTTATTAATTTCCTACAACACGATCAAGACAGAGTAAACCCACCAAACGGCGAAAATTGCGGCTATTACTCTTTGAGCCCATAATGCAAATAGAATAAATTATATACACTCTGGCGACTCGGAGGCAGTTGGTGTAAAGTAATGACGAGTAAAGTGGAAGCTCCCTACTACCTAATTGCTCGGGCTTATACTCAAGGGCTTGGAACAGGAATAATGTTCAATTCTGCTAATAATTCTCTTTGGGTCTAAAGGTCCTTAAGGGTCTAAGTTTCCTTCCCGCGAGCACCCGTGCTTCGCCTTTTACTTATACCCAGGGATCTAGGGATGAATATGTAATTGCTCGTGTTGCTATCATGCCGCTTGCCAGGGCGCGTCAGGTCTTGACAGGTCCATGGCAGCTGGTGGATCACCAGCAACTGTGGCCGTGTGACACGGTGGACGCCCTACCACCTTAAGTTAGGCCGTCGGCGGTCCAGCAATAGTTACCAGCTTGCACTATGGGTCTTTTCAAAGGATGATAGTTAATCTTGGTCAATACTTCCGTACTACTAATTCAACTATATCGATGAATTTCAAGACCGTAGCAATTTCCATAGAAGTAGTAGATGTGTTAAGTGCTGTGGCTTAGTGGCTTACGCGCAGTGTTATTAGAAGCCCTGTAATCACGGCGCAGGACGCTATCTTCACTGGACAGTAACAGGAGCATAGATCTTTATACTGCATTAGGTAGGTAGGTAATGACATAATACCAGATTTAATTGGACTGTTGGTTTCCAATTGAGAACTTTCAAGTCTATGTAGTGTGCAATGCCATAGATCATAGATTTATAGTAGCTACAGCTGGAGACAAGGAAAAAGGGCCCTATCACTATCCACTACCCCAAAATTCTACATACTATTCTAGCCCCATATAAACCCCAGCTTGATAAGTACCCTACAATAAAATACATCAAGGGTACCTGATATGTTGAGGTTTTACTAGGTTCTGAGAGGTACCATATATGTAGTTGGCACAGCACTGGTGTGCCTTTTGATCATGACCCCTTACAAGACCAGGCACTTTCGGCTCTCTTCCACAATCCTTTTTCATGGAAATAGAAGTGTGAATTTCTTGTAGTGTCATCTAGATAGAGCTCAGGGTAGAATATCTCGTAAGTCCAGTAGACGAGGTGTAAACCATTGCCGTACCTAAGGTACATCGACTGAATTGAAGATTCATCATGTCATGAGGTGGAGCGGACTAACTCACTAGCGCCGGCCGCTTGCCGGCTCGCCGGCTCGCCACTTTGGCACTCGAGTAGAAGCGTAGAATCGAGCTTCAGTGAACCCAGTGTATTCCAGGTTAGCCATCGAAGCAACGTATTGCAAATCGAGATCTTTTCCAACGCCTACCTGCACGTCGAAGCCCTCAAGATGTCTTCTCGCGATTCCGTTACTTACACTTATCGTGTGGGACCCGACAGGGTTAAGTCCGTACGCGAATCGCCCGGTAGATTCCCCTCATTCCTTTTGTCTTGACACATATCCCTATCAAACGTCGGTTCAATCCGTGCGTATGTGCTGCGCAAGGGCACGTCCGCTGATATCATTGCCAGCCGAAAAAAAGCGTAGGGAGATGGAAAACCGGCAGACGAAGGCCCTGCGTCAAATCGAGGAACTAAGATGGGAAGAGACTCGCGCTCGCCTGGCGGGGCAACAGAATTCGAACGCCACCACGGCTAGCGGGTATGTATGCGCAACGTCTCTGCCAGTCTGTCCAGCAGCTAACATGCGCCAACAGGACTAGTCGCCGCTAGAATGCCCCAGTACCCGCGGAACCTTATCGCCGCCGCCGCCGATCAACTCGTGGGCTTCCATCGTCCGACCCGCTGTGCCCTACACACATCGACTCTCATAGTCGGAACATGTCGAGGGGAAGTAAGAATTAGATGAGACTTCTCACTTTTTAAGTGGGGGGAGTGCCTCATTTAATTTTCACCTCGCCTCGCATATCTTCCAATATGCCACATTATGGGATAGATAGCCACCGGCAGTCGCGCCGGGGCAACGGTATCGCCAATGCGTGAAGAAAGTGGTCCTGCTAGGAGGCGAAATGAAGTGATAGCAAGAGCGAAAAAAAAAATGAATAAAAGAAACGAACAACTCTTCTCTACCCCTCGTGGTTATCGTGCAATACGATATACCTCACTCTGTCCGTGAGGATTCAAGCGCATGACCTTGTTGATACGCTGCATGTGGTGCTCCATGAGTGTGTCCCATTCCTGTTAATCCATAAAAACAATCAGTATTACCCATCACGGATGGCAGGTACTATTCTCTCGCTGATACAAGAGAGAACACTCCCCCCTATGGCTCGATGATAGGACGAAGTCGCGATGATCTATCCGGCTTCTTGTTGAAGGTTAAATAGTCATCGATCCTCGCGGTAGTTAAATCAACTCGTAAAGCGAGGAAGTTCAATCCAGTTTCACAAGATTGGCTGAAGTCTGTCGGCTGAGGTCTCACGTGACGAGAAGGTAATCAGAATCAGCCCCCACGACGCGGCGTGAGTAATCACGAACCAGGATGTCTACCTCCTCAGAGAGATAGTTGTCGTTCATGATTGGCCGAAGACTTAATGGCTCCTCGTTGTAATAAGGTGAGAAATATTTGTTCGTAGGCTTGGGTTGCTCCTGGGTTATATATCCTTCGCTTAAGGGGGAGAGCCCACGTGCAAGATTACGGCAGAAGCCACGCTGAGCGATACTAGGTTGTATACGGTTATATATACCCATCTCCTCGTTCACTCCTTCAAGGTCAGGGATGTACTTACCTACCATATTAAGTTGGTAAGGGACCACCGTTTAAAGGGACTTAAACCCGCACATCCTCCAGGATTAGACATCTTATCTCAGGACCAGCAAGGGACCCCGGTGAGTTAGCATTCCCAATAGGATGTACCATAAAGCTAACATTCGTACCGTAGGTAGAAGATCCGATTCAGGCACGCCGTATCCAAGAGACGAGCGTTACGTCAAGAAGCTTGGTCCTGATGAATAGAGCGGGGAAGTGCCGTGCAAGGGAGATGGTGTCGGCACTTTCTCCCTAGTGCGCAGCTCCAACTATGAATCTAGCGTGAGTCATGACATAGCGATCGGACTAGGCATTCGAACATGGCATGGAAGACACAGAAACGAGGGCCAGGCTTTCCAATGTGAAAGAATTTTCCTTGGTAAGTTTTGAGATCTGATGTTGACGTTGATGGATGAGACGATCTAAGCAGTCCAATGAATTGTCAGACCCCCTCAGCCTCAGTCACGCGCGAATAAATCTGCAGAGTCGTTTGCACCAACCAATTCCTCTATCTAACTTACTTCGGAGGTCGTTTTCGTGCCGCCCTATAGCCTGTTCTGGTTGGTTTCATGCACCCCTCCCTCTATATAATCGATTGGAGAATCTATGAAAGATCCCTTCTTCCCCTATAAGAATAGAAGGGTCCAAATCAACGACTTCATGAAATTATGAGCTTCAGGACCCAAGTCTGAAGTACACAAAATATAAGTGGCATCGCAGGAATGGTACGCTCTTCATGGTCAATTTCCCAAGAATCGCTGCGCCAAATTTCGTGAAATTACGGAAATGATAGGCAGAAAGTATCTTTCTACGTCTCAGAAGCTTATAATAGGCACTGTCATCGTGCGTAGCGCCCTCATGAGCAAAAGCTACCTCAAAGCATGCGACAATACAATAGAGAATACTGCTTCGCGTAGTATTGAATTTGAACATAGTACTCTATACGAAGTACCATCCATCACCAAGCCTACAGTAATCTCAACTTGTACATCCAATTACTGAAGGGATGCACGAGGTATAAAACAGTCTATCAATTTAACCATCGGTACAAGCAATCTTAAGCAATCATTTGATATCTCAGTTTAGAATCAGGGGCCTACTATGATTATCCACTTGGACTCTATCCAAGTACTATAGGGTACCTACGTGCTAAGCTCACTGAATAGGAGCTTAATCAGAACAACTTCTCCTCTCACAATTACAACTTTACAGCTTTGTGTTAAGAGGAGGATGGATGAGGATACATACATAGTACTAGAGACATTATCGCCTTGTAAAAGGGCCATGCTGTAGAAGGTACTTACAAATACGTAACGGGTAATGCGGGGCCTTCCGAAGAATCCGTGGCATAATGTGGGGGCGACTTCGTGGCCAGATCTCAGCGGAGAGCAAATTGGAATAGACAGGAAACACAGCACCCCTGTGCTAGACTCAACGAACCTTTCTACAACATCAATAGGTAGAACTACGTCGCTTAGTTCAACTTTCCCTCGTTTCCCAGGTAAGTAATTATATAGCGGTTACCCTTCCTTGCTGCCATAGACTTTTCCAATCCCGTGCGATCTCCTCCACCGTACCTAACACAAGTTCTCTCCTCTCCGCTAACGACTGCGGAACGTCCTTCTCCGATAGTCGGTTGGGGACTTGGCTAAACAAATAATCGTTATACCAGTTTATCTCTTCTGGAAGATCCAAGTCGATGTATGGGGATGCTGGGGGTTCTCGCTCGAATATGATTTTCCAGATGTCGCGCCACTGTTCCGCTTCGTCGACCGAGTGATCGGACCGTCGTGAGAGTTTTTCTTTCACGGCCTCTGTAATGCCTTCAATCTTACCCGACCTCTCCTCGCAGCGCTCTTTCCGCCGAAGATGTGCCTCGAAATCCTTATACTCGGAGAAGACATCGAGGCATCGCGGACAATGCTTGGGAACCATGTGGTGTCGAACCAGATGCTGTTTCACGTAGCTGATTTTTGACAGCTTGAGGCGGGCACAGGATTGATGTGCCGCTGGATTGAGTTTGTAGAAGGGGCATGCGAGAGTGAAAGGACGAGGGGACGTCGGCGTCGGTGATACTTGTTGGTGTGCCTAGCCTACGCGTTAATTAAACGCTACGAGAAGATGTCAGGGTGAAGCTACCTCGAGATTTGGTGTGGATATTGACGTGGAATTCGACCTATTCCGAGGCTTTGGTTTCGACCCAGATGATAGTCTCGAGTATGGCGACGACCGATGCGAGCGTTTCCTGTGGCTGGACGACATAACTCCATTGAAACGATCATTTGAATACCTTTATATCATTGAAACTCGGATCGAATAATCAATGAGGCTTCGCGGCCCTCATATAACGTTGGCTAGGTAATCGCACAATTGTGCCATTAATAGCTCGTCGGTGATTGGGCCAGGTTACATGTAGGTAGGTCGTATTGGAGGGTACATAGATGACAAGGTAGGTACATATGAAGTACTCGTAGCTGAAACTCGGATCGGTACGTCATTTACTCACAAGCTAAACCTAATATACATGAGTTGCCATTGAAATATTTATCCACGTGTCTAAGCGAGATATATTGAAGAAAGAAATAAATAAACATAAAGATCTAGCCAAGTATGTGACGATAAAATTGGAAACTCACTCAATCCTCCAGTCAGATAGCGCAACGTGTAGAACAGTAGAAACGTTACAAATGATAGGCAACAACAGGCTTTATATGCACGCCTTGTTGTCTTTACCTAACTTCCATATTGTCAAAATGATAGAAAACAGACACTTAATACAGTGTCTCATTACAAAACTACCTTTTAAAATAATACATCGAGTAAGGTCGTGTCTTGGCGTATCTTGTCATGTCAAGAGACGTCGAAAAAAAAGAGTAACCGGCCCAATTATCTCGTAACAAACAGATAGCCGATGTTTCTGACTAGCGACAGTCTGCCGCGTGTCCACAGGTATCCCATTGTTCTTAGTTCCTGACAAGTCCGCAATCCCAATTATCATGAATGATCTAGCACTGGTGAAGCTATAATAGAGTTTTGGTACCCTCAATCATTAACAACAATCTTCAAGCATGACAGACAAACTTATGTAACATCACGGTACAGGAGCCTTTATTGATTTCCATCACATCCACAAGAAAGACCGTTCAGCAACTTTATTGCTTCTGGTGTAATTTCCTCAAGTAGTATGAGATAGTGGTTGAAGAGAGTAAACGAGAGGGCCCTAGCTCAGAAGTAATATAATACTAATCCCCTTCTTCTACAGTATTCGTGTCACGACCTCTGAATACGGATAGCACCGTAGGCGTAGGTCTTGAATACTTGTTGTCGCACAAGGAGCTCCAACTACTACATTCACAGGCTAGAGATCTATATACAAAATGCCCTCTCTGTTCTGTCTCTCTGGGTAGGCGGTATGTAGCTCGTAGGTGTCGCGAGAGTCTGACAATTCGACTGATGCGGAATAGAGTCTCTTTATAACACCAATCACGTACCTAATAGTATATTGAGCTAGACCGCGTGATACCCCTCCTGCCATCCTATTCTTCCAATGATTGCTAAGTGTGTCCTTCCATATATAGCGATTGGTCATTATAAATTCGTAGAGAAGCCAATCTAGCTGTAAAACGTGAACTAGCGACATACTAAACTACAACGCGAAGTCTAGAAGATCCTTAAAATCTCTCATCATTTTTCAGTTCCTCGAGTAATTCTTGCAGCATGATTTATGCGATCGCCCGGGGAGTAGTTTGGCAAGTTTTGAAGAGATTATACTGCGACTTTGAATAATTACAGTGGGGCAAGCAATGTAATTTACAGAGCAATTAGAAGTACTTCAGCGCCTTTAACAATGTTACTTGTGTCTTGGCTGAGTATAAGCATGTAGAGGTCAGGTTCTAGGATACCTGTGACGGTTTTAAGGAGTTGGTGGTTCGGATTAACCTACCTAATGTAGAGCTGGCGGGGATGGGGCCTGGTCGACATCGAAGTCGCTATGATAGTACCCTCCCTTATGCTCTCTGTATCATAGGTATCAATCCTAGCGACATAGCTTCTTAGTTCATGATCCAAGCATTAAAATATTCCGAAGAACGAATATGCTTAACCAATCAGCATTGCCCATACTCAAGCCCTGTTCGAGATCCGACACTAGCGATGCAGCTTTACCTACCAACGAAAACTCGGTGAGGCGTAGTCATAATACCTACAGCTCACAGAAAAATATCAGATGATGAGTAATAATCTGTGAATGCAAGACGGGGAAAGGCGCGACTTCAGGCTTACCGTGACAGAGCCATGAGCAATCTAAACCTAAGCTGCTTTAAGTGCATACCCCGCTTAGTCAAATCTGTCTCTCATTTTAGTTTGCTATTAATACACATACGCGATAAACGGGGCCTGTCCCTGATGTCGCGCCATAGTTGGGTTCCAGCTCAGCAACTTAAGAATTACGTTCTGCTACAAGTTTAATCAAGTCGAATCAACACGATGGTGTATATAATGGAATTTGTTGGGTTAGGTAAGGAATTCTAAAATACATACGTAAGTGGCAGGTGGTATATAACGGATTTCATTTTCGGATACTCCGGAGTCTTCCATATCACCTGCATAATATTTGTAAAATCATGTTATCGGCTTTGAAAATATGTTTAAAGAGACACTGCATTAGGTCAAAAAGGCAACCCTACACTAAGTAGGGTCCGGGATACTCCTGTCAATCCCGAATTTGTATCCCCTGCAACGCTTCGAAGGGTTATGAAGTATCAGGAGGTATCCAGCGCCAGGTGCAATAATAGTACAATCAGTAATATAATATATCAAGATTCAAGCTTGGAGAAGGAGAGAAATATCTACGGATCTGGCCTATGTACAATAGGATATATATAGATAGAATCCCAGCTATTCCTAGCCAGTCACAGGGCCTGATAAAAAGAGCCTGGCTTTTCCTCCGAAAGCCTTTTTTTATCATATTAGTGACCAAGTCTACGAGTTGAACGCCCAGACCAAGATATATAATTATTCAATTGACTTGATGTTTTATGACAAAGTGATAATCTTCTCTTTCTTGTCATTATATAATATAAGAGGAGATATTTTTAAAGTTTATCATATGCAAAATCTAGAAATTCTGTTATCTTAAAGATTGTGTTCAAAGAATATTTTAGAGAAAATGGATAAGTATATTATAATGAGTCGAACTTTGGAAGGAATCTAGCACCACTTTAATTTAAATTTTGTTCGTGATAACTTGTTTATGGTTAAAGCCAGGTATCTTCCAAGTCGTGATCCTGACATTGCGTTGACATCCCATGTCATGAATGGTCTACTCTGGGGTTTTGAGAGCGCCGAAATCCATGAATAGAAGACGTCATTCGACAACTACTGTACCGAGCATCTTTGAATTCATATTGAAACACACTGGTTATCAATCTTCTGACTTTCGTTATCTATAATAACATCATAAATGATCGTTATGGATCACAATTGAGACCAATGAACTCTTATAAATTCTGCGATCCCAAATATTAGATACCGACTTGTCACGCGATTCTCGAACGTCTGTTTTCTTTTCAACTAGATCAGATTTCCGCATGACACCCTCCCGGTCTCGATGATCATGAATGCTCTTGACTGCCTAGCGAAAACCGAATTACTAGTGTTGTCACGGCTCACACCGCTGGTGGTTCCAGTAATGACCTATTGTTATTGCACGAAGAAGGAGAAGTTCTATCTACTCTGCAGAGATTTCGTAGCTAGTATATATACGTACGGGCTGAAGGCCCGTGCCCTTATACCCCTGGCCTCCGAAGGATATTCCGTAGCGTTCCGTGACAAGTGTCTTGGTAATCAAGTGGTTTGATTATCGTTTCTCTATGGGGGGGACGCTGGAAGTCGACGTTTTATATGTGCTCATGAACCTGTGGCATTTTAGATCTTCGAGCCGCCAACAATTTACATCTTTCAGCTCTCCGTTCTAATTCTCTTGCGAGCGTCGCAAAAGACTTTCTAAAGGAGTATGACAGAAGTGAGCTTCCTAAGAATTTGGACCCGGATAGGCGACAAGGTCTTATATCAAGTAAAATACGGCATTCCTGGCTATTAATTCGTTTTACATCTATCTTTTACCGCCAGGTACTGCGTACCCATGTTGCAAATCGTCGATTGTTAAGGGCTCTTGCGCGACCTATCCTGATAGGAGGTAGTTTATTAATTTAGCTGTGCAGACGATACATTAGCCTCGAAACGAGCCGCGCGTATTTAGCTTCTAAACCCTACAACAAAGTTTCTAAATGATAAGGTGTCGACTATTAACTTATAATTCGCTATAGATAATACCTAATTTCTTTATATCACCGTGTTCTATACACCCGTTTTTTTGATTTCCATTCTCACTTTCACTTGGTCTACAAGAACACGCTTATTTACGGAGGTAATATGAGGGTCATATACTGTCTTTCGGACGGCTAGAGCCACTCAGTTGGCTTTAATTCTTTTGCTTGAACATGAAGGACGTTTTCGAGGACTTTTTAATCAGATCGAGGTTAAACGGAGATAAGTCGGAGTCTGCGATAAGAAAGCGGCAAAGAGTGTACCGAATCTAGATCCCGATGAGGAAACCCTGATTCGTGGATTCGGCCAAGGCCAATTCGATTCATTGTTCAACCAAGCAGTCTAACTAGATTAGGCGTAGCAGCTCATTGCGTGATCATCGCCTTTCAATGCGAAATGCGAAACGTGGATTCGCCGCGCAGCAGTTTTCAGCCTCTGCCACATGCTAAATTCCGTATGGCCGCATCGCCAACCCGCCCGAGCGGATACAGCGTACTAACACTTCCCACCGATATCCGCTGCCGACACTGGCGTCTCTTGCGCCATCGTGGTATGCTAATAACACAATGGCTACCGTCGATATCTGGGCCTATCATCCGGGGTAGTTGGTAGTAGCGGATGGATTTTTAGATTTTTGGAATTTTTTTTTTCGGTTCTGATAGGCGCGGTCTATGAAGCTACCTTTATTAGTTCTATCCGTTTACAGTCCAAGCTGTATTTCCAACGCTGTTGCTTTTTAAGCGTCTGGTTCTGTATAATCTTATGATCATACACTGATCTTTCAAGAGATTTTGTTGCACCAGGAGTGCTGAAGTTGGTTCTTGGGGTTTCACTAGTTCGGCTAGATTCGCCTAGCACTGAAGCATCATTAAGTACTGCTTAATAAGTAGTCAAGATGGCATCAAGTCAACCTCAAAGCGCTGGTGCTCTTGCCAGTCAGGTGACTGTGCCAGAATCCCAGACGAAGCGCATCGAATTCAACAAACAGTCCACGACTCTGCCGTTCGGTCAAGCTGTACCGCTGTCATCGATATCTGGCCCGACTTATGTCACCGGCCAGCTGCTTGTTCAGCAAGTCGCTTATGCTTTGTCCGACAAAATCTTCTCCTACTCCCCCGAAACTTTTGACTTGGATGTCGCCGTAAAGTATTGGGCTTCTCATCAAGATAAGAACATTCATGGCTATACCACTGCTCTCCAGCCGCTCCAGACTCGCACTGGCGCTGGTGCTTTTGCGCTTGGGTACATATTTTCGAAGGATTTTGATTTAAGCAAACGCCACATTCCACAGACTCTATTGGCGCCTTCACTGAGTCTGCGTCACCTGCGATCTGCCCTGGATCAATTGTCCCTACTCTATGGGGTCGCCAGTCCGTTCGTCGCACATGTGGCTGCTGTAGACTATGCCTCGGATAGTGGTCTTGTTGCCGAATATGGCAGTGCCCTACAGATTGCTGAAGAACTTGGCCTAGCTTTGGTGTCAAGCGCGTCTGCCTATGAGTCTCAGCACATGTCCCTGCTTGCCACCTTGATGGCCAAGGTTGTTCCTACACTACACGTCTATGATGGCGTTCGTACATCCCGCGAGACTTTGCGAGTTATCGACGCTCTCAGTCAGACTGGTGTTGCCGAAATCTTCAATAAGTTGTCCCAGTCCGTTGACAACCTCAACACGCGCCTCGATAGCGCCGGCAAGATATATGAGCTTCTCCAAGCCTTCAATAGTGAACTTGGTACCGAATACGAACCCTTCGAGTATGTCGGTCACACATCGCCAGATACTGTCTACGTCGTTTTTGGCAGTGTGGAAGCTCAGCTTGCCAAGCAAGTTGTCTCGAAACTTGCTGCCGACGGCGCCAAGGTTGGTGTCGTCAGTGTCAGGATTTACCGCCCGTTTATCGAAGAGGCTTTCATTAAGGTCCTTCCCACTTCGGTGCAGAAGATCGATGTTTTGGGTCAGGTGACCAGCGATGCTGCTGTGTCGGACGGTTCAATTCAATCGGCCTTGTACTCGGACGTCTTGACTGCTATTGCTTTCTCCTCTAAATGGGCAGCAACGCCAGTGGTGGCGGATATCAAGTATGCTGCCTCGCAAGTCTTGACTCCTACGAGCATCGCCGCAATCATCTCACAGAGTGCAGGCAAAACGACGGCGGAGCCCAAGATCTCCCTGCCTCATTTGAAGACAGTCGAGCAATATATATTCTTGGATGTTGACGACTCTGCAGCACTTCTTGCTCCTACAGTTGTAGGCAGTCTTCTTTCCCAGGATTATGACAGTAATGTTTACCTAGGCGAGTCACATGACAACCTTGTGCAGGGCGGTGTTGTACGAACAGATATACGATCATCACAGAAGACTATTGATGCTCCCTACCCAGCTGAGGAAGCCGATATCGTGGTGATAGGCGATGAGAGGCTCTTGAAAGACTTTGCCGTCTCACAAAGCGTCAAGGATGGCGGAAAGCTGCTTCTACGACTACCTAATTTGAAGGACGAGGAGGTTGAGAAGAGGGTTCCTGAATCCGTACGCCAAGACATCCAGAGGAGGAACCTTGCCCTTTACGCTTTGGACACCGCGCTTTCACCTGCTTTTGAAACCGATACTGACGCTACTCGGTTATTGGTTGAACTCGCCTTCCTCAAGCTCGCACAGCCTGATTTGAGCCAGGATATTCTTCAGAAGCTGTCTCAATTAGAGGGTAACCAGGTTAAAGTCGAGGAGTGTCTCGATGCCGTTGACAAGTGCCTAAAGCAGATCGAGATACCCGAGTCCTGGGCCGAATCTTTGAGCGAAGTACCAAATGAAGCTAAGGCTCTGAAAGCCAACAGCTTCGTGCCATTCGACAAGATAGAAACTGAGCCAGAACTCCAGCTCAGTAGCTGGGAAGCCGCTGCCAAGGGTCTCGTCTTCAAAGAAGCCTACAGCACCAGCATCGATCTCCGACCTGACCAATCAGTAAAGACCTTCACTATTCATGTCAAGGAGAATCGTAGGCTCACACCTACTACCTACGACCGCAACATCTTCCACATTGAATTTGATCTGGGCAACTCTGGTCTCACTTATAAGATCGGTGAGGCTCTTGGCATTCACGCCGAGAATGACCCCGAGTCGGTTCTTGAATTCATTGAATCCTACGGTCTGAATGCAGGCGAACTCGTCCAAGTGTCTTCCCGCGAGAGCCCTGCCGTGGTCGAGACCCGAACCGTCTACCAGACGTTGACTCAGGGCATTGACATCTTTGGAAAGCCACCGAAGCGATTTTACGAGCAATTAGCCGAATATGCTACCGACGACTTCGAAAAGAAGAAGCTGGCTTCACTGGGTGCCCAGGAAGGTGCAGAGGAGTTCAAGCGCCGCTCAGAGGTCGACACCGTCACTTTTGCTGATATTCTAGAAGAGTTCAAATCGGCTCGTCCCAGCTTCCCGGAACTTGTTCGGCTGGTTGGTCCCCTGAAGCGTCGTGAGTACTCCATCGCATCCGCGCAAGCAGTCTCTCCCAACGCTGTCGCCCTCATGATTGTCGTTGTCGATTGGGTGGATACTCGAGGAAGAACTCGTTATGGACAAGCTACACGTTACTTGAGCCGCTTGCCCGTCGGCGCTGCCGTGACCGTTTCCGTGAAGCCTTCGGTCATGAAGTTGCCCACCCGCGACGACGCCCCCCTCATCATGGCCGGTCTCGGTACAGGTCTGGCTCCTTTCCGCGCCTTCGTCCAGTACCGCGCGATGCAGAAGGCCCAGGGCAAGGAGATCGGTGCCATCCTACTCTACCTTGGCTCACGCCACCAACGTGAAGAGTATCTGTATGGCGAAGAATGGGAGGCGTACCTCGATGCTGGCGTCATTACACTCCTGGGTGCTGCTTTCTCGCGTGACCAGCCCCAGAAGATCTATATCCAGGATCGCATGCGCCAGACCATGAATGACATCGTGAGCGCGTACATCAAGAAGGAGGGTTCGTTCTATCTCTGCGGCCCCACGTGGCCGGTTCCTGATGTTACGGATGTGTTGAAAGAGGCTATTGCTGCCGAAGCCAAGATGAGCAGTCGCAAGGTCGATCCTAAGAAGGAGATCGATAGGCTCAAGGAGGATGGCCGTTACGTGCTCGAGGTCTACTAGTGATGCATAAGCGATGCGTAATGAAATTATGACTCCATGTTAGATCTGAACCCATTGTTATATTAGAGTGAACGCCATGATTTCACGAGATGGAAGCTATATACAACTCAAATGAGACAGTCACTTAAGGGATCATCCGCGATGTGTGTTGCGCAATTTGAATCCTACGATTTACTTGAGTATAGCCAGCGCAGCGCTAGTTAGGGTATTATGCAAGGTCAGCATTCAGCCCGAATGTAATGTTGTATCCCCTCCGGATATCCATTGCTAGATCGGGCACTACACGTGCTAATAGTCTAACTGTCGTGCTAATTCAATGCTACATAGATATCCATGCGGAACCTCCCGGTGCAGGGCCAAGGGACGCATTGTTACTACTCAGATCACGGTCATTTTCTATAAACTGAAGTTATCTCCTTGCATGATACACCGGCAACGACTTATACCATTCATCTCGCGATTGCGTGACGCCACATATGCCATGTTCAAAAGTCGGCATGTATCAATCCCAAGACCCTATACTACGACTCTATACGACACCGACACGGCCACATATTTACCATCCCTACTCCTACTAACAGAAACGCCTCCAAATCTTGTGATGCTATATGCCCTAGGAGGCGCCAAGCCATGACGTTATTTTCATATATATGATGCCTTTTGGCTGATTGGTGAGTGGGTCTGGCTATAGGCGACCACTCCCCGCACGCGCGGGATGAGGCGTTCGCGTTCTTTGAGGAGCAATGACGCGAAATTGTGCTGCGCGACGAACAGCTCCAGGGGCTTACGAACCTGTTGTAATTGTGACTAATATGTCGCAGTCACGCACGCGATGCTTCCTCATTTCAGGAAGCTCGCTTGCTCCTTCGTCAAGGGGTCTAGCTTGGGGATCGGATGCGGTACATCATTGCGGAAGAGGGCGCCAGGGGGAGCTCTAGCAGGAATGAATACAAATAGACTTGTTGCTGCTCTCGAGCTCTCAGCTCTCGAGTGATCGATTGTATCCGCGCGCTCATCTTCGGCATTGTGACTGGCTAATTTTCGCACAATGAAGCTCTTCCAGGTCTCTTCCACCTTGCTCGCTGCCAGCTGCGTAGGTGCTACGGCCATTGAACGTCGCCAGGGTGGTGGCGGGTTTGAGGACGGTCAGCCTATTAGTGAAGATGGCAAAGGCGCCCCGATTCTCGGTATGTATATCAACACTGCTCTTACAAATCCGGGATTCTGGAACCGCAATTGACTCGTTTCGCACAGGCGGCACGAACCACCAGATTGACCTACAGAACCCGGATAACCTTGGGAGGCAGAGTACCGATGCTGGCGTGGTTCCCAACCTCAAATGGAGCTTCTCCGACTCCCGTACAAGAATCCTGAAGGGCGGCTGGGTACGAGAGTCAGTCATTACCGACCTGCCTAGTAGTCACGACATCGCCGGCGCGCAGCAGCATTTGACCAAGGGCTCGATCCGCGAGCTTCACTGGCATCGTGTCGTACGTTAACACCAGCTTATCTAGTTTTGCCTCCCTTGTGCTAACAGCAGCTCCGACTCTAATAGGCAGAATGGGGTTATCTATACTCTGGCTCGATTCTGATATCCGGCGTCAACGAGGACGGACAGTACGAAGTCTCCAAGCTCGAAGAGGGCGACGCCTGGTATTTCCCCAAGGGCGCTGCACATACGGTCCAGGGTCTCGAAGAGGACAATGAATTCCTGCTTATATTTGACGACGGTAACTTTGACGCGGTTGGGTAAGCAAGTTCTATCTCGTCGTCTTTGGGCCTTGGGATGCAAGAATTCTAACGCGCCTATCTTCAAACTAGCACGACCTTCAACGTAGACGACTGGATTACGCACACGCCTAAATCCGTGCTAGCCAAGAACTTCGGGCTCCCTGAATCTGTGTTTGGCAGCGTGCCCGCGCCCAATCCCTACATCCTCGAGGCGACACTCGATCCGCATAACGTGACAGGTGGCAATGGTCCGCTCAGGGGAAATGCATCGTACGCCTATTACGCTAAGGACCATCCACTAGAGAAGGTTCCTGGTGAGGGCGGCACCTTGCGGATCATCGACACCACTACCTTTCCGGTAGCCAAGACTATCGCAGCGACTGTCGTTACGCTGACTCCTGGCGGACTCCGAGAGTTGCACTGGCATCCGAATGTGCGTTGATTTTCCGCCTCCTTACAGGAGGATCCTTGGTCTGGCTGGTAATAATGACTAACTCGGAATGGTGTACAATAGGCTGAAGAATGGCTGTACTTCCACAAGGGTCAAGGACGCGCGACTGTGTTCATCGGGAACGCAGCGGCGCGGACATTCGACTTTCGGGCTGGCGACACAGGCGTATTCCCCGATAATAGCGGTAAGTCGGAGTAATTTCATATCCGCACGCACACTACCTCTCACCCTTCGCGGAAGCCTCATTGCAATCTTTCGCTTCCCTGTATAATATCAATGCGCTAATTGCATATTCACAATAGGCCACTACATTGAGAACACCTCTGAGACGGAGGATCTCGTCTGGATTGAGATCTATAAGAGCGATCGGGTCGAGGATATCTCGCTGACGCAGTGGCTCGCGCTCACCCCAGCCGACATCGTCGCCAACACGCTCAAGATCCCGCTTGACGTCGCAGAGAATCTAGTAAAGGAGAAACAGCTTCTAATTAAAGACCGGTAAACATGCGCTTTGCCTCACACCTGGCTGGCTATTAGAAGTGTTGAGTAGGGTATTAGCTGCGCTATTTTAGGGATCTAATTCATAATATGGTAGCCGACTCTTTTCTTGGCCGGCTACAGTACCTTTATAGGCTTACACCATTAATATGATAATACCCCTTGCATTGAGTTCAGCTGTTTGATTATGTTATTACAGGGGTTTTGTTCGATTGACAGTTGTTATACCCTTCTTTAACCGCAGGCCTAGATGTGTTTCATTCCGCGGTGTTTCCGAACTCTCGTCGGCTGGTCCTTAACCTTCATAGATGCCATTCCCGTGATTTCAGCGCCGAGCCAAGAGCTATTCCGAATAGTTGATTAGAAACCTTAAACTTATATGCACCATCATAGCACCTATGTTACTATATAATATGCTCTCCAGCGTCGAGACCGAAGATGTCGAAAGTTGGGAAGGACAGGTCTATATCCCCCCAATCAAGATTTATAGGGAGAGGTAGTGTACTTGCTACATCTGATGTTACATCAGACGCGTCGTGGTAAATAGTGTTCTGCGCAATTGTAGAAGAACTTGCGGTGGTATCATGTGTCGCTCGTGACGCCTGTTGCTCGTTATCCGATTGTCTAGAGGGTTTCTCGTCGTCAACAAACTGCGCGGTACGCCTAAGGGTATCCCAAATGAAAGAAGCTCCAAGTCGGTTGGTGGTAGTCAGGCTGCTAGTAGGCGAAGATAAGAACTCCTCTGAGCGTGCATAACGGAGGATGTGTTGAATTGTATCTAATCCGACTCTTAGGTCTGAATGATGCGGAAAGAGCCGAAATATGCTGGAGACCTCGATCAGACCCTCGACCGCAGCATCGTGGTTAATAGATGGTTTCATGTAAGCCGCCCGGAACATGAAAACGGCTGCAAAGAATAGGACCCCGAAAAAAAACCTCGGATAGTAGATGGGTATGACATTCCCCGGCTTCCCTTGGTTGGCTATAGCCTCGCTAGTCATGGTTTTCATATCGCTGATCAGACGAGAAGCAGCCTCCGATCCTTGAATAATCAAAATCTGTATGTCAGTATAATGTTGAGAGTTTGTCGTATCATTGTCCACCATTATCTGAATCAGAGCCGTCGCGATCAGGTTCAGCTTCGCGTACTGCAGCAACACATCAACATCGATGCTCCATTCGGCCAAATATGTCTGCCAAACTCTGTCTAGAGCGCTGTTGAATGTTTCTACGAGGGAAAGCTGGGCAGAAGCGACATCAACCTCTTCCAGCACAAGATTGTAATTGCACATAATCTGGGATATAGCAAACTTGGGTGTGAAGCCAGGCAGCAAGTAGTCTTTCAGTTCATCCACAGCCTTGCGACTGCGTTTTTGATAAAACCGGGATGAGAAAGGAGGCAAAAGGCCTAGAAATGTAGCTTCTCTGCAAAATGTTTCAGTATCTACCCCATAGTTTGGACAATATAGTCAATGTCGTACTGCGTAGTGATAGCGAGACACGCCAGCCATGTTAATCTTTGTACTTGTATGCCGGCCTCATCAGGCCTTCGCTGATATCTTGTCGCATTCGACCGCGGTGGTTCGACAGAGTTTGGCGATGCAGCTTTGTCCAAATTCAACCGTATACAGGCACCGACGGCAAGGCTAATGTAGTTCCATGTCGGGCTTATCGCTTCCGGCCGGTTAGGGACCGGCCAAAGGCATAGGAGAAGAAGCGCGTGAATCTCATGAATTGATTGGATGGCAGTGTTGGAGAATGGCCTCAAGAGTTCTTCATACGGGGAGAGAAGTTGCTCATATAGGCCGCAGTGAGCCTCATGGTATTGTGAGGCCACTAATATGATGGTCCAGAATAGCAGTGGGGATACTGCGTGGAAAACAGCCAGTGATTCGATGGGCTTAATGAAATGAGCGCAGACATAATAATTGTCACCGAAGCTTTATCAAGATAATTAGCGGCGAGTCTGGGGCACAGGTAAGACTGGGTGAGAGTACTGTTGGATCAACTCAATGACCGTTTTGGGGGGAATAGTGACATTCCCAATACAAAAGTCTGGCAATGGTTCAGTAACGTTGGCGAAAAAGAACGGGACGTGGGCCGGTGATGCTTCCGGCTCCCGCAATTGGATATCTAATGGCGATGACTTGCTCCCCTCCGAGGCCGCTTGAGCCTGAGCTTGCGACACGCGCAGTTGGTGAAGCTCATTAGTAAGGTTAGCGGTAAGCCTGGCCCCGTATCCATGTGTGAGCAATCAAGGCGCAGGGTGGTGACGGGAGATCAACTAACTTCCGGGTGAGTATCCTCTTAAAGTTCTTGTCAAATCGGCACTCGATTCGGTTTTTGTCACACCTGGTGCAGGGCGTGTTAATTGGCTTCCTGCGGGCGTCGCAACCAACTTTGGCCTGCCGGCACGCGGTACAGGATCTAGCGGTTCCAGCCATGTCGCATCTCTACTGTGGACTAAGCCTTATCTCGTGACTGTTCGTCACTCTGGCGAGGACAAAGAAGGTAGGTCATGGTATGAAATACAGCAAGGTATAAGAAGGGCTGAATCTTTCAACTGCCCGGAATTAGCGGTCTTGTTCCAGGTTCTCGTTGATGGGCTTGCTAATCCAATGAAGCAGGCTTCTGCTACTATGGGTAACGCCTTAGCAACCCCGGTTATGCTGCTGCTGCTGACATGTACGGACTCATGAGAGAGGACGGTACTCTCTTAAAAACAAAACAACTAACCAATTATGTTAGATGAAATAATTATGCACACGACATAGAGTGCCTCAGAAGACTAACGGATGCCGAGGAGTAGTGCATGTATCTGCGGTACAGATGCAGGTGTATTGTTCAGAATACATGCCAAGGTGTTTAGGCACTTAATCCCGAATTCCGTGGAACGAATAATGCTTAACCTACAGAGGAGTGTGGCGATCCCTAAAGGATAAGCCGGGGTACCGGTGCGTCACTAGACTAGGGTAGAGTTTCCTGCGGATGCCGCAGATTGGTTCAGAAATCGACAATATGTAAATTGACGACTCTGCTTGCAAGCATCATGACGTTTCTTCGAACAGTCACAGGACCATCTGGCACTTAGGAGGGTGTCTTCCATCATGAACATTATTACCGGCCTCTACAAAACAAGAATTAACTATAGGCAGCAGTTCCAGCTTGAACTCCGATCCGATCAAATCCGTATTATGCATCTCCTATTAAAATTCGCTGCAACGGTCTTGCAAACCGCGACACCATCCATATTTCGGCACTGATTCGGATGCTACTCATTTATGTAAAAGTATAAGCCTTACTTGGATTCTACGGTCGCATACCCCGGGCATCCTGAGATGATTCAGGTTTATTCATGATTAGTAACATGAATATAATCTTGGCGTAACTACAACAAGTAGTCTTTTCAGCTACTACATAGATATGTTGAATAGCGAGTATGAAATCGGAGTATCACATATTCCGGTTTGCCTGAGAGCACAGACACATTCGGGCAAATTGAAGTCAGTGCCGCAGCTTAATCTTATATTTGGTCCCCTTCACGCCGCAACTCTACTCCTCCTCATCCTCCTCATCCTCTTCGTCGTCTTCGTCATATTCGGACGGCGACGACCACTTATATATGGCCTCGACATAGGTAACCCTGAACTCTACCTCATCGAGCTCTACGTCACCTTCGAGTATCTTTCTATCTCTAATCCATTGAAAAAGACAGCTTCCACACGCCGACCTAACGCCGAAAACGTTCAACTCGATCAGCTGGACCACGTCACGCTCTTCGTCGTAGAAAACGTCAAACGTGAGCCCTTGTCGCATTAACAAGTTATCCATCTCATTCCCAGCATCTAATTCTGTTGCAATCTGCTTCCTTATCGCATCTACCCCCTTAACAATTTTCTCCATTGCTTGTTTCTTCACCTCGTCAGACCAGAGATAGAATCGCCACTGACTGTGCCATCTGTATTGACTGATTGCCGAAACGCGCAACGAATCTGCCGAGCTGAAAGGTGGGCAGAAGACACGATATTCCCTCTCGCTCTGCATGCGGTCATTCCAGGGGATGAAGAATAGTTCAAATTTTTCAAAACCTTCCTCAAGGGCATTGAATAGGGCGTTCCGTGCTCGTAGAGATGTTAGCAAGAGGATCAGTATCTGATTAACAGAACGTAATGCAGAGTTTCCGGGTATCTTCTGCGCCCCGTCCTTGGCGGAACAGGCTTCAAGTCTCATGAACAGCCCTTCTGGAGGAAAGGTCAATGATTTGAATGCCGGCACTATCTCTTCGTCGATTTCCTCTCGATAAATACGATTAATTGTGCCAGACGGTATAGATGCGTCAGCTACCTGGAGAAGCAGTCGGGCCTGCGCAAGCGAGAACGTGATGATCTGAGCGTCCGAGGAGGCGAGGCCTCGCGAGCGAAGAATGAGAGGAAGCCATCGCTTAAACGAATACGGCTTCTCAGAAGGTCTGGTCGGAAGGCCAGGTGCCTCACGCTCGGTGTGAAATGACGTGTTGAAACGCGCTCTCGCAGATTCGTCTGGATGTGCCCGCGATCGTGATGAATACTGTTGCTCGATATCTGCCAAGACCTCGAAATGATCGATGTTGACAAGCCTGGCCTTCATTATGAGGAGTTCAGTCCAAGATACTTAGATGATGACCAGAGTAGTAATACAGGCAATTAGTCCAGGTACCGTATCTTATATCACGGAAAAGCGACCCTGTTTGAAGAGAAAGATGGAGAAACTGTTTTACGCGTCTACAGCTAGGTATGGCACTCACCGCGCTTTGTGCAGGGTAAGGTTAATGCCAAGGTTTTGAGTTTTGAGGTCCGCAAATGGAATCTCCATGCCACTTGCCACCTACACGAAGAAACGTATTAAGAACCAGCCTGGAAGAAGAAGCCAAAACATAGACTTCAGACCAGCGAAGGTTATGCCATGATAAACATCACCGAGTCTGGCAATGCATCAATCGTTTAGGTCAAGAATTAGACTATTTCAAGGAACGCGACACCGCATTGCAAATCCTCTTCATGGTCATAACTTCGGCGCATCACAACCTGGCTCATTCACAAAGGATTTGGGGTTTCCCATACGTTCCATGACTAATACGAAAAGGCTATCCTCCGACCACATCGCGCGCGGCGTGATTCACGCCGCGAACTTAAAAACTTCCGCTGCATAGCAACGAAGAAAACTCTTACGCGCATTTCAAGTAGGTTCACTATGGAACGACCTATTTCAAGCCACAGCGAATGCTGCCCTCCAAATGCCTAGCCTGTGGCTATCACAGGTCTGGAACTGCGATTTGCACTTAGATTATATTTACATTTTCTAATATCGTCACGTTGGAATTAACGATAACCCAATAATTATACTTAGAAAGCAGTTAGCTACAATGGCTACTGGCATGTGTAGCTGGGGAGGTAGGATATTAGGAGTAGGTGGGCACGTCGAGCTGAATAAAAAGAGGCATGGGGAGTAGCCAAGCCTTTGGTCTGCCACTTAGTCTAGTTCATACACACCATTATTTTACATGTTATACACTATTTTCTGTACACTATTTGCTCATTGGTATCATGTGGTCAGCACCCTAACTAGTCGAGTTTCAGCTGAAGCTAGATGGTGATATTGCCTTCAGCGCCTTCCTCCCAACTCCATGCTGGTTTTTTCCAGCACCTGAATCTACACTCGCACAGGAAAGCGCATTGCTTGCTATAACTAAATGTCTGGCTCGGCCGACCATGCCTGCATAACATGCAGAGGCATATTCGGTAATTATCAGGTACCGTGGATATTTACTGGGAAAGAATGCAGAGGTTTCTCCGAGGATGAACAGATGCCCAAGGTATATGGTGCCAGGGTTGGAGCCGGCTTCATTGAATGGAACAAAACGGCGCAACGGATAGCCCTTGGCATCGCGGGAGGCTGTACTATGTGCAAGACTCTCGACGATTATTTCAAGACGGGATACATGAAGTCAAGTCTTTACGACAAGCGAGGAGAAATCAAGCTGCATATCTACTACATGCCCGACGATCGCCAGTTCATGGTGGGGATCTTTCCCGTAGATGAGAATGGACAATCCGAAAACAACAGCTGGTTGAGTTATAAGTTGGCGCCTGGCTCAGGTAAGTACACGTCGTAAATGATGCTTCCCTTTCTGCCATCGTTCCGGGTCCGTTGACGTTTTTAGTGGACGATCCTTGCGTTGGAGTCGTCCCCGGAGTTGGTATAGAGAACTTCACTCCATCCCGTGAGCATTTCCAGAACGTACGAGTATGGATGGATGACTGTCAGCGAAATCATACGAAGTGCAAAGCGCAGAATTCAAATTTCAAGCCTACACGTCTCCTCGAAGTCATTCCCAATTGTCACCACGGCGATACTCAGGCGACTGTGCGACTTGTGTCAGGCCGGGAATGCAGTGGTGATTATACAACCTTGAGTTATTGCTGGGGACGGTCCAACTACAGGACAACAACTGAAAATCTGGAACAGCACATGGACTGCATCTTGGTTTCACAGCTACCTCGCACGATCCAGGACGCCATCGTGTGTGCAAGCCGCCTCAATCTCCGATACTTGTGGGTCGATGCTCTATGTATAGTCCAAGACTGTGAGAGTGAGGTGGCGCAAGAGATCTCCCTTATGTCCCGGATTTACCGCAACTCCTACGTGACTATCACCGCCGCATTGGCTACTGATTCAGACCAAGGCTTTCTTCACGATCGCGAATTTGTTTCGGCAATACAAGGGGAAATTGTCCCACGTTTGCCCTTCCGCTGTAGCAGCGATGTGATGGGGTCGGTAGGCCTGTTAAAGTTCACCGTGACACGTTTCAGGGACCCTATTGTCTCTCGTGGATGGACCTTTCAGGAGCAAATGATGTCTCCAAGGTTGTTGGTATACGGCACCCTGGGAGTGTATTGGCAGTGTCTTGAGAGGAGTGAGCCGGAGGAACAACCTTCTATGGGTTCTGCAGGGCGACTCTCGAGGGGATGGATAGTCCGGATTCGCCAGGCTCTACATACACAAGATCCTAGCAGCCTGTTGACCAAAGACGACAGCGAAGGGGACAGATGGGAGAAGATAGTGGAAGAGTACTCATCCCGCGAACTAACATATCCACACGATAAACTTTCCGCCTTGTCTCCTATCGCCGCTGCCTTCGGAAGACCCGACTCTCGATATGTTGCGGGTCTATGGGCAGACAGACTGGTCAGATATCTCCTGTGGCGGTCACAGAACCCCGATTCTGCATCTAGGCTGTCATCCACGGTAGCCCCGTCCTGGTCTTGGGCTTCTCTAGCCGGAAACATAATCTTCAACTTCTCCCCTCAGAATCCATCTCTTTGGAACGAACTAGTCGAAGTTGTAAGTTGCGGCGCTACTCCAAAGTATGCAGTTAACTCTTACGGAGAGACAATTCGAGCTTGGCTAGTAGTGCGAGGTTACATATCAACCACCGAGGTTGACATAAACATGGCACTGGCCCGGGCAAAACAAGCAAATGCCCCTCCCTATCGTGATACTCGTCTTCCCATCATGGGTGATTACCTTGATTCCGCGAAAGAGCAGTCGAGCACTTCGTTCTCTGTCTTCACCATGCCTCTTGTCCAGATCGACAAAAATCTTGTAAGCCTGCTGCTTATTGCATTGGGTCCCTGTTTTAAAAGAATCGGGATACGGATAGCTGAGTTTGGGTATGAAGATAAGCAACAAGTAAACAACGGCAAGAAGGAAACAGTTGAACTTAGATAATTAGCTCACAATAGGTAGTGTGAAGAGAACGGCGCGTCAACTGGCATTTCATTTTTTAGCTGCATCTGGAAAAGAAGTATGCGGGGGCGGGGTAACTTAGCGTTGTTAGCCCAGGCAGTTCTAGCCTAGACGCCTTGGCCACCAGGTCTGTGAATATTACTGTGGGACTTTAGCACGACGGTGCTGCCGCCATTCATGCAAGCAACACCATTCTTATCCACGCAGCCCCCCGTGACCGAAGACGAGCGACATACCATGATCTTGTACTCGCCCCCGGCGGCTGGCATGTTCACGTCGTAGCTGCAGCACGATTCAGTTCTATCAGATATATGCTATATGTATACTTCATTATTAAAGCGTTCATTACACGCGGAGCTCACTTGATGATTTGAAATCAAGGTTATGCCATTTCCCCTGTACAGGTAGCTGACTGAAGGGAACAAACCTATCTGAAAGCCGGCGCACAAGTCTATACCACCCGCACCATATGAGGGCCAAAATACTAGTCTGTATCTTCGAGAGCGATAACCACTTTCCAGGTCAAAACCCTTCTGGTAACCTTGGCTTCATAATCCAGTGGTTATAGTCCATATACCCCAAAACCGTTACGCCCGACTGGAAGAGGAACACTGTTATGATACTAAGAGTCAGCAAGAAATGCCAATCTCGAATCGAATATCGATGCAATAGAGTGACATAATTCGAGATCACTTACTCATAGGAAGGTTGTACAGCCACCCTCTCATCACCGTAAGTTGCCCCTCGATGTCCATCCGATCCCGTAGCAGTTTTAGCCTGAGGACAGCAGAGAACCAGCCGTCCGGCGTCCAGTTGTTCAGATCATAGGGGTGACCATTGAGATTGACTGCCTCAGGGACATATATCTTCTGACCAGCGCGTCCGTTCGTAAGAGCGAAGACGTATATAATTGTCGCGCCAGTGAGGAGCAGAGCAGGCATATTACACGAAAGCCAGATGTAGTAAAAGTACCTGCAAGACCTCGCCAACCTGCCCGTGCGATATTGGGCCCAGTTGCGCAGTATGAGCGCAATAATACCCCCCAACCCGACGAGAGCGAATGCCGTCCCGGCCGTGCCGTTAGCGGTTCGAAGATGTTCGATGATGAGGTGGCGCGGGAGCATGGGGAGGCGGTGCTTGGATCCGTAAGCCGCGAAGTGCAAGAGCTTGCGAGCGGCCTTATCATGAAGCCATGTGAGGGTGCTGCTGACGAAGGACACCTCGATGATGGCGTCGATCATCAGCAGCCCGATACACGCCTTGAGCGCTACTGATGTCGCGGAGTAAGTGCGAGATCCTAGCCTCAGCGCTATGCTGTCCACCTGGAAACTCATGCTTTAATCGAGCGGTGGGAATTAGATGGGACGCGTGTTTGTGACGGCGTGGTATTGCATTTATTAACGTCGCTGGCCATTTAAGCCTTCGCGATGATGCAACAAGAAAGCATGATTCGAGGATGTCCCGGCTTTTGCCACGTGCAGAACATCGAATATAAGGATCATCACCGTCTATAACTGCTGTTCAACGGTCCCCTAGATAGGCTTAGCAACTACAAACCCCATCCCATACGGACCCAACCACCTTTTTGCGAAATATGAAAATATTGATATCGTCAATAAGTTCTAGGTGATTTTATTGTCGTCGCGGGAATGGAGTTATTGCCTAAATTTCACTATTAATGGCAGCTTTCGTCTTTCTATGCTGCATGAAACAATGTGTCCAGTTCTCGATAAGATTTCGTTGTGCATGAATCACCACGCACTACCAGCATTACCATGTTTATCGTACGTTGGCCTCTAAACCCTCTGTAAGAATTAGGCATACCTGCCAAACGTGATTGCGCGCCGAAGTTCCAAAGTTCGACGTTCTGATCGAGTTTCCCTATAATGTTGCTGCCGACATCAATACAAGTTCAACAGCCAACAGTAGCAAACAACATTTAGCGACCAGAGGAATACTGAGGCACTATAGGCGGCCTACACTCTGTTGGAACTGAAAACTACGGGCAGTTTGGAATTGTTCAAGGTACGCACCGCGTTTTCGACCGGGTTGATTAACGTTCAAGGATGGAGTAAAAATCTGATTCCTTGTTCCTTAAACGGACAATTCACAATGATAGCGGGAGATAAGTAAGTGAATTAGACGTCTGCTAGCTAAATACAGTAGGAACTTGACTGTACTTTCCCTTGATTTCTAACGCCTTCACACCTCCATACTGCGTCCAGAGACCTAGGAATCTTTAACGTGATAGTAGGGCGTCTGTTCCTGCGTTTGATCGTTTTATTCCAGCTGAAGAAAAGCAATTACAGATGTGTCTTGATATTTAAGCTGATACCATATCGGCTTACATCAGATTCTCCTTCTCCAGTTCGACTTCGTTCGCCGCTAGTAGCGTGCTGTTATGCTTCTTTGCATCGTCTCGCGTGACCTCATGCTTAGACACGACTTGAAAGAGGTTAGTCCGTCTATCATTATCTCGGATAGGGGTTAGGACGCTTACCGATTCTCGCGTATTTGCGTAACATGTCATACTCATCTTTAAATACCATATCGCATTGTTTCAGATGATTTGCGGCTCTATCCTCGTACATCGGATTCTTAGAGAATACCGGGCACTTGCAATCGGCTGGGCATCGCATAGTGAGATAATACCAGTTCTGACGATTTCCGGCAAATACTTTGCACTCAAACACCCAGAGATTCTCATTCTGGACGTCTGCGAAGTCGATGTTCGGCTTCTCCGTGAATTTATATGCATGAAGTTTCCGCCGCAATGTCGTCTTCCTCTTCTTAGGCGTTGGGTATCCTTGTCTTAAAACACGTGATCTTGGCTTCGAGGTAGGCGTGCTCATGACTGTTCTACTTGTAGGAGATGGTCCCAAAGGGGCGATGGAAGCGGTACCCGTGCCCGTCGTATTGCTCAGTGGAGCGGATATGTTCGAGGCCTGCAAGTGAGAATCCCCGAGTACCGCAGGTTGGTAGAGGCTAGACGGGCAGAAGTCTGGAACTTCAAGGTCTTCGGGCATCTCGTCGATCCGAACGGTAACGTTAGCTTGAGTTATGCTCCAAGAATAAGACGCCGGCAATCGCACGTCGTTTTGTTTGGGCAACTTTGGAGCCTGAGATGGTGTCTTGTTGGCCATGCTTTCTTTTATTTCAAGTTCCCGGGACAGCAGCTGATTTTTTTTATTGACATGACGCTATTTGAGTAAGTTAATACACATGACCAAGGTTGTCTCTCAACTCAAATGAGCGGGATAAATATGCGATTATGCTCGGAATATAAGAGAAACTCTGCTTTGAACAATGTTTACGTGTATTACTTACCTGAAAAGCATTTCCCATCTCGGTCACGAACCTCTCTTGTTCATTTTTCCAGGCCTTTTTGACAGCATCCAAGTCTGCTGGGCTCTTTTCCATAAAAGAAGACATAATATTGGCGTTGGCGTTGGGCTCTGGGTTGTTATAAAAGGCAATTCTAAGGTGTTCTGTCAATTCCGAATGCAAAAACTTTTATTGCTGTAACACAGAAGAGTTAGCTGAAAAGATCAGAGAAGTGTGATTAAGGTAACCTAGTAGGTAAGAGCAAGAATGGAAAACTTTGTTGACCCTTAAAGCTTTTTGAATAATAGGCAACAACAATAACCAACTACGTGCCTTCCTTCAAATGTGCAGTTACTTGATTTGTACTTATTATGTTTAATTAGGTATCCTAAGTAACCTCAAAAGTCACAGCTCATATAATTATACGCTGGATATTGAAGCATTGCCTTAACAGGCTTTGGATCCGTATAATAGCAATCCTGCTCCTGCCTCGAAATAGAGCTGCTCCTTCCTCAAGAAACACCCATTGTCTCTTCTTATCTTGCTACAAATTTAAATCAGTTTCTCAGTCTTTTTTAAGAATCGAAACCTTTAGCATGCTTGCATCATTCATCTGAACTCAACAAAGGTATGTTACAGGATGAATCAATCATCTTGACCCATAAACGTTTGACAGATTACATTATTTTCACTGTCTATTAGGGTTAAGGTAAAGTTGGATGGATGTTTTCAGTCCTCAGTCCTGTTCCGCCTACGCTTTGCAAGCCGACGTTAACACAACAAGCGAGTTAGGTACTTGAGTACAGCTAACACTTCTTCTAGCTCATGGTTCAGCAACTTCGATCTCCTGTTATATCCGATCATTTGAACCCTTGATTCTAATATAACTTGGTGCAAGATGGAGTCACCAAATGTGTAAGTGCATCCCTTATATATTTCTCAAAATCACTATGCAATTAATCACTTAACGGCATATAGTGTGTTGGGAATTGATTTAGGAAGTACAAGTACTCGCGCAGCCATTGTAAGTTTCAGTCGTTGCAGAGAGTCCCTTCCTTTGTTTTCCTTCACTCAAGATCCTCGAAGTATATGAGTGCTTACAGCAGATCAGTACGTCGGCGATCCCGTGGAGTCGCCCTACTTTGTTCAGAACGAATGCACTCATCAACGCGTCCCTTTTGGTGACTTTACATCAACATGCTACCCCTTCGACGATGGCCCTGCGTACATGGGCGTTAAACCCGATGCGCAGCGAGAATCTATATCCATGAAATATGGATTTTATTTGCTTGCAGGCGCAAGTGATGATCTCCTCAGCCAATACGATGTCCTGAACCCTTTACTAAAGTATCGAGACGATCCCAAATTCTGCAACCAAATCAAGTCTGCTATTAAAGGCTTGCTCGCAGACATCTGGGATCACGTTCAAATAATGTGCCGTCCTAAAAATTGGGAAGTTAGTGCTATTTCTTTAGCCATACCATCCCAATGGACTCTAGAATTCGAAGAAGTATATCGAGATTTAGCCTCAGAAGCATTCGAGGTTTCTCCTGAGAAGATAACATTCGTGACAGAAGCTGGAGCTTTGGCCCAGTATATCATCCATGACCGTACCCTCATTCTGCAACCCGAACTCCAAGACAGCAATAGCGATAGCCGATATATGCTTCTTCTCGATTTCGGTGGACACAACATGGTACGCTCTTCTTTCCAGGTTCACAGACTCTCACTAACTTCTTAATACAGAACTCGTGCATTTTAGCAATCTCATCGGTGGACATGGAGACTCCAAGTTTTTTCCTTGGCAACAAGCCTAAAGGTCAGTTTCGTCTTAATAAACGTTAGATCATAATCTGATTTTTATTTAGCTGCTGCTGGTGGCAGCGAACAAGTATGCGTACTCTGTACTACCTCACTCATCTGCTTTATTGACACAATACTAGTGGGAGTTTTATATATTCAATGCATGCGTCGAACATGTGCAACGGGTCCTAGACCCAGGCCGAGTCCTGACACAGTCTGAAAGGCAAAATCTCCTCAATGATTTTCACACAAGCATCCCAGACCTTATGCGCTTTGAAAATATTAAACAATTCACGTGGAACTTCAGGGCATTGGATGGGAAAGAAATGGTAGCATGCCTGCAAGCTGATGTTGTAGAAAGATATTTTTCGAGAGCCCTCCGACACCCAGAAGCCTTGGCTAGACTGCAGATTCAAGCTGCTTCTAAGCTTTCAGAAGGGACAGCGCGTGTATTGGTCACTGGTAATAGCGCATAAAGACGTGCTTCACTTACCCAGCCTATATTGAAACGCGGACTAACTTTCATTCCTCAGGAGGCACATCCCGCTCGCGGTATTTCAAAGGTAAAATCATTGAAATGTGTAACGAAGCCGGCCTTGGAGATCCCGAATTCATCGAGAGTCGGGGATCAATGTACTTGTAAGCTACGTTGTCTCTTCGTTTTCGCGCGGAATATAAGCTTAACTTGAGATTCAGTCATGCAAGAGTTGCAGAAGGGGCGGTGTATGCCGTTGCCCGCCCATTATCGGTCGAATCATTCATCTCCCGTGGAGCTGGCTTTGGACTACAAATGCGCCAAGGGTCTGCTAGAAGGCCCAGAAGGCTCTGGGACAATTCTGCGAACTTCATGCTAGCTGACGTGAGTACTTAAATCTTAACACAACGACAAATATCAGGCAAATTACTAACATATATCACTTCCAGGGTCACCAGAGCAAAACAATAGCCCAAAGGCTTAACGGTCTGGATGAGTTAAAAATCATATGCAACCCGTTCTTTACTCGAGGCACGGACTCCTTGCAATACAAAAATTGCTACGACTTCATGGACCTCGGCCGTCCCAAACAGGGTTTTTGGACATTTGCGATATCCTTCTACAAGTCAGAAGGCCAGACAAGGCTTCGAATGAAAGCCAACTGGCGAAAGAAAGCAGGAGATCCTCAATATCAACAGATTAATGAGAGCTTCTCTCTCTACATCGATCAGGGGTCAAAAACACTTCACCCGGGCCACCCGGACCAAGACCAAGACGAAGTTACCTCGCAGTTGCAAGTTAGCTTCCGCTCCGTGAAGTAATTGTTGTGGTACAGCACAAGGTTGATTTGAATGGGCTTCGAAATGGATACACAAGCAGCCGTGGGCGCTGCACAAGATGGCACACGTGTGGAGGGCAATAGCTATACTGACAGTCACAAAAGGGGAAAGAAACTGTGGGCGAATCAAAAATGGATTGGTAACGGAAAAGTTCGGAATTGCTCTGATTTTCACGCGATATAAATGGTGGTAGTCGCGTAATTATAGTTGGTAAACGAGCTGAGGAGCAAAGATAGTAGATTCAAACCACAAAGCCAATTTCCTTCAGGCCTATATAGACCAAGCTTCCTTCTTCCTTCATGCACAGTGCACATGCATAAATATCGCTCTCCCAGGACCCTGCCAGATCAACCAAGTGTTATGGGCTTTTCTCGTCGCTAACATGCTCCTTATCCTTATAACCATCCTCCTCTCTCACTTGTGCAAGCATCTCATCACAAAATTCGATTTGCTGCAAGTAATCTAGAGCTTCAGAATAGTATCCATTCAATTGATAAATCATCTCCAAAATATTAATGCACTCGTCCGTATCCTGAAGATCCAACAGTCCCATGTTTGCGAATGCGATAGCATTATTTACTGTGTTGACAACTTCTTGAAGCTCTGAAATCTGCATGCCCATCCACTTCTGTTCCTCTCGAAGCTCATTGAGTCGTTGTTCCGTTCCACTGAAGCGGTTTTTTATTTCTTCGACGATTTGTTGTTCTTGTTGAGACGTCATTGTGGATTGAGTTTGGTTGGCTGGGCCGAACTGGATTGGCGCGAACGGTAAGACGAGAGTGTAAAAGCTATCGAACCTGTCGAGTTGATATGTAATTGAAGCTATCGGACTTGTCGAGTTGTTGCGTACGGATAAGATCGATTGAACTACGATGCTGGAGTTATACGCAATAAATACTCACAAATTTTATTGCTTTTTCTTGAGGTAACGCCTTGATGAAGTAGTTATGAGCGTGTATAGCCCTTGTGCAAAGGGATGGTCACCTTGTGGTAAATTACGGCGGCTGTTCGGCCTTTTAGATGTTTGATTTAATAGCTGCGGTTTGTAACTAGTTTTCGTGCGGCGTGTGGCAACTATTGGATTTGGAGCATTGAAGCTTAGTTATAAAAAATAAACCAACAGCTTACCGCCTATCGTTTTACTGTGTTTAAAGACACGTGCAATTCTATGCAAACATTTTACTCGGCGATTATACCGTGACACAAGAATATGGTCCGGGCTGATCCTTAAAACACCACAGGTGTACACGCTCGAGTGACAACATCTTGTGACACAATCGGATGGCGTTTAAGCTTTGTCCCGTCAGTTGGGACAAGCTGAAAACCTAGACAACAAACGGAATACAACAAATGAGGTGCGGCTTACAGTTGACCTATACATAGTATTGAATTACATAAGTGGCTTCACCAGAAACGCAGCGTTTTGGACTCGGGACTTAGCCGCCCTCATCCCTTACACTAATAGTTGCTTTATTGTTTATTTGTTTGTTTGTTTTTAAGCCGCAGAGCGTTGGACCCGCTAGCTAGCCTCGGTGCGCAGACTCCCTAAATAGATGCTCCCGGTAAACGCGCGATATTACGATCTAAAGTAGCACGAATGAGATGCATTATCCGGGGTAAACTGGGTACTCAAGTCGAAACGGAACCTTGAATTGAAGATTCGCGATCATCATGATGATGGCGGAGCGTTTCATTGGCGCGCAAATACAAGCAACCCTCCTCCGTTCCGTAGCAGCTGGCACCTGTTCGTGGAGATCGGCACTTCAGGTCATGCCTTACCATCTGATTCGACCGCTTAGCCTATGATGCCGCGTCAGCGGCGATGCGACAACTAGGCGAATCGCAAACACATGCAAAATCACTTGACTTCCTCTATTGAATGAATTATCAAATCGTAAAGAAAAGCTTTCAGATTTTATGCCGAGAATGATCAATTACTACTATTACTCACATAAAGCACTAAGACCTATAATTGAAACTATATTATCCCCTACGGCCAAACTATTGCGATCCGTTCCTCCAATCACGACACGACTCCCGGGAAACAGTTTCCGGATCAGGTAATTACCGTCACGGAGCGGCGCCGACCAAAGAAAGGCAAAGCATGAAACCCCCATTTCCCGATGACTATAATAAAGTCGACAGAATGCCGGGCAGGCGAGAGGATGTGTGGTTATGATCGTAGCAATCGATCGATCGACAGGAGGTTACCGGGTGAATAAATACATTGGGCCACCCTGTTAAATAAATCACAATGGTGACGATCCGTACCACAGCTCTGGGTGTCCTACCCCTGTTAGGGTCGGCGCTAGGCTACGCGAACCCCAAGACCTGTACGGGAACGTGCACCAATGCCCACGACCCGGCTATCATCCGTCGATCTGATGGCACTTACTTTCGGTTCTCGACGAACGGCAAGATCGCCGTGCATACCGCGCCCGATATCACGGGTCCCTGGACGTACAAGGGCGCCGCCATCCCGTCTGGCTCGTCGATCGACCTTCCCGGTAACCAGGACCTCTGGGTAGGTGACACTTCAAACACTCGGCAAGTCTACAGAACACACAGCTAACATTGGAACGCAACAGGCGCCCGACGTCAGCTTAGTTGGCAACACATATTACCTCTACTACGCAGTAAGCCAATTCGGATCGCAGAACTCAGCCATCGGCGTTGCAACATCAACAACACTAGACGTAGGATCATGGACAGACCACGGGGCAACGGGTGTGAAATCAGGATCCGACAAGCCATACAACGCCATTGACGCGAACCTGATCAACGCCGACGGGAAATACTACCTGACGTTTGGGTCGTTCTGGAAAGACATCTACCAGGCGGAGATGAAGGCGTCGCCCCTCACGCTGGCCAGTGGCACCAGCTCGTACCAGCTGGCGTACGACCCGGCGACAACGGCCGTCGAGGGCGCCTTCATCTTCAAGTATGGTAGTTATTATTATTTGTTCTATAGTCATGGTCAGTGCTGCGGCTACGACGCCAACATGCCTGCTGCTGGGGGAGAGTACAAGATCATGGTGTGTCGCTCGTCTTCGGTCACAGGGGGCTACGTGGATAAGAATGGGGTTGCTTGCACGAATGGCGGGGGCACTGTCGTGCTCGAGTCCCATGGTAATGTTTATGGACCTGGTGGCCAGGGCGTTTATCAGGATCCCACATATGGACCGGTAAGTGCTTGCATGATATGGCTTATGTGCTTGACCTGGGGTTTGCTGACTTGTGCTGTTTGTAGATCCTTTACTACCACTATGTTGATAAGACTATTGGCTATTCGGATGGCGATAAGCGATTTGGTTGGAATACCATCGACTTTTCAAGTGGCTGGCCTGTTGTTTAGCAGTAGTGCTGAATTTATCGAGCTTATTCTTACAATTTTTGTCCGTTCTGCATGCTGAGCACATGTTCTGAAGTTCGATATACGAATAGGATCTTCAGGTTGCCCCTATTGCCTGTATGTTGTGATGATGGCCAATACTCACTGGCAATGTTGGCGTAGTAAATATCCTTAGATGTTATGCACTGCTTAATGCTCTTAATAATGTATAAACGCACGTCAGTCTAGTCGAGAAATAGTAAGAGTAGCTAAACATGTAAGTACACGTTAGAAAGAGAACATACAGCGATGCCCTTGGTCCTACGTCATGTCAATATAGGTACCTTGACATAATATAACAAGACTAAACGTTACTTGCAGAAGAGAAGGAGATCTGGGGTAAAGTTACAGGGGATCCAGTTGCAATAGCAAGTTGCAGCGGCCTCTGGGGTTTGCTGTAAAGGTAATCATATGCGTTCTCATTGGCTGAAAATACGTTAGCACGCTCAGAGCCAATCAACGACCAGGTGATGACCATCTCCCATGATGTCACTCAACAGCGCCGCAAGCATTTATTGCAGCATACAAACAATACATAAAGACTCTTGTTCTTCAACTTGAGAACGATAGTATTCTTTTCTCATAGAAGTGGGAAATACTGGTTTCGACAATCCTGGTACCTTCACAGACACTCTGACAGCTCAGTCAACTTCACCATACCTACCCAGCCCGACTTAAACCACGATTACAATGGCAACTGAAGTCACCCAAGCCACTCCGACCTGCTGCGGCAAGAACTCGGGCAACGAGTGTGTCTGTGGTAAGTCGCATCGCATAGGTATATCATATTCAGTCCTAGGTGCTAACATGTCATGTGCCACAGCCAAGCAGGCAACCTGCTCTTGCGGCAAACAGTCCGCGCTGCACTGCACTTGTCAGAAGGCTGCGACGGAGAACACTCTAAGCGGTGCCCGGTGCTCGTGTCGCGCTCGCCCTGCCGGACAGTGCACGTGTGAGAACGCCGCGAAGGAGAACATAGCCCCCACTGGTAGCACCTGTGAATGCGGATCTCGTCCGGCTGGCTCGTGCACATGCGAGCGGGCTGCTGGCGCTTCGTACCCGAATGAGATTGATTTCACGACTAAGAAATAAGGGACAATGGCAATCGTATCCTTTGGATCAGAACTGGGATGCGGTATGAAAAGAAATGAAACCAGATAGAGGACTCGAGGGATCATTCCCGGGCATGGGCTGGCGTTCGTAATACCAAGGGGCAAATGGATGGGAGGGTGATATGGCGTTTGATACCACAGTTGCCTGCCTACCTCCAAGCTGAATTGACGACTTATTTTGGCACTGCAATTTCTTTTCTGTAGACTGTGATCAAATACAACTGCAAAACAACATGAAGAAGCAGGGAGGCTGAATTTCGTATTCTCGACACGTAATGTACCACCATGTTGTGTTAATAAGGCAAACAATAAATAACAGGAGTAGCCTATGCTAGGTTAAAAACGGCGAGAATCTAAGACAGAGCAATAAGCTGTGAGACATGACGGTATGACCTCAGTTCATTGCATGCTTCATTTGAAGGTTACCGGTGACTTTGGAATGTTACCTTGATTGTGTATAGCCTCATGTACATGGTACGCATGTACTAACCGCCCGGATAGCTACAGCCAGGTACATACCCGATAATCGGCCGCTTGCATGTATACCTGACATAAGTGACCCTTCCATTGAAGGCGCGTTGTATTCAATGTAGGACTTTGTAGGACAGGTGAGGAAGCTCCTGTGGGCTCTCGTCGTGTTCTGATGAACTAGCCGCATCCAGCTTGTGTGGAGCCGGGCTTCGACCGGGTCGTGCCATTGCAACCACGCCGAGGTTCGCTGCCATTGGTCACCCAAAAAAAGGGTTCCTTCCCCGAGACGCCAAGGCCAATATTTTCTTGTGCTGACTGATCTCGATTACCCAGCTGATCCCGGCTCGTTCTTATCGTAGCTGTTGTTGGTAAAAATACCTAACAATCCACAACACAACCGCGCCCGCGTCTTTTTTCTCGTCCATTTTTCCATCCCCCGTCTTTTCCTGCAGAAACTATTTTCTCTGCAAACATCAACAAAGAGATCCTTGAAGCTCACATCGTGCGCATTGTGACTATTGACCATTAAAGGCCTTCCTCGCACCTGCACACCTCGGTCTCATACAAAGAACTGCGCTGATCGAGCCACCAGACCATCAGTTAATTCATCAGGCCACCAGGCTTGTTTTTGCATCGTGCGATTTCCCCTTCCTTTCATTTTTGCGCCGCGACGCAATCGCACACAACTCATCCACCTCTTTCCAGCGTCCCGTCTGTCGTCTTCGTGTCAATCAACCGTTGACGCTGGGTTGCGACGAGTAGCGACGAGAATCGCATCTGGATCGCTCGACACCATCAGCTATTTCCCCAATCTCCCCATCTCCCATTTTTATCTTCTCGTATCCTCGCACAGCGCATCGCAGAGAGCGTTATGGCTCCGAGAACGAGGAAGCCGGCTGCTGCCGCCGAGGCCGAGGCCCCTGCTAAGGCCCCGAAGCGCAATGCAGCGCCCAAACCCGAAACTACCACAACTACAAAGCCCACAAGAGCAAGTACTGCTAAGCCCACCGCCAAAGCTGCTCCCAAAGCCGCACCAAAGTCAACGGCCAAGGCTACAAAGGCAGCTGCCGAAACCAAGAAGCCTACTGCCACAGCAAAGGCTGCTGCAGCCACGAAGACAAAGGCCGCCACTACAAAGAAGACTGCTCCTGCCAAGAAGGCTGCTCCTGCTAAGAAGGTTGCCGTCGAGAAGAAGAAGCCTGCTAAAAATGTCAACGGCAAGCGACCGATTGAAGAGGACGAGGACGATGCAGCCGAAGTTTCTGAAGCAAGCGAAACTAGACCTCAGAAGAAGGCTCGCGTTGCCGCCGCTGAGGATGTCCCTACTGGCTGGCGTAAGCAGATCGTAGCGAAGCGGCGGAAGAGGGATGTTGTCGAAAATCCCGTCCCTACCACTCCCCTCGACGTCTTCGTTTTTGGAGAAGGCAGCGCTGGCGAACTGGGTCTGGGTAGCAAGAAATACCCCGGAGAAAAGAAGCCACAGAAGCCAACCGATGTCAAGCGACCTCGTATAAATCATAACCTCAGCGCCGAAGCTGTCGGTGTTGTTGATATTGCCTGCGGAGGTATGCATGCTGTCGCGCTGACCAAAGACAATCGAGTTCTTACTTGGGGTGTCAATGATGACAAGGCTCTCGGTCGCGACACAACTTGGTCCGGCGGAGTGGTTGATGCAGATGCAGATTCCGACGACGACGATGATGAGGATAAAATCAACCCCCTCGAAAGCACACCTACCCAGATTGACAATGGTGAACTTGAAGAGACTGATATCATCTGCAAGGTTGTTGCATCCGATTCGGCCTCCTTCGTTCTCACGACCGATGGCTTTGTCTTCGGTTGGGGGACGTTCCGTGGCGCCGATGGTATCATTGGGTTCGCCAAAGACATCAGGGTGCAGCCAACTCCCATGCTGATCGCGCCACTACAAGACATCACCAACATCGCCTGTGGTTCCAACCATGTGATAGCTATCGATATCCATGGTAAGGTCTGGACATGGGGTAGTGGCGGTCAATTTCAGTTAGGTCGAAAGCCTATCACCCGTCATGGTGGTCCTACAGCTACGCTACACCCCCAACCCTGCGGCATGTTTGGCAAGAGACATTATGCCACCGACATTGCTGCCGGCTCTTACCATAGTTTTTACACTGATAACCAGGGCCGTGTTTGGTCGTGGGGTCTGAACAACTACTCCCAAACTGGCCACCACGACGATACCGGCAAGGATGACGCTATGGTCCTCCAGCCCAAACTGGTCGAGTCACTCAAAGACGCAAATGTTGAACAAATCGCGGGAGGTGAACACCACTCAGTTGCCCGTACGAAAGATGGGCGACTCTTGACATGGGGTCGTGTCGATGGCCATCAAGTCGGTCAACCAGCCAACCTTTTCACCGAGGATAATGCTATGTTTGATGAGAACAAGAAGCCTCGCATTCTTCTAAAGCCTACTGCTGTCCCTGGTAAGTTGATCCGATGCAACTTTCATGCATTACCCGGCCATCACTTACTAACAATTCAATAGACCTCAAGGTTAAATTTGTTGCCGCTGGCGTTGATAATAGCTTCGCGATCGATTCGGCTGGCCGTGCGTACTCGTGGGGTTTCTCCGCGACCTACCAAACTGGCCAAGGCACCACAGACGATATTGAGGTTCCAACAGTGATTGATAACAGCGCTGTTCGTGATCGGAAAATAGTCCTGGCTAGTGCCGGTGGCCAGTTTTCCGTGCTTGCTGCAGCGCACGACGAAGCCGGCTCTCCCGCAGTTAATGGAAACTAGGCCGTGACGACAGATGGTATAACTCAGGGTAATGATGATCTTTGATTTCCAAGACTGTACTAGTATATTAATCGTTGCATTTTGAATGATGTTGGAGAGATCTATGATTAGTCGCAATGATGGAACGGCCCTGGCTGGTAGGCATAGCGATTGACATCCACGCATCTCCATTGCAAGGCGTTCGGGGTGACGGACGGCGAACTTGCTCTTCCATGCTATAGCCTTCGCAATAATCGGGATCTGGAAGATCGAAGATGAGATATCTGTTATATTGCCTTGCGACTATGCTTGTCGGACGATAGACAGCGCATCATATAGTCTCAATAGTGGGCGTGTGCAATTGATCTTAATTGAATTTTACTGCATGGCACCTTGTATAACATTTCACATCGGCGAGATGCTAGACGCGAAACCTTGATAGATGCCCATGGCATACTGGCGGAAAGGCCATGCCTCTATCTACCTAAATCTTGCAGCCGAAATTATCTGAGTGTCTGACTAACACAAATATGAAAACATCTATAGCCAAGAGCGGCTACGCCCAGGAAACCAGTTACCAGGAACTCACCTATCTTGCCCCAATTGAAGTCAGAGAGCAGGTATTGCAGAGAAATCACTGGTTCAGCAATGTATCTGGTGATAATATATATAGTGCCAAGCATGTCGGAGTTGAAGCCTCCGTGGGGGATCGCAGATCCAGGATCTCTAAATAGCATCAACCCCTTGAGTTCTAGACGTTTGAAATGGCATCATATGTTGTATTATGTGGTTAATCTGATGTATTTGGTAAGATGTTTATATTACTGGATATTGCAAGACTTTTGAGAAAGTGGTGTGGAACTCAGGAGCTGTAATAGAGAAAATCGTTGATAACCAATATTCGCTATCGAACAGTCGATCGCAAACAAACGTAATCAACATGAGTGCTGATATTGATTGCACTCTATTAATAGATAACGATGTCTGCCATCTCTTCGTCACCTGTATTGTTCAGGTGCAGTGCAAAATGTAGAGCATTACCTAGGTAGGCACCCTACCATTCAACGGTTAATAACAAGAATCTTATCCGGATCTCAAACGCAACGAATCAGATGTTGTTCCGCGGTCTATTCTCCCGTTTGGAGGTGAACGTAACCACATCAAGACAGAGATTAAATACTGATGGTATGACGATGATGATAGATTAAAGTCAGGGGCTGTCTGATAATGAGATACCAGTTTCCAGACTCAAGTTGCCATATAGTTGGCGGATATTTCCATGGACTTGGCGCCAGAATGATGCCATGACCATCCAATTACCATATTCTTAGTCGTCGCACTGAGAACTATTACGACAGACAATGTTCAAGCATTGGTCGGTCCTAACCTGGCTGGTGGCGCTACAAGCCACAGGTTCACACGCAAAGAAGAACTGTCCAATCTACGGCCTCGGCTACCCAAAACCCGACAACCTATTCGGATACGATAGTATCCGCGGCGCCGCCAGTGCGCTAGACTCGGTGATCGGACAATACATCGATAATGCAAATAACACAGGCTCCGACAAATTCTCATATTCCGTCGAAGTCTTCGCCGCGAGCGAGGAAAAACCACTATGGTCGCACTACTGGACGGCAAAGAACCTAGCGACGATGAACACGACGGGAGTGAAGACGGTAGACGGGAATACCGTCTACCGCATAGGGAGTCTGACGAAAATCTTCACGATGTTGACCTTTCTGGCCGAGGTGGGAGATTCCTCGTGGAACGAGCCCATTGCGAAATTCATACCGGAGATCGCGGCCATGGTTGAGAATGATGGGCCTGATACGTCGCATTCGCTCACGGCGCCGGATTGGGGCGCTATTACTATAGGCGCGTTGGCGAGTCAGATTTCGGGACTGATGAGAGACTGTGAGCGGATATGCTTGCTTTTATTGTTTTCGGAGCGTCGTCGCTAAGCAGAATGATGCGCGTTAGACTCGCTGATCGGAGAGCTCACGCAGAGCAGTAATATGACGCAGACCACGGCTATTGGTCTGCCGGTCCTTGCTGATGTTGATATTCCGCCTTGTGGAAGTGCTCCTGTGTGTAATAGAACCCGTGAGTATCACCAATCCATACTGTTTCATTATGAATCGTACTCGTTAGAAGTTATTTAATCCTTTGTAAAATATCCGACTAACCCTCAATTCCCAACTATAAGAGTTTTTCGAAGGACTAAAGAAGCTCCCTCCGTCCTTCTCACCCTTCGTGACGCCCGCGTACTCAGATATCGGATATGTTCTCTTGGGCTACGCGCTAGAGAAGATGACAGGAAAACCATTCCAACGGTCCTTTGAAGATAAACTCGTGAAACCTCTGAACCTAAGCAGCACGTTCTACACCACGCCCAACGATTCCCTGGGAGTCATACCGGGAGGTAGATATTTGACGACATGGGCTTTCAACATGGGGAATGAATCACCGTGAGCTTCTTATCAGGTATTGAGATAGTTGTCTACTTGATGACTGATACCGGACCAGTACGGGAAACGTTTATTCATCAGCTTCAGATCTGTCAGCAGTAGGGAGAGCCATCTTGAAGTCCACTCTACTCCCCTGGCCCGTAACACGGCGATGGCTTCGACCTGTGACATTCAGCTCTGACCCCGTATCGTCTGTCGGAAGCCCCTGGGGCGTGCGGAGACTACCACTCACATCTCAGAGTAAGCATCTCACAACTCAACCCACGACTATTAATGATCTACTTCTTCACCAACCCAACATACTCACGCTAACATCAAAAGACTCAACCTACCAATTCGCAACAACATTCAACAAACTCGGCAGCATAGGAAAATACAGCACCCTCCTCGCCGTGATCCCCGACTTCGACATCGGCTTCAGCATAGCAGCAGCAGGGGAGTTACCCGCATCACTGGTTCTCGACATAGCCGACACGTTATCCAACACATACCTTCCAACCCTGCTCAGCATCGCACGATCGCACGCAAACAGCACTTTTACAGGGAACTACGTCTCAGAAAACCCCTCCCTGAACTCCTCGTTAACCATAAGCGTCGACACCGAAAAGCCCGGTCTAGGTGTCGGACCATGGATATCCAACGGGACAAATCTAATGGGTCTTGTAGTCGCTTTAGGACAAAACATATCAAAGGACTACTGGGACAAGATCCAACCCAGCGTACGATTATATCCTACGGGATTATGGGATGCCCTTCCCGACGGCGGGAAGAAAGTTGGGTTTAAAGCTACTTTTGAAGATCTTGCCGTACCCGAGGTCGCGAAGCCGTTTACGACTGATTGCTCTACTTGGGTTAGTCTCTCTGCTGTTGTTTATGGATCGCAGCCGCTGGATACGTTTGTTTTTGAGATGGATGGGGAGGGTAAGGTGGTTTCGGTTGAGAATTCGGCGCTGAGGAATCGGCTTGTTAAGGTTGCTTGATGGGGGTTGGATTTGTGGATAGGTCTGTGGGCGTAATGTTTAGGTTACTTAATTTTGTTAGTATGGTATATACATGATGGGATATATTATTAATTGTACGGCACGCTTCTCTGGCAGTCGGTAATCAAACTGAAGCAATCATAAGACTCTATTTTGAAGGAGTGACAAGAACGACGTAAGTATGATTCCGGAACTCCCGGCTCTCGTGCCATGTTGGTAATAGTACAATCAGCTTAGAGCTTCTCCGTAGTTTAATCATCCGTATTCCTCAGTCTCGTTGAACAGAACAGGACGGGCGAGCTGTATGTACGAATGAGATCCGGCTTTGACGTGTTTCCTGCTGTGGGAAACCGTGCAGGCTTACCAACTATAACACCTCTGTGCAGCTAACGACATACACTATCTACCCCTCAGAGTATCCCTGACGAGTATTCGCGCTACCTAACGGGGGGAGTTCTTACGGCATGGAGGTCCCAATTGAGCGGTGAAGAAACTGTTCTAGCATGTAATCAGCCACCCCAAAAATGACAGAGGCGTGTGTTTGTGTAGGCGAAAAAGCTCACGATGGTTTCATGCTGCCTTTGAAGCTGTTTACTGTGTAATGTCGAAGTTTGCGGAGACGCGTGAGTCGAGTTATATGTTGGAGCGTAATGCACGCTAGCGACTGACTAGCCTGCTGCATGCATGCTAACTTATAGCAGTAACCAGTCCCAACGGCCGTATTTCTCGGGGTAATTTAGAGCGCAGATGTCGGATCATTTTCTAAACTTGCAGCTAGGAGAACAGGCCTCCACCTAACACATAAAATGAAAATCTACTCTGTTCGGAAGGTTGGATCGGGAGGAGCGTCCTAGTGCTGAAGCCCCGGTCTCTGTCTACGCATCATGAAAGGCGAACGCTGAGGCTATGTCAAACCAAACCATAGACATGCCCACATGTCAAGATAACTCCAGGAGACAATGTAGGACCCTGGTATAACACGTGGTTACCTATTTATAAACTACCTACGTCTCTATTTAACTTGAATGAGAGACCACAGACACTTATGTTTGTCGTCCTTGATCTACCACACTTACAGAAGCCCTGACACTTTTCTTACTTGTACAATTCAACACGATGACGGTATTTCTCATTACAGGGGCCACCGGTCTGATTGGTTTTCGTATACTGCTTGCTGCCTTAGAAGCTGGTTATACAGTACGGTATACTGCACGCTCTGAAGAGAAAGCCCTTGTGGTCACTTCAAACCCTGCAATCCAAAAATTGGCTCTTGAAGAAGGCCGCCTGTCCTCAGTCATTATTCCGGACTTAACTGTCGACGGTGCCTTCGATGCTGCGTTGCAAGGCGTTACGCATGTCATTCATGCCGGCTCACCCGTACCAAATCCAGCCTACGAACCAACTACCCAAGTGTTCAAGCCTACTATAAAGATCTCGTCGGGTCTATTGGCCTCTGCACTCAAAACACCCAGTATTCAGCGCGTGATAATCACGTCGTCGATTGTGAGCAATTTGCCTCTTGGGCCTCCGTCGACAACACCCATCTCTGCGTCTGATCGCGTCTCTCTGCCAGATCAGGTCCCATCGACCTTCAACAATATATTCGAAGCTTACGTATTCGGGAAAATACTCGAACTTCATAACTCTGACGAATTCGTCAAAACTCATAGCCCTCACTTCACTGTTTCTCACGTGGTGCCTGGGTACGTTTTCGGTCGGAACGAGCTTGCGCTTGATGCCGCGATGATGCAAACACAAAATAGCTCCAACAACTTTCTTATGATGGGAATCACGGGCGGCGAGCCGCCATTTCCTGTCCACGACAGCTTTGTTCATATTGATGATGTGGCGGATGCCCATATGCGGATAGCATTGTTGGATTCCCAGGCGGGGCGTAAAGACTTCGGCATTGCAACCAAGGTCGATTATAGCACAGTCTTTGACCATGTCAAGAAGGCTTTCCCCGAGGCTGTTGCTTCGGGAGTGTTCAAGATGGGCAAAATCACCCCGCTGCCTGTTAACTACGATTCGAGCGAGACCGAGAAGTTACTGGGTAGGAAATTTAAAACCTTCGATACTGCTGTAATCGATGTTGCGGGCCAGTATCTTGAGAAGATCGGTAAAAAGAAAGCATGAATATGGTACAGGGTGAGATAGATGAAATAAGTGTCACGAAACCCTACAACATAACTTTCCGAGACTAAGAGAACATCTACATATGAATCCCTTAGTTTTACAGTATGAATATGGGCTTTTCCATCCACTCTCAAAAATAGTAGTGAATAGTAGAGGATTTGACAGTCACAACTGTGTCAGGGAGTGATGCGGAGAATCGGTCACGTCATAATAAAAATAGACTCATTGGAGGGAGGATGTGCTCGTCGAGGGTGTTACACGCAAGAGTATCGCCTTTCATGATTTTCATAGCTCGAGAGATAACACATTCTATACCAACAAAACGGTGCATGCTTGCTTCGAAGAAAAACTATGAATGCAAAAGGAAATGTCACGCAAACCCAAAGGACTGGGGCTGCATTCGTCGGCATAGGATTGCGATGTCATGCATATAATCATATGAGCGGCAGGACTTATACAAGGCTTCAGCTTCTTAGCTACTCGTGTTTGCCAATTGAATGAAACCGAGAGCGAGCGATGACACGAAAGTGAAGCTTTCACTGGGGAAGACCAGGCCTTACGTTCTGTTCCGTCATATTCATTGGTGCAGGTAAGAATTTAAATTGCATTTGATGCGCTTGTGCCTATAAAACGCTGAGACTAGTGAAATATGATTATCCTCTTTTTCGCACGAAGGGTGTTTAACATGGCTGTTCATTTGTTTGATTGAAATCGCCACACTTTTCATTCTCTGAATAGGGCATCAAATACATTTCGACTAAGTTCTTTCATTTGCTATTACTAAAACGAACACCGCGTCTTTCCGAAATTTCTCTCCTCCTTCTTTTCTTCCCTTCTATCGTCTTACATTTGTGTTGACGATCTCTTTTCACCTGTATGTGTTCCATTTTAAGAAAGTTGGATTCTCGACACAACTATGGCTTCAACGTACCCTCTCATGTAATCTAGCTGCGACGACCCGAAACTGGGGCTTTAGGGAAGCCCCTTCAGACTTGTTCAAGATGCAGATTGGTCCTTGTCTGTGATCCTTCATCTCTGAACCCTCCCCCACCCCTTTTGAGGATATGCCGATTGAGAGGTATACAGTACTGCAGCAAGCCCCGTTAACGACAACATTGGAATGATTATAAGACCGACTGCAGATCAACGATTTTCAGCACTGACTGGCTTGCTCAAAACAAGGTACAAAATCGAGAACCATCCTGGAAGAACTGGGACCCACGTATCCAAGCGCGAAATGCCCTACCTGAAGTTATGCGAATACAGACCAAATCACCTTTAATTGAGAATTTCATCAACCATATAGCAAGACTTGGCAATATTATGACGGTGGAAGTCTACGGATGAATATCAACCGCGAACTATGTGCTATGATCTTTAAGATGCTTTTCGTTTACGATGACTCGGGCTCTCTCCCGCAAATCCCGAATACCCTGGGATGGAAAATACAAGGACAAAAGAATTTGAGATGAGAAACTCGATACTATGACCCTAGCCTGGCGTGTTGCGGTGAAGAAATACTACGAAGAGACTATGGCGATGCCGTTTGAGCATTACCGGAGTGCAGACTGGCGTCCTAATCCGTAAGCAAGGTTCATAATCTTTCTGACTATCAGCTATACTGACATGTACTCACTCAGGAGTTTCCTTTTTGTTGGAGGACGACACTCCATAATGAGAACCATATCAGATCGATTAAACGGTTGGGCACTCGAAGAAGTAAAAAAGGCCGATAATAGAGGCGCTCAAACCGACGTCTATGATAAATTGTTCTATCATGCCCGAGATTAGTTCGGGCTTTTTATTAAGCGACTGCGAACTTTGAATGTCAATATTGAGGTTCACTGCAAGGACGCGCAAGCTTTACCAACAACCCTTCCCGGTATCAAGTTTGACTGCATAGTTGTAAGGTCCTTGTGCTGCAATTGCTTGCTCTCTCAATTTACGTGTTTAGTAATAATTTTCCAAGGTCTCTGATTCGGCTGACGATCCTGCATGGGACACTCAGAGAATGATCCAAATCTTGCGCCCATTGCTCAAAGATGAGTCCGTTAAACCACACGCAAAAGTCATCAACGAGACAGGGTGCGCCCACTTGGAGTGATTATGCAATCTTGATGTCATCTCCCTCCGAACGCTGAGTTGGCAGGGTCATAAATAAGTCCTAGGATTGGCTAAGCATAGATGCTTACTGAGTCGGGAGGGAACTTTTTCATAGTATCATGTCGGGAAAAAGAAAATGTGCGTTTTCTCAGAAAATAAGTCTTTGGCTTCGCTTCCTTGTACTAGATTAAGATCGCGAAATGAAAGCTTAACACAGTCATTGTAACATCCATTATTTAAACAAGCTCCAAAAAAGAATTTAAAAAGTTGGACCGGTAGGGATTTGAACCCTAGGCCTCTCGCATTTTCGCGCCTTTCAAGGAAGTCTTGCTAGGTGGATGCAAAGCGAGCGCTCTACCCCTGAGCTACAGGCCCGCTCGAAGTATTTAGTAGCAGGGGTCCGCGTAACTTGAACTCTTGTAGCTATTAATTGCTTGAAGCATAGAAATTAAGCATTTTATCAGCAATAAAAATTATAATTAAAGAATAGATGAATGATTGACTCACTTTTAAGAATTTTTATGTACAATACTGCTATGTAAGAAAATAAATGGACGTATACAGCGAGGGCCAAGTTATAACGGCGTATTAAACCCCTTTATAGAGTAACAGAATGGTTCACTTGCAGATTAAATAAATCATTAATTCTTACTATAAAGGTTATTTCTTGCACACCTCATGCCCCCTTCCTTGAATTTCCTAGCTAGGTAGCAGACAACACGAAAGAATAAGCAAGTGGTTAGTAGTCGGCATTACCCTTGTGAAGTCTAACCTAAGTATTAGCCCAAAGTCCCGATCAAGAGTTGGCTCTTTTTTACTTCAATGATGCAGTTGCGCTCAATAAAATGAATGCTGTATCGAGGCCACATCCCTGGTTCGCGAATGTCTTTGTAGTCTATATTTCGTATTGACGTAATAGACTTTGATAATCAGAAACAGGCAAATTGCAGGTGGATGATTACCTTGGGTTCAACTTGCAGATATGTGATGCTCTACTACACACCTTTGAAGTAAGTGAAGGAACTCGGTATAATCGTATTGACGTATCAATGCATTGTTTCCAGTGCCCAGCTCGGATTGTAGTTGTAGGAATTTTTGGTAGTTCCAGAAACAATAGCATACTGTCAACAATTTGTTGATATACCAATTAGGTTAGAGTCAACAAGCATTCGAAATCTACAGCAGATAAGACACTCATTTAAACACATAATAATGGTCTATGTCGCCATTTTGTCAGGGGTAGCCTTGTTTACAAGCAGTACTTGCGCAATCGACGTCGCTTCACCGATTTGTTATCTTGAGATGCAGTGGTTAAAACCAGACTACCCAGCTAATTATTAGCAAGGCTTACGGAGATTTGGACTTGCTTTAGGGGGCGTCACTTTCATATACATTATAGGTAAGTTAGATTCCACATAAAAGGTGGAAAGGTATTGTTTGACTCCGTGATCATCCGGGGATAAAGTGTCTTCCACTATCCCTGCTCGTACTAAATCGCGGCAATTGAGCGTTAGGCTATAAGCTAGGCAAGCTTTTGGACTAACGCGACTCTAGTCCCATATGCAGATTATGTATCTGGTTAAACCAGCCGTGATGGCTCGAAGCCCTGGTATGCCTTGTTCAATGGCCACAACGGCTGTAATGAAACCTATAAGATCAGATGCCACGGCAAATGCAACTGTTCACCAGTCTAGACTACCATCATAGTTTTTCTCAATATTTCTCTACATATCCTATTTTCAATAATGGCCAAGTCAACCAATACTGTCAGGATCTCTGACGAAGTTACCCTTTGTTACGAAACCATCGGGCAACCTGCATCATCGCTCCCTTCCTTGGTGTTTCATCATTATTACGGTGGCTCACCCGCCACCTACAAACATATTTTATCACACCCGAGTTTGGAATCTTTTCACAAGGTACTTTATCATGCTCGCGGATGGTCCCCCAGCACTGGGCCGTGCGACCCTGATGCTTACAGTATCACTGCATTGTCTTCTGATCTATCAACCATTATCTCTGAAACTGGTCTTGTGAATCAGGAAGCTGGTTACATCCTCGTTGGACATTCAATGGGCGGCAAAGTGGTACAACATTACGCTGCAACGAACACGTCGCCGTTACTCAAGGGACTCATCCTTGTGGCCCCAGCGCCTCTAGGAGGACTAGACTTCCCTTCAGAAGTCAAAGTGCAACAGCGAGCCGCCTATCAGAGCGCGGGTGGCGTGCGGCTTGCGCTAGAGAACGTGCTTACCGCCCATCCAGGCACACTAGATGAAGAGGCGATGAGTCAGTGCATCCGAGACTCAATGCGTGGCAATGAAGCTGCCACAGCAGCATGGCCTGATTACGTATCTGCCGAAGACTATGGAGGTCTAGAAAATAAAATCAAGGTTCCAGTGCTAGTTCTCAGAGGCGACAAGGACTTTGAGCGCGATCTAGTCGGGAAACTGGGTGCTGAGCTTGGTTGGATTCACAAGACGATTAAAGATTGTGGGCACCTGATTCCCCTCGAGAGGCCTGAATTGTTAGCAGAAGAAATGCTAAGATTTGTAAAAACATTGACTTAATTATTCCTCAGCGGCATGATCAATTTCATTGGAGATCGCGTTCGGTTATGATGGGTTTTCAAGATCCCTTGCTTCGACGCACTTTCCCCAAACTTGTGCTCAGCGCTCATACTTTCACCACGTCTGTTGTTATGGCTGGCTAAATTGGCTCGAAAAATCTACTCGGCACTTTGGTAGGCATATAGCTTGGCAACGCTGAACGGGCTAGAATCGAGGTTTTTCTTTCCCAGTTCTCGTATCGGCATCGCACATTCAAGGGAGTACTGAGGCCGGGTAACTGGTTTGAATATGATTGGTTGATACTTTCAGCGATACGGGGAACCGAAGTTTGTGTCGTACTTAAACTGTTGGTAAGGGAGCATTGCTGGGTTCGGAAATTGGTTTGGAGTATACTACAACCGGTCTGAGATTAGTCTTACCTCGCAAGTAATAAGATGGATGACAATAGTTAACGTGGATCAAGAAAACTGGTACCTAGAAGATAGGTGGAATCTGCGGCTACGGCCGCTTCCGGGGCTTGTGATATTCTAGCCAGCTTGAAGGTACCTGTATTACTCTATAACTTGGCGAAACCTAGAAAAGTAAAATTCTTATGCGCTTCTCAAAAAACTAATGCTTAAAAAGTGTCTCAAAATCTATTTTTCATGTCGTCTGTGAATTACTCTGTGGTTCGTCAGCCTGTAATTCCTTCCCAAAAATTGTGGTCAAAGCCGCTTGCTGTGAAAAACAACTCGCGGCCATCATTTCTTCGGTGGCCGGCATCCTAGGTACGCGAATCGAGGTGTGTAATCCTCGCCAAAAGATATTTCATTGATGCAAAGGGGACAAGCAAGCATCTACGAAATTGTGTTGGCTGGATGTGGTGCCAAAAAGATTACACTGGCTGCTTCATTGATGTTGTACAACAGCTGAAAATTGAAGTTAGCGTAGCGCATAGAACGCCAATTAAACACTACCCTGTGGATTGTTTTTGTACGCCTCGCAGCAGTTAGTGTTATCGAGTCAAACACTTGTTGTGTTATACGTGTGAATGGTTCATCAGAATTTCCTAGTATCTATTCACTTGTCTACACGCCTCGTGTGTTTGCCCCTCCACAGTGTGTCAGCCTGGAACCAACTCGTAATACATTGCATTTCATTCTGTTCTTCATTCGCAACAAAAGAGGCAGCCATTCCGACTCCTGATAATAAACCGATCTATCCAACCTGTTCATCCGTTCATGCTAAGTTTGTCACCTCTCCTACATCATCACAATTCTATTACTCTAGAAAGTTATCACATCCCACTATATCGAGATGTCTCACCCCCTCTCTTTGTTTTCCCTCGTACCATTGAACCACCGAGCCATTCAGGTTTTGAATTCTCCCCACAACAAGAGATTCGTCCGAGAGACTGGAAACGGCCAGCGAGTTCTGGAGATTGGCCATATCCGCTCGACTTCTGGAAATGCTAGTACACTTGCTACAATGGGTCGTGATGGCGACATAATCCTCGAAGGTAACACTATTTCAAAAAAACAGTGTTCTTTTGAGATTAACCAAGATACCAACGTCATTCTGTTTTATGACCGATCGCATACTGGGACGTGCCAAGTTTACGAATTTCCGGGTTCGCAAACGAAACCTTTTGAGTCCGGGCGGCCTCGTAAAGTCGTCGTAGGTTCCAAACTCAACCGCTGCATAGGTCTGGGCGGTACTCATTGCAATCTCTATCAATTTCGGTTGGATTGGAAAGAGACTATCCAATCAACGATGAATAAAGTCAAGAAGCGGGAAGGCCTTGCCTTGGAAGAGAACACCCGCCTTGCTGATACCGTCGACGAATCCGACACTATCTTGCCATCTCGGATGGAGACTCGAGTCCACAACACGGTGCCTAGTCAGCCAAAACTAAGATGGGTACTGATACAGCCCCTGGGGTCTGGTGCATTCGGAGAAGTACACAAAGCGGTCAATGTGGATAATGGCACATTATTAGCTGTTAAGAAACTGAAAAGTGCTAAGACGGGAACGGAACCGGAATATTTGAAAAGGTTGAAAGCATCATGGCGGCAAGAAGCAAAGAATCTCTCAGATTTGAACCACGTAAGTAACATGTTTCTACTAGACAGTCAAATACATATGAACTAACGATGGCTCCAGAAACATATCGTTCCATTTCTCGACTGGGATGAAGCTGCGGTAGAAATAGTCATGCCTTTGAAGGAGGGAAGCCTAAAATCTTTGATCCAGTCCAAAAAGAAACGCCTCATGGATACCGACGGCATCATCGAACTCGTCTGCCACCATATTCTCCAAGCGCTCGATTATCTTGCGGCGAGAGGCATGATCCATCGTGATGTTAAACCGGACAATATCCTATACTCCGAAAAGGAGGGCAAATATCACTTCGTACTTGGTGATTTTGGACTCAGCAAAAACCAAGCTATTGCGGAGACTATGTGCGGCACCGGGTACTATATAGCCCCTGAGTTCCACCGATCTGGAGAACAGACACCGAAGGCTGATATCTGGAGCCTCTTTGTAACACTGTTATGGACCTCGGGTAACCTGGACTTTCGTCTCTTGGGGAACACGCCCAAGACCATGGAAGAACTGTACAGTGCTATTCAGACATTTGGGACCCAGGAGAAATGTCTTGCAGACATGAGAGAAATGGGAGCTCTCAACCCTGAGGAGCGAGCCTCCGCGGCCCAGATGCTTGTTAAGAACCACAAAAGCGAAGGACTCACTACCCGGAGAAATAAAGTGCCACCTCTTAAGCCACTGGTCGTGACTCATCAAGCTCCATTTGCGGCTTCCCAAGCAGCTTTGCCGATGGCGAATCCGGCTTACCATGACATGGTTTATCAGGGCTTAGCTCCTCCACCTCCCGCTATGGCCTGTGAACATTTACCAATAGGTCATCAGGCTCCGCCTATGGTCTATGAGGCTCCCACGATTAGTAGTAAAGTTATGGATATAGGCTATGTGACCTCACCAATAGGCTATCAGGCTCCCCTAATGGGTAATCAGGTTTCACCTATGGGCCATCAGGCTCCTCCGATGGGTTATCAGGCTCCTCCGATGGGTTATCAAGCTCATCCGATGGGCTATCCGGCTCTCCCAATGGGTGATCAGGTTTCACCTACACCTATGGTCTACTACAATTCACCCGCGGTCTGTCCGATTCCGGGCAGAGTTCATGAGGATCAAGCTCTGATTCGCCGAGAGACAGCCATTGCTCACGATGTTCAACTCATGAACCACCCTGCAGCACCGCCACAGCTTGGTCCTCGGAGGGCGACACATCCATTCCCTGGAACAGGACAGGCGGATCTACCATTTCAGTAGGCACGTTCATGCGAAATTGAGATTGCTGGATATAGTGTGAAATGAGCGGCATGGAGGGCTCGCGTGCGGACCAATAAATTGACATCCAAAGCTATTCTAGCCGTACTAGATCAGGAAATGTTAGAAAAGTTTGAAGGCAAAGCTTAGACTTTTGAGTACTAACTGGTTATGCGTATAGTGACATATCCGTAGCTGGCTATAATTCACAGCAAAGAAATTTTTCTTGCCATATTCCGCAAAGTGAGCGTCCAGGCAAACCTCATAAAAAGGCACTTGCCTCAGAGCAGGCTAATCCCTTACCCAAGTGCTTAGAGGGACGACACTGTCGCTATCTTGATTGGCTTCTCTAGACAATTAACAGCAATCAATGATTGGATATCTACTAATAGGTTGGTTAATTTGTAATTCTACGGATCTCGCGACGGTGGTGGCATAGAATACCTGCATAATTTAATAAGTAGCCTTCGCATGTAGATGTCTCTTTTTGCTGTGTTGGCTCTTGATAGTTCCCTCCTAAGACACCTATAAATAATTCGTAAAGCTTAAAACTAGCAACTAAGTGATGCTTCGGATGCTGTTGTAGAGAAGTTGTTAGGAGTTTCTGTCTAGAAATTTTGTTAATTGTATTGATCCTGGAGCTCTGGTACCTTAGATTGTATGGCATAGAGTGAGTAAACGCGTTGTTGTGCTCCTTGATACCTGGGTACTTACTTAAGACACCGCGACACGCTATTTGTTACACAAGGCCATCGGTTAGCGCGAACTCTCAAATACTGTCGAGGCTGGTCGCACACAAATTCGTTCCTCATTATTTTCATTTCTTATAATCGATTTATCTCCCACTCCAACTCCACTACTACATCGCGCCATCCCGATAATTCACGATGTCCTTCATGTATGACTACGTTGGTGGAATAGCCTTTTGGAAAGCCGATGAGGCTCTAAATATTCTGTTAAATGACCCTCAGAAGCTTGAACGTGCGAGAAGCCGCTTTAGTCGCCCCCCTCCCACATACAGATCGGATCCTTCAGGCGCTACAACGCTACTTCATAGCCCGTCCGAGCCAAATGAGGAAGAGCGCTGGCTAGAAAAACGACGGTATCAACTGTCAGAGCAATACAGAGCGTCTTTGGCTGCCAGCCAGTTCGAGGCCCAAGTGTACGAAGAGGCCAATCTCTACGAAGAGAATAAGGACGGAATATATACCGTCCCTATAGGCGTGGAATATCTTACATATGCGAGAAAGAATGTCAAGAAGCGCTGGGTCGAGCAAGGTATCTGGAACAAGAACTGGAAATGGGGTGGAGGAATGTGGGGTGGACCGATATGGAGCTGGAAGCATGAAAAGCCCCTTGAGCTCGAACCTGAGTTACAAACAGTGCCAGAGGCAAAAATCGAGTGTCCTTCTTACTCTCCCTTTCCTTGGACGATGAGGTCAGAGTACGAAACGGCTGAAGAAGAAAACAGCGAAGCGGATGATAGCGAAGAAGATGACAGCGACGAGGAAGACGAAGAAGAGGAGCAGGAAGAAGAACAAAAGGACGATGAAGAGACCAAGCGCATTAAAAGGGCGCGTGATTTACGAGAGCGTGAGCGCGAGGCATCGCGCCCATTTTACCAGTTCGTTTACCAATTGTCGAAAGAGCGCGAGAAGATCCAACAGCAGCTGAGACGCAATGGAGAAACCATTGCAGACCCCGATGATATCAGCACCGCAGCATATGAGGCAATTAAAAAGGTCTGGGTAGAAAGAGGGATATGGGATGAGAAATGGGGCATAATGCCGGGAATGTCCTGGAGACATGAACAACAATCGCTCGAGGAGTGGGTTGAACAGCAGATGACCGGGGTTACTTGGCCTGGTCCGACAACGCCGCCAGGGCCCTGTACATTCAACGAAACGAACCTGATGGATTTCCGATCTGTGTCTCCTCCTGCTGAACCGAATCATGAAGCGTTCTCAACGAATCTTGATGGTTCGGTACCTATGGTAATCGACGCCCCTGGAATACCAGACATTGTCCACAATGACACTGTCCTCAATTCCACCGTCCCCTATGACACCGCTCTCAATACTTCCCGACACACAAGCCCACCACCTTCCTTGAAAGAAAGAAGACCACGGGGGCGACCGCGTAAGGTTGTCGAGAAGTCTCCGCAAGATCTACCAACCCTAGAATCGCCCGTACTCCTACGAAGGAGTAAACGCTTACAGGAGGCAAAGGCTACTGTGGCCTCGGACACAGTAGTAGGACGTCGGGATCGCCCAAAGCGCGGTTCAATAAAAGCTGATGATTCGGCACATGGAATTTCCGCGAGAGATGCAAGGGCGCTCAAACGACGAGCCCTAAAACAGAAGAGAACTCAGCCATGACGATTATACTGAAATGTAGTAGCAGCGTCGATCACATGTATATCTTTTTGATAACTAGGCCTTGTCCATATTCAAGCATATATAAGCATTATTCCTTTGAACGCTTTTCGCATTAAGTTTCTTTCTCATCGGTGACGATCTCAAATCTGTGCGTGCGTGCCTTTCTGAATCCGGGTGCTTTCAATAAGATATGGTAATCTCGTTGTGCGCCTGGAATGACACTCTGGCATTTATTATAAATAGAGACGATGTCGAGGTCAGTTAGCAGGATAATATACTCTCGAAGCGTTCAAACTTGATTTCAAACAGCTTCCCCAATATTCGGCATCGAAGTTCACAATCTTGTGATAGCGACGTGAATTTGCATCATTGAATTAAATAGGTACTTCTAAGATACAGAATTGACGAAAACCTCCTGACAGAAGTGAAAATAAGCTTTTACCTCTATGCACGTCAGGAATAATCTAATCTCGCCGAGTCTAGCGATGTTGTATTGGGTTAGGTGTTAAGAACCTTGAATGTTGGAATGCTCATGCCGCTAGCGCTGCTTGTAGCGCACCCGAGAACCCTAGACTACATACAGATCCTCAGAAGATTGGTTAACACGGCAGGGCCAAAATATATAGTGGAATCTGGGTGGACACGAATATCATTAATTCATGAGGAGGTACCGATGTACCTCGTATCTCGTTGAAATTCCAGACTATACTACCGCGTGACCTCCGTGATGCATTCAATGACCCGTCCAAAAGCTAACGGTGACTAAAGATCCGAAGATGACAACTCCGTTGGCGTACTAGGTAGACGCGTAGCGCGCGGTGTTAACTACGCAGGCTAGCATACTCCGCTAAACGTCAGAGCGCGTCGTTAATCTCTGACAAGCTACACCCGGTTTGGTATACTGTCTAGCGACTTATTCATGTTTTTAATGAACTGTAACTCAAGGACCCGTTTGCTGCCTACTTGGTGGCAAGTCGGAGAAGTTGCCCTTGGTGCGAGCCTACTACTGGACATGAAGCCTGCTGACCGCTCGGGTCCAGCGGCATGCCTGCTTGCAGCGTAACCTTGGGTCATCCCGCGCCAAGCGTGGTGAGATGTTACAATGGCAGAATCTGTGCCAGGAAAACTCTGGGCTATGCCTGTCCGTGGTACGGCAATGTTGTAACGGCTATACGAGCTGTTTGTTAGGTGAGCTTATAGTGTGCAAGCACTGATAAGTGTAACCCAAACGTACCACAGATCGCAGCCAATTGCCATTCTCAGATACATCGGGCGCAATCTATATGCGAAGACACCCTTACTCCCTTACTTGGAGACGAGAGTATTGGGCTATAAGTGATTGGTAGATCACGAATGTCTCGATGTAAGGATGGAGTTTAGTGGGCAAGATTTCAATCATGTGAATAGACATAGTTGTAATGTTTGATGAACCACCTCATGTTACATGGAGCGTGCTGTGGTATAGCTGACCAGGTAGCAGATGACCAACTGGTGTCTATGCGAATCCGTGTGCAACGGAAAACGGGGTTTCATTCGCAATATCTTCAAAACCCGATGTCGCTTAACATTTTTCGAGTTAGAGAGAATGTTACTTGTTACTTGCTGATGCCTGTTCGTACGAAGGGAGAGGCTCGTATCGTGGCAGATCGGATTCCATCTCTTGCGTATTTTGGGGTTCCGAAGGGCCCGCTACAGCAGTTACGGGTAGAGGAGCTGTTTCAAGAGGCGGGTGGACCATAATCGCATATTCCCTGTCGGTATGTTTGATTTTATCTGTGATCTCAAATGCGAAACTGATCTTGATGGTATGGGTCTGCGAAATGTTGTACGTCGCGAATGAGGAGCTCAGTGTGCCTGACCTCCCGGTACCAAGAGCTTCCGTGTTGACAACCTTGGTGTATCCATTGGCTTTTGAAAACGGCTCGCCATTGTCTATGGCTCCCGCCATTTGGCAGATCCTGTAGTTTCCTTCCGATTCGGGACACCTGAATATTTGCCTGTGTGCTCGTACTTCTGTGTGAGCCATGATTTCAACGAGGAAGTACTTCAGCCGAACGTCGGGGATCAGAGTCGCAGTGCACTCTTGCGCCCGGGGCTTGATCTGGACTTCAAAGCAAGCAGGCTGCCCGAGGTGAATATCTTTGGGCGCCAAGCAAACCCAGTCAAAGGCATACGTAGGAAAATGTCCTGCGCCGAGCAAAGCTTTGGTCTTCTGTTTAAATCCGGACGGTCGATCCGACTCCGGCAAGAGCAGCTCGTTTTTCACTGATACGTAACCACGCCAATCGTAGGGTCTTCCCGCCACGGGCTGAGGAGCTCTCGGGCGCTCATATTGAACAACAGGTTCTAGGAGCTTGCTTACTCTCACTGGCAATTGAGGCATGACAACGTCAACCCCGACACGGTACTCGACAAAAGCTTCATACCTGTGCGCGAAGCCGCGATAGGAGCTCTGGAAACTTGGCGGTAGTGGGTGGTTTGGCTGGGTTATAAACCTGGAATCTTCATCAAATTCATCGATAACCATCGCATCGGTGAGTTCTGGGAAGGTCAAGCTAAACGGGAATACCGCTTCCTCGCCTGGCTGTGCTCTAAAGGAGTCATCGTACACGAGCACTTTTCGAGAAATTAATGGTGCTCGTCCGCGATAGATACTAGTAGTCTGGCCGTTGCTTTTCCAGATTTTCGTCTTTGCGCGCCCGTGGAGAAAGACAGAGACCTTGAGAGGGCCGAATAGCTCGGCGCTCTCCTGCCAAGCGGAGTACCTTATGTTGATATATCCTAGAACTGGATCATGATTACCACAATGAATCTTGCCAGGTTCGCTGAGGACAATATTTGTAAAGAGCGTGCCGATGGACATGATTAGAATAGATGGCTAAGATGCAAAGGTCGCTATAGAGAGGTAAGTTATCTAATTTTCGTAGCTCTTGAAGGTTTATCAATCTGCAGATGAGAGATTAGCATCGTATATGTACCAATGACAGTTAACATGTACAGCCGCAAATTCAATGTGCATAGCCTCGGTACCAAGACGTCATCAATCCAACAATTCTGTGAGATTGGTGTAGCTGTGTCTGCTTATGTAGTTGCAGAGATGCGACGATCAGAATATAACCAAGCGAGCCAAAGCCCTCGAGCTCAGAGAGACATACTACGTCATTTGAGGCCTGAATGGTGTTTGTAGGTGGCGTATCTGTCTTGGCATCAACACTAACTTTTACACTTCAGTGCTGATGTCCAGCGGCCTGTCGCAGTTCATTGACAAAGGATTGAATGGAAGTGGAGACGTAGAATAATCGACCAAATGTGTTGGCTAAAGTATAATATTGTCTGCGCCGCAGTCTGCGCCGCGCAGACGGGCTATGGAGCCAAAAGATCTACCCCAAAACCAAGGGGGCTCCTCAGTCTCTCCAACCGATGTGTGATTTTTGATCTTGAGTTCAACTATTGCGCTAGTGTATGATAACAAAGGATGTCAGAACATCATGCACATATTCGATATTCTCATCTTAATTCATTAGATACAAAGTACGCAAGTTTTATGTTAAATCTTCAGCTCCTGGTTTATCAGGAGTGCGTTCCCGAAGGTTACAAAGTAGCAGCTATCACGGCATACTATATACTAGTAGATGAGAGCCCGACTAGGTATGTATGTTTGGCAGTATAGTACCGCAGTCCTGTTCTGTGATAATAGGTGGCTTCGCGCTATACAGCATCAGTCTCCTATCTTGCCCTTAGTTACTCATAAATAGTAATCATGAAGAATAAAGAAAGAGGAAAGCTGGGAATAGAGCTGCAGACCGCGTATTTATAAGTCGAGGAGAGACGTGCTAATACTTGATGTATTCTAAGAGCTATGCTGGCACCTAATACTTAATAAGTTGCTATGATAACGAAGTTAAAAGGCTTAAGACTGAGATGAAATTGCATCGTGGAAATAGATATAGTATTCTTACATAGCACACGATGTCTCATGTCACTACAGATGGAAATGAATGTATATCTGTTGACGGCCTGCGAGTGTGGCTATATTATCGGCTTTGATGATGTCGATCAAGTGAAGTGGCTCTCCACAGAAAGAGGGTCGGATACAGCATGTCATAATCAAAATCATATCATGAAATTAATTCAATAGCTCATGCTTCCAGTTCATAGTTATGATTCCTGCCGGACCGCTAACACTTTTGGCATTTCCGACGCTTTACGCCAGGGTCCTTACCATCCTCATCTCTCCTCCTACGGTTTCTGGAGCCCTTTATCTTTGGAACGATGGCTACTAATTCTTCAGCGAAGTCCTCCGGGAAGACAACTGGTATTACTCCAATAAGCATTGAAACATTAGAATTTCGGCGCACACCCTGGGATAGCACTTTCTTAGTAACAGAACAGAGAAAGTCGCGTTCCATCTGATCATTTTCGGTGAGATTTACCCATTTCCCCGCCTTATCCTTTAAATATAGAGAGAAAGCATCGCATATACTTCCTTGATTGAAGCCTTTTATGATTGGCAGATCAAAGGACCAAAGCGTAGGGCTATTTATATGATAATCAAGGTTTGCTCCAGAGTCGAAAAAACTTTGTAAAATGTTTAGATATGTTGTTATGATAGACGTGGATGCAAACGAGTGGTCGAAGCAGCTGAGGAGCAAGAGAGCGAACGCGGAGACTTGCGTACCGTTTTCGCCTACGTTGGCATTTGGATTGGCTCCATGTTGAAGAAAGACTTGCAAGAGACCACTAATTGTGAAGTAGTTTTCATTACCCCGGGCTTCAAAATGAAGGTTGAACAGCTTACTCCATATCGTTACTAATGGCTTGGAACTGGAAAGCTTGTTGGGATCGTGACCATGCTTGAGAAGGACCGTAATACACTCCACAGGAAGGTCATTCGATATGGGATGATGTAGCGCGCGAATTAGGGCTACAGGCTCATCAAAGTGGGTAGGATTGAAACAAAGCTTCGCAGAAACATAGCGAAACAAGTTGTAGCGTATAACGAGTTGTCTGAAAGCAATTCGCACTCCGTTGACTAATAGCCTAGGTGATAGTTCCGCAACGGTTCTTTCTAAATTATCCACCACTTTAACTAATATGTCTGCCCTCTCTGCATTTACCTCTGTGGCATAGCGGAGCATATCATGTAATTCTTCCTCGGCTGGAAATTCATCGTCCAAGGCCCATATTTTGGATTGGTATTTGATCCACGCCAAGGACGCTACGCAGATCTCAAGAGCCGGGTCGAAGTTGTCTCTTGATTTTTCAGAAAGAAAGTCCGCCATCTCTCTGGTTCTCAGGAAATCACGGACAGTCCGATGCAGAAACTGCACAGTTTGCATGCCCTGCGGGCTGAGGGGATCGCTAGACACTGTTTCAAGTAGCCCACGCGTCTTGCTATTAATTCTTCGACGTGTTAGCTCAAGAGCTTTGGAGTGTTCATCACATCCGAGGCGCTGGACTTCGGAATATGCGTAGTCGTCTGACTCAAACTGCTTCTCGGGGTGGTAATAGAGACATAAATTGAGAGGGCTTTTTGCAGATCGAGCGATCTGGATGATCCCCGCCATGTATTCATGATAAACTGGATCGACACCGTTGAGCAAGTTCTTGAATAACAGCTCAAGATCTGTAGGTAGACTTCTTAGGCGTTGCTGGAGATCCATGATTGTGTCATCGTTGTTTAAGCCCTCTCGTAAAGACTGAGTGACAAGAAATGCCCATAGGAACACACCCTCGGCCCTCTCCGCTATTTCTTGAATGAGTTGGCGTTTATGGTCCTCATCCATACAGCACGTCTTCCACCGTGGATGAGTCTCTAGGCGGCTTTTTGCGAATCCGCGGATATCGTCCCAAGTAAACTCGTGAATAGAAAGTATCGTGCTTGGATTTTGGCCAAAGAAGTCCTGAAAGACATTCCACGGTCTACTAGAGACACAAAGCTTGATATGTCGAGACACGGCGACTGATTGTAAGGCCTGGCAAAGATCCACGTAATCTCCAGAGAACTCGTCCAACCCGTCTATGAAGAGACAGAATCTCGCCGTACTATTATCGCGACCTGCTATTTCCTGGAGGCAAGCAGATAGCTCTGGAACAGTCCAGGAGGCATTAAAGCCGATGTCAACTCGACTGGCCATTTCCCAGCGTTTCGGGCACACTAGTGGCACGAGGGTTAAGCATTGTCGGAAAATGTCAAACAGAAGGGTTTGCAACAATCCTTGTTGGGACCTTTGCATATCTGTTCCCGGGTTCCAGAAGTAATGGCACGCAATAATCACAGGTCTTGGCCCAGCCCATTCATTTGCGATCTGGCTGGTCATTGGGCTATCTGCGATGAACTTCATCATAGTTGACTTTCCTGAGCCAGGTTTACCGGATATCCAGAAAATACCGTCTCCATCTCGTAGCCAGTTCGAAAATTTAGATTCAAAAATCCATCTGAATGTAGCCACATTTGCCTCAGAGATCGAACTATGCCGAATCGGTCTCGTATCGAACTGCAGGGAAGATAGGATTATTTGAAGTCTAGCTACCTCATCTTGCAGTGAAAGACATTTAGATAACCGATTCGCAATCTGTTCGATATCAGTCGGAGAAAAGGCTTTAAAATCTCCACGCATTCTTAGATAATTGATATCTTGAGTAATTCTATCTAACTTCTCGTCTTGGCGAAGCTGGAGTGTTTTGTTCCTTTGGAGAGAAACGACGGTTTTTGAGAGGCTAGCGACTTGATCCCTAGAAGAATAAGCGTGCGACACCTAGAGGTTGGGTGGGCAAACGAACTGAATGACTGACTGCACATGCAAGGTCATCATGTTTTGAGCCTTCATAATTCTGTCCTCTAATCCTTTTATTTGGCCCTTGTGCTGGAAGTTGCGGACGGAAGCTTTAATGCTTTCCCAGTGTCGATTGGCGCCACCGTCCACTGATAAGCTCTGCATCATCGATAGAAGCTCATCACAATCAGTCTTACATGATGACGCTAGGTTCTTCAGCCCCGCCGCGTCCTTCGTGTCTCCCGCTTGGACAAGGGCATCTTCTTTTGCTATTAGTTGTCCACTAAGTCTTTTGAGAAGTTCACAGATTTGTTCGAGCTGCAAGTTGTCCTCCAAGGCCCCTTTTCCGGATCGGTAAATATCCCGGGAATCAAGGATAAGGTTCTTTGTGAAGTCAACAAATTGTACCACGGCCGCTGCGAGGCCGAGAGCTGCGAGGGATTCCATTAGGGCCCTCGTTCTCAAATTGCATCTCTTCAATTGAAAGATGACTGTATCCACAGAAGTAAGATAGACGCATTACCATTCGAGACCTTTGTAAAAGACGGGAAAAGCCTTTAAACTAGAGTAGAAGAAACGCTATGAGCATGTTTTCTACTAAGGTTTCTGTGTAGGCAAGTGAGAAGAACGTAGATAACTCCATCATTATTTCCCCTCCCAATGTAGTAGCTTGCGCTTCTCTATATGGCTCATCTGACGGGCTTTGCATTGGTTAGCTGGTAGCACTGCCCAGTTAGGTTGCCCTGCCGCTTATGCTGGGTAGCCACCCAAAATGCCCAACAAGGCACACTGTAGCCTGACGAATTAGATAAATTACTGATAATGACAAGAAAGTAGCTGACGCAGGTGCAGCATCTTTGTCCAATGATAGATATTTATCTTGCCATCACCTGATAATGCCTTTTGAAAGGCGAACCTTCCTCATACTGCCATGGATGCGCGGGGAACAGGGTAGCGAATGATGAGTTAAAAGGCATAAAGGGCCAAGAACTTAGTGTATCCCCTTGAATCCCATTTCGGCACCACGCCCAAAAATACACCCGTAGAACCCACAGCAAAAGTAACATTTTAAGAGCGTTTAATATCTTATAAAACCATCATTATAATAGTTTTAAGTAAAATAATTACATTATTTAAAATCTTATGATTAATATTATTTTATAATTAGTTTAGTGTTACATTAAGCACATAAACAAAAGCAGGGCTTTGCAGCAAATATATTATATTATATTGAAAATCTAAGCTAAAAAAAAAAAAAAAAAAAAAAAAAAAATATTCTATAAAATTATATATAAGTGTAAATGTTTGCGTACGCGTGCAGCGTAGTAAATATAAGCAGCAAAGGCCGGTAGTATTTTTATTAATATAAATAGCAGTATAATAAAGCTAATATAAAGCATAGCTATTATATAAGCTATTATGCTGTTATTTATAATAAAAACCCAGTAATCTTTATTTGTTAAAATAATAAATTTAAACCAATTAATAAAACTAATAAGTTTTTATTTTTTTAATTTTTTTTAAATTTATTATAAATTTATATATTAATAATTATATATTATATTTAGATTTATTAGTGTTATTATATTAAAACCGGCTTTTTTTTTAATTATTAACTTTTGTTTCTTTATTTTTTTTTAATTTTACAACCTATACTTAATTTTATAGCTAAATTATACTTTATTAATATTTCTTTTATTTTTTTATTATTATTTTTTTAATTTTTTTAATTTATTTTTTTTATTTTTAATATATTTTATTTATTTTAACTATAATAACCAGTGCTTTTTAAGCTATTTTATAGTTTTATAAATTTTAAAAATTATTTTTATAATTTACTTCTTTTTATTATAATTAGTATATTTTTTTTTATTTTTTTTTTATTTTATTTTTTAAATTTTAAAAGTTATTAATTATATTTAGCCGGAGAATACTAGCTATATTCAGCCAGAAATTCTTAATAATATTCTTAAAAAATCAGTAAATATTTTTTTGCTTTTAACCGTTTTACAAAATATTATTTTGTTAAATTTGCAGCTTAAAAAAGTACGTTATTTTTGTTTTTTTTATTTTTTTTTGTTTTTTTTTTAATTTTTTAATATATTTACTAATATTTTTTAAAGGGAAAAACTTGTATTTATTATAAAAAACATGTTTTTAACCTTAAAAAGTTAAAAATTCACATAATATAGGCTAAAAAAAATAAAAAGTGCTAAAAATTATTTTAATTCTTAAGTTTTTATTGTTTTTATTTTAGGTTTTAACAGGATTTCCTTTTTTTTTTACGTAATATATGTTTTTATATAGCAAAAAAAATAACAAAAAATAAAACAATTTTTAAAAAATATGTTTATTATTATATTATTAAGTAATTCACATTAATTATTATAATTAATAAAAAGTTTTATATATT